>LPNX010203608.1:120395-145036 GCA_001517045.1 Pseudotsuga menziesii | reverse complement strand
CAAGTGCTCGATGCAGAGGAGCTGGCCTTCGAAGGCTCGGCGTGCTGGGCAGGCTCATAACCATTGAAATCATAGATGTGACTGTCGACTTTCAGTGGCCTACTNGAACTTGATCCTTAGTTCGATTCTCCCAGCTGCCACAACTGAGGTCTTTTGGTAGTGAACCTAGTCTCTACAAAACAGAGTTAACTACCACAAGCTGTTTTTTTAAAATTTTGAAATTAAGACTCAAAAAATTTGATTTTTGACTTAGTAATGAGAAAATAAAAGATTTTTTTGACTCAAACCTATCACCTAAAATAAAAGAAAACAGACTGGTTATTTTAGGAGATAACAGGTTGCACATTCCATTATAAATAGTTTTGAATTCACAAAATAAATAGTTTTGAGTTGACAATTGTTTTTGTTAATTATATTATGTCCAAAATTGTATTTATGTTATTTGAATTTTAGTAAGTTTGCAATTAATGCAATAGGGACTTACAAAGTATATATCAACTTTTAAATAATGTTATTTTCTCACAATAACATGTGGAATTACAAATTGATTATAATATGGTGCAACAATAAATATTTCTTTGTAGGATCTTCCGAAATCTTGACTAGAAGACTTGCAATCTGGTTATCTTATCTTCTTCAAAAAGACTCTGCATGTTGTCGTCCTTTAAGGTGTCTTCATATTGAATGCTGATATTCTGGCAGGCTGCACATTCCATAATAAATAGTTTTGAATTCACAAAATAAATTGTTTTGAGTTGACAATTGTTTGTGTTAATTATATTATGTCCAAAATTGTATTTGTGTTATTTGAATTTTAGTAAGTTTGCAATTAATGCAATAGGGACTTGAAAAGTATATATCAACTTTTAAATAACTTTATTTTCTCACAATAACATGTGGAATTACACATTGATTATAATATGGTGCAACAATAAACCAATGAAAATTTACCTTCATTATTATACTTTCAATGGCTTAATAAACTCCTTCACTTAGTTAGCAAAACAACTTCTCCCCACTCTTACTACCAAGAAAGCTCACTAATACACTTATATTTCTTCCCCTCAAGGGGGGTGTATTAATTAATGTAATGTGGAACCAATTAGTCTAATGGAATGTGGGTGGGCAAGTTGTATGAAGTGGGTGAACAAGTTTCATTGGTGGCCCTTGTATCAACCCCATTGTGGTGGGAAATTGACATTGGAATCTCAAGTTCAAAAAAACTAGACTACATGGCGATTGATTCACATGCACCAGAGATGAATGTGAGGGGATTTTGCGTAGGCATGCATATAGGGAGGAAGAGGATTGTATTTACTTGAAATTAGTTATGTTCCTAACTAATGATGCTTATAACATTTACATAAGAATCCTTAAATTGACATTTCCAAGAATTAACTTTTATCTCTTAGTTTTGATTTTGCAATTAAAAGGTCAAATTGGGCTTGGTGGAAAATATACCTTAATTCTAATGAAAAACAAAAAATACACCTTATTCTAATAAAAAACAAATTAAAAAAATGAAGATTTAAACTCCAAAGTCAATTTTTAGAGGAGTAAAATATTCAATGGATATAATATTTATAAACCATAGTGATCACACAATTATTAATAACTTAAAAAAACATATACAAACTACACATATTTTTAGATAATGAAAAGGAGAAGTCTATTCATTCTTGCATTGTGCTTTTGAATCCATAAATAAATTTATCACTCTAAAATATCTCATTACATTCAAATTATGCAATTTCTATAGAGCTAATATATATGATTCTAAGAAATTTTAACAATTAAACTTTGAACAAAATAAGACTGAAAATATTCTCATAAAAGATTGAAAATGTAAAATATTTAAAATACACATAATGAAAATTCCAAAATACCATATGAGATCAATACAAAAAAATTTACATTTTAAACTTACTTTCAAATAAACATACAATTTTTAACTTTTAATATTTAAAATGGCTAAAATAATACACTATTTAATACAAAATATAAAAACATTGTTATAATCTTAAATATGTAAATCAAAATTTTATTAAATTTTTTTTTTAAATCATAACCTTAAACATAATAAATTAAAATACTTATTAGAAGGCCCCACCTTACCTTACCTTACCTTACCCTTTTCCCTCTTGCTTCCCCATAATATTTAATTCATCTTCAAAGATGTAAATGTATATCAATATTTGACCTATATTTTCAATAAATAATATACAATATAGTAATCTTTCAATTAGTACTAAAGGTCGTGAATAAATAAATGCATACCAATAAAACTTGAGATATCTTGATTTAATATTTTTCCAAGTCTAATTGACTTGATTACCTAACAAATAAAATGAGATACACTTATGGAGGAAGTACCTACTTATCCATTTTTCCAATATTCTTGTTGAAGATACGAAGTTAGTGTCCTTTTCAAGGTTTTTTCAATATGTTGGGCAAAAATTGAGTTTTTTCACCTAGCTGAACTCTGATGAATATGATAGTCATTGATGACAATACATTAACGACAAAGGTTGAAATGATGAGATGGAGAACACACATGATGACATGGCTTGATAATGAGGAAGTTGCATAAGTACAAGTCTTGGCAGTTACTACAATTACATGTTGATGTTATTGATTCTTGGCCAAGAAAGGTCCACAAGGTGCAAGTAGAGTTTATGGTTAAAGAATTTGAAGAACTTTTATATTATGGTCCTCTCGTGAAAGAAATTTTACTCAAACAACAGTTATGAACCAATCCCATGCTTTTAGTCATGAGATTGTCTTACGAAGAAGTGTGGGTGTTTGTACTCCTCATTTCCATGATGGTTTTGACTCTCTTTGCCACTATGGGAGCTCAAGGACCATATTGTAAGCATGGAGTGAATTTATAACTGCTCTCACCAATCATCTTAGTTTTACTTTGGTCCACATGGAAAATGATAACCGGTTCTCTTCTTCTCGCTTCACATACCCACTCTTTGAAACATGGGGATTTAGTATGATTTACATGTATAAGATCAATCGACTCATTGAAATTATGAAATAATGAAAACACCACTTTGAAATCACACATTTGGTTTATTGAATTCTTCAGGACATGAAAACCATGAGCATGGGTTTACGGACTAGCTAGCACACGAGAGATGCGTGAAGGGAATTCAGACCAACAAACAAAGCCAACTCACTCAGAAAATAAATAAATGTATATGTTGGCTCAGTAAAATACATTATGAAAATGTGTATAAATACATCACATCCTCATCTAATAAGCGCTCGCTTTGGTACATAGATGGGAGAATTTAAAGTGTGAGAATGTAATCGGTGGTGATCTAAGATTTTCGGGAGAGCTAGTGTAGTCACAGTAAGCCCCGGGATTTGCAAGGAAGAATTGGTGGATGTGAACATCTCTGAGGATTTTTGGAATCGGTAGCAGCATACTGCGTTTTTTTGGGTAGCAGACCACACACGGTGGAAGTCACAGCAGATGATGAGGACAGTCTCAATGGAGTTGATGAGCTCCATCTTTTGGGTAAATAAATTCTATGGAAGCCGTAGATGACTAGAAGACGGTGACCGTGGAGTTTTTTTCATGAGCAATAGAAAGATCAAATTCTGGAATGCAAATCACATGAGGTAAATTCATGGAGTAGCCGTATTTGTTTTATGGACTGAGGTTTTCAGTCAATTAGTAAAGAAAAGTTGAGATCGTGATTTTCAGTGAGTTATTCTGAGGAGAATACTATGGACTATCAAATAGTATATCACAAAGAGAAGGAACGAGTTGAATGATTGTGAACATTTATTATTAAGCTGAGTCATGGGAACAAACAAGAAGTCATGATACCGGATGGAATAATAATATTGATCGAAATTAAATAAAGTACTGTATTCTTCCAGATGGTGGTGGTGTTATTGTGGCAGGATCTATTCGATTCCAGAACATGTAGCTATTCAGATCTATTGAAGAGTAGGTAAACTGAGGCAACCACAGGAGAGTGGTGGAAAATTTGGTGGAAAGAGGAGCTCTGATTTTGGATCTCTGAGGCATAGATGCATGATCAATGAACAATAGAGCAGATGGCAGGTATGAGTAGAATGATGACTTTACAATTCAAATTGACTTGATAGAGTGACATATAAGAGATTGACATATGTTATGACAGAATAACACTATATAAATACAAGCTGGGTCTTGTAACTATTTTCTTAGTAGGATCCAAGAAAATACCAAGCAGAGTCTTGGATTGAAGTAGGTGCTTATGTATTAGTAGGTGTTGATTTACCTCACGGTCGCAGCCGTTGAAATACAAAAATATTACAAACATTATATCTTGTGACTCTTGTGCAATGTGTTGATGATTATGCTTTTTAGTCGATGAATGAATTTATTATTGATGCATAGTCTATTGATGAATATGATGTTGAATTGAATGTGAAATGATGACGTAAGTTTTAGAGCTTGAAGAAGTTAAAAATTGAAGTGAGTCCAAGCTCACCAATTCACCCCCCCCTCTCGGTGAGCCATTATGTCTAACAATTGGTATCAGAGCAGGCCTTCAATATAATCCTAACAAGCTTGAATGGATTTGGGGACACAATCATGGAAGGATCAACAAAGCTCATTAACCATGAAGTTCTAGTTTTGGAGAAGTCATATTAGTTTGGTTGGAGAAGTAAAATGAAAGACTACTTGAAAAAATTCGGTGTTTGGGAAATCATGGTTAACCCACCTAACCATCCCAACAAAAATACAAAGACAGCTGTCGATACATACAACAAGATTTCCTTGAAATTTTTTATGGATGTCTATCAAGCTCTATTCAATAAAGTGTAAAAGATTACACCTCTGCCAAGGACCTCTAGTTCAAGTTGGAAGAAGAATACCTAAAGAAGAGTCAAGACAAAGAAAATGAAGGAGAAGTCAAGGATTAAAAGCAAGAAGAAAAACAGGTACAAGCTTCAGATACAAGTGAAGGTAAGTACTCCTCAAGTGATGATAACTCTGAATGTAATGATGATGAAACTGTTCTTACAGAAGATGAAGAAGAATTTTTGTTGAAATCAAGTAATGCATTTGCAAGCACTTTGAGAGATATTGATATTAGATCCAATCCAAGACTCAAGAATAAAATATTGAGGTCATTTGAAAAATACGAAGAGGAGAAAAAAGCTTTGCTAATGAAGTTAAAACTCAAGAAAAAAGACATGCAAGTTAAGCTGCAAGATCAAAATGATGAAATCAAGGAATTGAAGATTGGATTAGAAAAAGAGCAAGAAGAGATTGGTGTAGATTCTAAAGATCTTGAAGAAGCAAGATGGGTTAATACTGATCTAAAGGTCTAGTTGGAGGAAGCTAAGAGAATAGAAGATGTTATGAAGTTTCAGCTAGAAGAAAAAGAAAGAGAAAATCAGAGGCTTGAAATGGAAGTTGTTGGTCTTAGAAAGAAGATTGAGAAGTCAAAAGATCATGTGAAGTTCAATGAAATTTTATTTATCTTGGATGAAATTATGAAGTGTCAAAGGATTTCCTCTGACAAGTCTGATCTTGGGTTCAAGAAGGAAGAATACAAATTGAAAGAAGTCATTTGGTCCCCCATAAATCCAGAAGTTGTTCCATCAATGACCAAGGATGAATTTGATGCACTTGCACATGCCAACAAAAAAGATGAAAATTCAAAAGTACCTCACGAAGCTACTCCCACTCATCAAATCCATTCATTTGAAAGAAGAAGGACCACTCCAAGATGGAGCCAAACATCAATGTATGAAGATAGATTTAATGGCTATTGTTTTTCTTGCTCTAATTTTTGTCATAAGGATATGGAATGTAGATCCTATGGAAGAAGAAGTGTTGGAATCTCTAATGACCAAAGTTAGGTGTTGTAAATGTAATCATCATGGTCATATTTCTGCTAATTGTCATACAATGAGGTGCTACTCATGTAGCGGTTTTGGTCACAAGGCACAAGAATGACCAAGTCAAAGGAATTAACCAAGAAGGAGTTCTTCATACACTTCAGCAAGAAGAACTGGTGAACCTTGGAAGAAGACAAATCCAGAAAATTTTGAAGATCAAAATACAAGAATCTACAGTCAAGGATATTCTCAAGAATGGAGAAAAGAAGTTGATCAAAGAAGTAATGGAAGCTTCACCAATCTCAGCTAGGTGTTGTTCATGCAACCGATTTGGGCACAAAGCTAAATTTGTTGGAATACCATGACAAGAATAACATATAGCTCAGCTAAGATAACCAACAAGGACAATGGAGAAAATGATGAAAAGATAGATGCCAAGAAGCAAGTGTGGATGAAGAAAAATAGTGTGCTAAATCTAAATGAAGTTGAAGACCAATGTACAAAAGGTGAAGGTGGCTTCCATATGGAAAGCCATCCTTAAAGTCTTCCAAATACTTTGAGTACACCATGAGTTCATTATTGGAGGATTAACTCAATGGGAAAATTATGGATGCTCCAAAAGAGGTAATAGGTCCTAGGATCATGTTGGTACAAGGAAACTATTGGAAGTCGGGGATCAAGTTTGGTAAGACAAGTTTAGTGCAATTTCAGCATGCTGATAGGGGGAGTATTGTTAGATAACAACCAGGTGATTCTTGAAAAAGTGTTCTTGATGCATGGTTACCTTTATGAATTTATTAATGCATTTAGATTATGGATATGTTTGGCAAGAAAATTGTGTGATTATGTGAAACAGTAACCCAGGAAGATCCGAAAGTCAAATAGCAGTAGCAGTACATGATTTTACCATTTCTAGTTATGGCAATTAACATCATAAGCATCATTATTCAAGCCCGATTGAAAGCAAAAAAGAACAATCTACAATGAAGTGTGGACAATATGTGTGAATATCAAGAAATCCCAGCAGAAGTACATGTTTGAAGAAAATATTTTCAGCCAGATTTGAGCAATTTTACTTGACAGGGAGAGTCTATGTTAGATTTCTAATTTGAAATATATTGGTTGATAACTGATTGATAGGGGGGGAGACATGCTCAATAAAAGGTCAAAATTTCGGTTACAATAATAGAATTTAATGTTTTCATAAATTGAAGCTCGAAACGATGATCTCAAAGGATCAGACCTAGCTCAGTGAAAGGGGGAGTGTCTATAAAATATGAAGATGGAAAGTGGTGGAAGACTTGGCATATAATTTCAAGGATATATTTTTTGGGGATTGTGAAGCCTTTAATGGCTCATTGACCCTTTGTCATTAATGTCAAAGGGGGAGAGAAAAGAAATGTTAGTTTCCATCAATGACAAAGGGGAAGATTGATGAATAAGATTATCATTGATGACAATACATTAAGTAAAAAGGTTGAAATTATGAGATGGAGAACACACATGATGCCATGGCTTGACAATGAGGAAGTTGCATAAGTACAAGTCTTGGCAATTACTACAATCACATGTTGATGGTATTAATTCTTGGCCAAGAAAGGTCCACAAGGTGCAAGTACAGTTTATGGTTAAAGCATTTGAAGAACTTTTATATTATGGTCCTCGTGTGGAATAAATTTTCCTCACACAAGCGTTATGAACCAATCTCATGCTTTCAGTCATGAACTTGTCTTACGAAGAAGTGCGGGTGTTTGTACTCCTTGTTTCCATGATGGTTTGATTCTCTTTTCCACTATGGGTGCTCAAGGACCATATTGTAAGCATGGAGTGTATTTATAATTGCTCTCACCAATTGTCTTAGTTTTACTTTGGTATCCAAAATGATAACCAGTTCTCTTCTTCTCGTTTGAGCTCACACATACCCACTCTTTGAAATATGGGGATTTAGTATGATTTACATGTATCAGATAAATCGTCTGGTTAAAATTCTAAAGTAATGAAAACACCACTCTGAAATCGCACATTTGATTTATTGAATTCTTTTGGGAATGAAAACCGTGAGCGTGGGTTTACGGAATAGCTAGCACACGCGAGATGCGTGAAGGGAATTTAGACCAACAAATGAAGTCAGCTCACTCAGAAAATAAATAAATCAATAAATGTATATGTTGGCTCAGTAAAATACATTACGAAAATGTGTATAAATACCTCACATCCTCATCTCATAAGCACTCACTTTGGTACAGAGCTTGGACAATTTGAAGTGTGAGAATGTATTTGCTAGTGATCTGAGATTTTTGGGAGAGCTGGTGTAGTCGCAGTAAGCCCCAATATTTGCAAGGAAGAATTGGTGGACATGAATATCTTTGAGGATTTTCGGAATCAGTAGCAGCAGACTACATTTTTTCTGGGCAACAGACCACACATGGTGGCAGTCACAGCAGAAGATGAGAACAGTCTCAGTGGAGTTGATGAGCTCCATCTTTTGGGTAAATAACTTATGTGGCAGCCACAGATGACTAGCAGACAGTGATCGTGGAGTTTTTTCCGTGAGCAATATAAAGATCGAATTTTGGAATGAAAAACGTATGAGGTAAACTCATGGAGCATATGTCTATGTTTTATGGACTGAGGTTTTCAGTCAATTAGTAAAGAAAAGTTGATATCGTGATTTTCAGTGAATTATTCTAAGGAGCATGCTATCGACTCATCGAGCAAGGGTGACTTTCGTGGTTGCAAGTGACTATCCAATAGTCTATCGCAAAGAGAAGGAACGAGTTGAATGATTATGAACATTTATTATTAAGCTGATTCGTGGGCAGAAAGGAGAAGTCACGATACCTCATGGAATAATAATATTGATTGAAATTAAATAAAGGATTGTATTCTTGCAGATGGTGGTAGTGTTATTGTGGAATGATCTATTTGCTTCCAGTACCTGTATCTATTCGGATTTGTTGAACAGTAGGTAAACTGAGGCAGCCACACGAGAGTGGTGGAAATTCAGTGGAATGAGGAGCTCTAATTTTGGATCTCTGAAGCATAGATGCATGATCAATGAACAGTAGAGCAGAGGGCAAGTATGAGTAGAATGATGACTTGACAGAGTGACAGATAAGTGATTGACATATGTTGTGACATAATATACTATATAAATACAAGTTGGGTCTTGTAACTATTTTCTTAGTAGGATCTAAGAAAAGACCAAGAAGAGTCTTGGATTGAAGTAGGTGCTTCTTTATTAGTAGTTGTCAATTTACCTCATGGTCACAGCTGTTAAAATACAAAAATATTACAAACATTATATCTTGTGACTCTTGTGCAATGTGTTGATGATTATGCTTTTTATTTGATGAATGAATTGATTATTGATGCATAGTCTATTGCTGAATATGATGTTGAATTGAATGTGAAATGATGACGTATGTTTTAGAACTTAAAGAAGTTAAAATTTGGAGTGAGTCCAAGCTCACCGATTGACCCCCCCCCTCTTGATGAGCCATTGTGTCTAACAAACTCTAGGAGACATTTTCCAATAAGCATCTACCTTATTCGTGTTCCCACATTCTTTCTCAAAATGCAAAAATATGGTGGATAATTTCAAGGTAATTGATTTAATAATAATAATATTAAATACAATATAATATAATATGTAAATATAAAACTGTAATCAATAGTTTTTTCATTTTAGATTTTTGGATGATCGATTTCATAACAATAAAGTCCATATTAAATAGCGACCCACCTCAACTTTGTTGCATACCCAATATATCTAATATATCTAAAACAATTTGACACACCTCAATTTGTATCCATTATATCTAAAGATTTTGACCCACCTCTATTGGCATATAAATTCATATTAAATAGTGAACCACCTCAACTTGTGCTATAGACCCAATGTATCTAAAAATTTTGGTAATTGTTGTAATCTCATGTCGCAATGTTGTTTCCATTAGAATTTTGTAATGGTCAATATTTTTTAAAATGTTTGTGTTTTGTGATGTGATATTATTATTGTTTTTTTGGGCCATTTTTTATTCCAAATGTTACTTTGTAATTTTGGAATGGATCCATGAGAACCAAATTGCTTTCATATTTTAAATTTGTTTTTCATTTTCATGTATGGATTTCATGCTTGAGAAGAGGCAGGTTCAATGTTTCTAAAATATGTTGTTTCGATATATACACTAGTGTATATACACCAATGTATATACTTGTATATATATCGATGTATATACTAAGGATATTGGTATATACATTGATATATATACTAGTATATACACTAGTGTATATGTCGATATATACACTAGTGTATGGTATATACATGCATGTATATACTGGTATATAAACCGGTGTATATACCAATCACATTGTTATATGTAACCAGCGTACTAGTATATAGAGGTACACTACACCGGTGTATGTTATGAGTGTACTGGTGTATATATCGATGTAGTGTACCGCTATATACATTGGTGTATATACTAAAGACATTGGTATATACTTCGATGTATATACAAGTATATACATCAATTTGTATGTTGGTATATACACTAATGTATATACATCGATATATACATCGATGTAGTGTACCAGTATATACATCAGTGTATATACAAGTATACACACTGATAAATATATTAAGGACATTGGTACATACTTCGATGTATATATCGGTATATACATCGGTGTATATGCCGGTATATACACTAGTGTATGGTATATACACTAATGTATATATTGGTATACATATACATATACATGTACATGTACATGTACCAATATACATTGATATATGTTATGAGTGGATGTTATCGATATATACTCTGATATATATACTGTATGTATACCTGTGTATACCGATATATACACTAATGTATATACCAGTATATACATCGATGTATATACATGAATGTATATATCAAATATACATCGATGTATATACCCATGACATAGGTGAATTCTACCGATATATATATCGGTACATCGAGTATACACCAGTGTATATACTGGTATATACAACAATGTATATACTAAGGACATTGGTATATACCAAAAATACTGCTATTTACACCAGCGGTATAAACTAATGACATTGTTACCAGTGTACTAGTATATACTGGTATATACAAGTGCAGTGTACCAGTATATACATTGGTAAATATGCTAAGGACATTGGTATATACTTTGATATATATACTAGTATATACACCGGTGTATATAGCGGTATATACACCAATGACATTGGTATATGTTATGAGTATATGTTGTAGATGTTATTGGTATATACACCGATGTAGTGTGTCGTATATACACATATGCAGGTGTGTATACAGGTATATACTATGGACATTGGTATATACTCCTATGTATATATTGGTATATACATCGAAATATATCTCGGTATATAAAGTGTATGGTATATACACAATAGTATATATCAGTATATACATCGGTGTATATACCGATATATACACATATGTATATATATATATATATATACTAATGACATATGTGTATTACTACCAGTATATACAACGATGTATGTATATACCAACTGATATATACACTAGTGTATATACCAAAATGTAAATGTTACCGGTATACACACCAGTGTATATACCGGTGTAGTGTACTGATATATACACCGATGTATATACCGATATAACTAAAGCCATTGGTATATATTTTTATTAATATAGCAGTATATACATTGGTGTATATCGGTATATACAATAGTGTATGGTATATATACTGGTGTATATACATCGATGTATATATTAGTATATACGTCAATGTAACATACATCGGTATATACACTCATACAAGATATACACTGGTGTTGGTATATACACTATTGTATATACTAGTATATATATTGATCTATGGTATATATACTTGTGTATACACTGGTTTATATACCGGTATATACATTGTTATATACTAAGGACATTGGTATATACTGACTCGTATATACATCAATGTATATACCAAAATGTAAATGTTACCAGTATATACATCAGTGTGGTGTACCAATATATACACTGGTGTATATACCGGTATAACTAAAGACATTGGTAGATACTCTGATGTATATACCATTATATACATCGGTGTATACCTATATATACACTAGTGTATCGTATATACATCGATGTAACATACACTGACATATACACTAGCGCATCATATAAACATCGATGTAACATACATCAGCATATACACTAGTGTATATACCACTATATACATTGGTGCGGGATATACACTGGTGTCAGTATATACACTGGTATATATACCGGTATATACAATGATGTATGGTATATACACTAGCGTATATACCAGTGTACACATAGGTGTATATACTGGTATATACACTGATATATACAAAGATATATACTAAGTACATTGGTATATCCCTACTAGTATTTACACTGGTGTATCTACTAGAATGTAAATGTTACCGGTATATACACCGGTGTATATATCGATGTAGTGTATTGATGTAGTTAACTGATATATACACCGATGTATATACTGGTATAACTAAAGACATTGGAATATACTCTGATGTATATACTAGTATATACATCGGTGTATACCGGTATATACACTAGTGTATGGTATATACACTGATGTATATATCAATATATACATCGATGTAACATATACTGGTATATATACCTACCACCACTATATATACCAGTATATACATTGGTGCAGGATATAAATTGGTGTCGGTATATACTGGTATATACATTGATGTATGTTGTATATGTCCGTGTTTATATTGGTATATACACTAATATATACTAAGGAATTTAGCATATACCAACTGGTATATAGAACAATGTATATACTGAAATGTAAATGTTACCGGTATATACACCGGTGTAGTGTATCAATATATACACCGGTTTATATACCGGTATAACTAAATACATTGGTATATACTTTGATGTATATATCGGTATATACACTGGTGTATACCGGTATATACACTACTATCTAGTATATACATCAATGTATATATGTCGATATATATAGCTATGTATATACATCGATATATACATTGATGTAACATGCACACCATTATATACACTAGTGTCAGTATATACACTAACGTATGGTATATACACCAGTGTATATACCAGTGTACACATAGGTGTATATACTGGTATATACACCAGTTTATATATCAAAATGTAAATGTTACCAGTATATACACTGGTGTATATACCAGTGTAGTGTATCGATGTAGTGTATTAATATATACATCGGTGTATATACTGATATAACTAAAGACATTGGTATATACTATGATGTATATACAGGTATATACATCGGTGTGACCGGGATATACACTACTGTATGGTATATACATCGATGTATATACACCAATGTATATACTGATATATACATCGATGTAACATACACCAGTATATACACCAATGTATATATTAGTATATACATTGGTGGGGGATATACACTGGTGTATATACCGGTATATACAATGATGTATGGTATATACACTAGTGTATATACCAGTGTGTTGTATATATTGGTATATACACCGATATATACTAAGGATCTCAGTAGCAATGGATCAAGGCGAGTCATTTAAATTTCCCTGCGCATTAGAGGGATTGCATGAGTGACTTTTGTGTGACAGGCCCTTCAGAGGTAGGCGAAACATTTCAATTTTAAATCTAGTTCCTTTACAATATTCAAATTTAAAACTAGCCCAAAGATGTCGCATCGGGCATTTGGTATCCATCAATTCAAACAAGCTCATGGGTCATGCAATGGTATCAACATCATGCATTGCAGCATGATAGGTATGTGGATGGTCTCATAAGTGGCTAGGTGGATTGTTGATAGTAGTGGTCAGAATGTTCTCGTTGTGCATGAATGGTTGAAGGTACGTCAAAGCCCCTGTAGCAGCATTAAACACTCTATTGTGGGGTGCATATTGGTTGTCGTTGTTGATAACCATGCATCATTGACTATTGTTTCGGGAGAATATACAAGATATACAATACCGAATGATGTCATTTATCCTCTTTTTGACCAAATGATTATAGATAAGAGTGCTAAGGAGAAGGGGATTCATAAGTATTGGGAGAAGAAGATTCATGAACTAATGGAGTTTGAGGGATTCCATATATGCACACGTCCGTATATGCGTTCTTATGTATATGTGCGCGCATATACAAAACCATACCAATATATGCGTGCTTATACAGAAATCGATTCCATATATGTGAGCGCATATACAGAAGCACGCTTTTGTATAAAGCATGCACATATACAGAAGTGCACATATACAGAAGCGCGCTTCCATAGATGTGCATATGCATGCTTATCCAAAAATCACTTCTATATATGCGTGCTTATACAGAAATCACATCCATATATAGGTGCGCGTATATGGTAGCACTTATGTATATGCACATATACAGAAGTGTGCTTATGTGTATGCACATAGATGGAAAAGTGCTTATGTATATGCGCACACATATATAAAAGCACTTTTTGTAAATGCATGTGTTGGATTTCTGTCCTACTTCCCTTCAACCTAGGTTCAATCCCTTCTGCTCAGCACAACAAAGACCAAGATATTGGCCTGGTAGAGCAAAGCCCAGTCGGCAAGACCTGTAATGCAGATGTAGACTCACCTGAAATATCTTCCTATAGGTAACTTCTAGAACCAGGTTTCCACAATTGGGTGGGGGATTTTTGGTCCCTTGGATGTTTACTAAGGCACTCGGCCAAATCCCATGGGTGGATTACTTATGTTTATTATCAATAGTTGAACCATAACACAGCTCTTCCCTTGCAATAATATAACAATAGTCCCAGTATAGAATAAACGTATTCAACTTATAACAACATGACTTATATGCATATACTCATTCATAAGAAAACATGTAAGCATTCATTCAAAGTAGCATTTATATAGGTGACTCAAACACATTCAACATTCACACATATACACAGAAGCTAACGTGGAAACCCATATGGGAAAAACTACAAAGGTGCTCTTCATCTGGAAGGAAAAATGTATGCACCTTTTGTATGCGCACTAAGCCGTAGACTCTATTCTAGATATTCTTCTTATATATACAATATCTTTCTTCCTCTCATGCTCTCTGATCTTCTCTTCTACTACTCCTCTACTTGACTCTACTAACGATCTGCACACATCCTGGATCGAATCAACTTCTCATACACTATCATGCATTCAGTTGCAGATTCTTCAACTCTGTGCACTCAACACCACTAACATACAATAATACTCAAGATAACAACATGAAGCTAACATTAGAGAGGTTAACACTCTAACAATGGAGAAGCTAACTGGCATACAACTTGGGTTACTCCTTTTATAGACTCTTTCACAAATTTGTTACAGACTCTTTACCTGTCTCTTTCTCAGCCGAATATCCACATATAGACAACAAGTTGGATTTCCTATCCTCGAAACACACAACAATAGGCATAAATGACCCAAATTACAAATATGCCTTCATATGTGTGGCTTTCGCCGACTCTAGCCGACCTTTCGCCCATGATCTTCCTGAACTGTTTCTTTTCGACCGTCATTCTCTACTGTCATTTTCCAGATGTTATACCACTTGCAATGCCTTTTGGCAATGTTATTCCATCACACCTTTCCTTATCACATTCCTTCCTTTTGTCGCAGCTTCATCTTATGTTGCAGATTATTCTTCTGTCGCGGCTTCTTCTTTCTTCTTCCTTCCTATCATTGCCTCTATTGCCACTCCTTTCTCTTCTTCTCTAGAAAATTTGGTCAACAAATAACTACAGAACCATCCCAGTTGGATGAGGGTCAATCAATTATTTCACATGACTGTGATCATATTTCAGACCTCATACAACCAGGTCGGACTATTATGTTGATAACTTTGAAATTTTTGACGACTAGTTATGTTTAGTTAGCTAAATCCTAGGTATACACTTTATTTTATGTAGGGCACATATATGCACTGGTTGCCCTGAGAGACACTGAATGGAACACTGAATACTAGATGACACATTGCTTGGATGGGAAGCAAACCCTCATTGTCTCATTAAGTGACTCCGAGGGCAATGATTTTCCAATTGGGTTGATGGTTATCAAAGGAGAATATTTGACACATGTTTCCCATGAACGAAAGAAAAAAAGGTTATGTATTTGAAGATTATAGACCAGGTCAAATTGTATACCATTATACAAACTTAGTTATTGGCACAAACCTCTAGCTGTAAACAATGCCAAACAAGAAATCATGAAAGTTATGATACTCATTGCCTTAATCCGAGCATGAGAGGCTAAAGGATACCGTTGCTATTAGAGATGATCCTGATGGTATAGTCGAATGACCATAGGTAGGTAGGCAGGTATGTGGTATTCATATATTTTGGTTTCATGGTCCCATTGATTTTTTACAATTTGATAGATTGAGCGCTTGATAGATTGATAAATTCAATAGACTTCTATAACTTGATAAATTGCACCTGAGCTTCATCGTGGATTTTTTGTCTTATATTAATAATTACATGACTCATTCCTTATATCCCAATACCATTATCTACCACTCTATCTAGGATATGTCTACTGCATTTTCCTTGAATCTTGAAATTGATCCTATAAGGACATCTCCTTGTTTCCGATAATTATCTCCTTGACTTCGATAATTTGTTTCTCCATGGGAGACGTGAAGTTAAGGACTGGTAATTCTATCCTAATAACCATTTCCAATCCTATATTACAAACACTATAGCTAATCATATTAAGTCAATTTTACACCATAAACCATATTTTTCATTCTAAACCGTAGAAACCATAGTTTGCTCAGTAAGGGAATGTCAATTTTTTGCACATAGGGGTCAACTTCGCATATTCCTTGACCGTGAACATGTGGCTATCATTCCCAAATGGAACCTTCCTAAATACACTTGCATGACCTACCAGAACCTCATTTTGGTGCACGGTTTCCATTCTATGCCCTGGTTAGGGATTCAACAAGTGTCCTTGAAAGCCTGTAGGAGGTGGGATTCAACATGCGATAGAATGATGGTCTCTTCTCGGATCGACGAACCGTTGACTCCGTTGGATTAAGAAAATCAGGATAGTGCTAGGGGTGGCCCTCTACTCTGGGTCTATGGACAAGGGATCATTTTTTGGGTCAATTTTGGAAACTAGGGTTTTGCTCAATAAGGGAATGCCAAATGTTTGCAAATGGGGGTCAACTTCACATATTGATCAACTGTGAACATGTGGCTATAGTTCCCACATGGAACCTTCCTAAAAAATCTTGCATGACCCACAGAAACATAATTTTGATGCACAGTTTCCATTCTATGCACCGGATAGGGATTCACCATGTGTCCCTGAAAGCCTGTACAAGGTGGGATTCAATGTGCCATAGAATGATGATCGTTGCTCGATCGACGAATTTTCATCTCCATTGGACACAGGACATTGAGATAGTGCTACGGGAGGCCCTATACTCTGGGTCCATGGACAAGGGATCATTTTTCTGGTCAATTTTGGAAACTAGGGTTTCGCTTAGTAAGGGAATGTCAAATTTTTGCACATAGGGTTTAGCGTTGCAAATTCATCGACCGTGAACATGTGTCTAGAATTACCACATGGATCCTTCCTAAACATGCTTGCATGACCCACCAGAAGCCCATTTTGATGCACGGTTTCCATTCTATGCACCAGGTAGTGCTTCAACAAGTGTCCGTGAAAGCCTATAGGAGGTAGGCTTCAACGTGCCATAAAATGATGACCGTTGCTCGGATCAACGAATCGTCGGCTTCGTTGGATTCAGGACATCAGGATAGTGCTATAGGAGGCCCTGTAATCTGGTTCCATGGACAAGGGATCATTTTTTTGGTCAATTTTGGAAACTAGGTTTTTGCTTAATAAGGGAATGTCAAATTTTTTCACATGGGGGTCAACTTCACATATTGCTTGACTGTGAACATTTTGCTAGCGTTCCCACATCGAACATGCTTAAACACACTTACGTGACCCACTGAAACCTCATTTTGATGCACGATATCCATTCTATGACTCGGTTAGGGATTAAACAAGTGTTCGTGAAATCCTGTAGGTGGTGGGATCCAACGTGCGATAGAATGATAGTCATTTCTTGGATCTACGAACCATCGTCTCTGTTGGATTTAGGACATCAGGATAGTGCTAAGGGTGGCCCTCTACTCTGGGTCCATGGACAAGGGATCATGTTTTTGGTCAATTTTGGAAACTAGGGTTTTGCTCAATAAGGGAATGCCAAATTTTTGTAGATGGGGGTCAACTTCACATATTGCTTGATCGTGAACATGTGGCTGGTGTTTCCACATGGAACATGCCTAAAAATGCTTACATTACCTACCGAAAGCCATTTTGATGCACGATTTCTATTCTATTCCCTGAGTAGGGATTCAAAAGGTGTCCCTGAAAGCCTGTAGGAGGTGGGATTCAATGTGTGATAAAATTATGGTCATTTCTCGGATCGATGAAACGTAGGCTCCATTGGATTCAAGAGATCAGGATAGTGCTAAGGGTGGTCCTCTACTCTAGTTCCATGGACAAGGGATCATTTTTTTGGTCAATTTTGGAAACTAGGGTTTTTCTCAGTAAGGGAATGTTAAATTTTTGCATATGGGGGTCAACTTCACATATTGCTCGACTGTGAATGTGTGGCTAGAGTTCCCACATGGAACATGCCCAAACACTCTTGCATGACCTACCAAAATCCCATTTTGATGAACGGTTTCCATTCTATGCCTTGAGTAGGGATTCAATAGGTGTCCCTAAAACCCTGTAGGAGGTGGGATTCAACGTGCGATAAAATGATGTTCATTGCTCAGATAGACAAATTGTTGACTTCGTTGGATTCATTACATCAGGATAGTGCTAGGGGTGTCCCTCTACTTTGGGTCTATGGACAAGGGATCATTTTTTGGTCAATTTTGGAAACTAGGGTTTTGCTCAGTAATGGAATGTCCAATTTTTGCACATAGGGGCCAAATTTGAAAATTCCTCAAAAGTGAATGTGTGGCTAGCATTCCCAAATGGAACTTGCCTAAACACGCTTGAATGAACCACTGAAAGCTATTTTTGATGCACGGTTTCCATTCTATGCCCTGGGTAGGGATTCAATAGGTGTCCTTGAAATCCTGTAGGGTTTTGCTTTGTAAGTGAATGTGAAATTTTTGCACATAGAGGTCAGCTTGAAGGTGATTTTAGATCTTCCCCTCTTGAAAAAATACTTGTTGCAAAATATTATTCCATGTGTAGCTATTAAGAATTTTGTTACCTGTTGTGAGGTGTTGAAATTGACATATTTCCCATCGTTGTAAGAAAGAAATATTCTTTGTTTGTGTTTTAATCAAGGCGAAAGGAGTTGTTAATATCTATGTGGAGGGGAATTGACCTTAGGATCTCATATCATTCGTGAGACTGTAAATTACAAAAAAGGTTGTTTCCCATATTAATTTAGCTTGGTCATCCAAGAGATGTGAGCATTTGTATGATGTGAGCATTTGTGAGCATTTATATGGCCTATCAATGTACATGTATCAAATAAATCTTTGATGTATATGCACAAACAAAAGTACATCTGTCCTAGACTATGCCCCTATACTGTAACTCCATATTATACAGAAAAGTACATATTTGTCCTCGACTAACACATCAAAAATATAGCTTTCTCTTGTTTTTCCCAAACACTGATGCTTGTTGCCTCTGTCCACGACTACTCTGCATCTCTAGAGACTACAAATCAATGAAAATATTTCTTGATCAGGTAACTGAACTAGTACTGTCCAGCAATAACAAAGTTTGAAAATTTAAAATAAGACTCAATTGTACATAAAACAAAGACTCACGACATTCGTCCGAGGTATAGATGCCTTTGGTGTCCTCCACCTTGCAGAGAGTCTCTCTGCAATGCTTCTCTGTGAATAAAAAAAAAGTCAATTATCTCAACAATTATCAACATGTACATGAATGAGAAAGTACTAATCAAATATGTAAAAAATGAACATCTCACTGAAAAAACCATTTCTATGGGAAGAGGCTAGGTTTCTTCAGTATTAAGAGGAGCCATAGGTTTAACATCAACCTCGGTTGCATGCAAGAATGGACCAGGGTGTGGCTACATTCACCAAATGATAAAATAGTTAGACATCGTGCATGTCCATAAACAATACAAATGAACTATACAATTAAAAATATTCAAGTATATGTACCTTAGTGTGAATTATCCCTATTGTAGATGCAACATTGACCGCAACATCAAAAACCCCACTAAGGTCTAGCATGGATGACTCTACATCCTGATGCTGTAAACATGCGAAAATGACATTAAGAAAAACTAGTTGTGAAGTGAACTCAAAGCTAACCAACAACTTCCATTGGAAGTGTGTACATTACTGTGGGATGAGTTGGTTGATCCTCATGGACATCCTCTCTTTTCAAGGAAGAGGGTCGGCTGGTGTAAAAAACCCCCTTATCTATGTTTTGAGTATGGGGATATCCAAACCAAAGAGGCGGTGCAGGGGTTTGTGCTGATGTCTGCAGTCATAAAGTGTTACCATAGTTAGACATGGAGTTGAATGGGTGGAATAATATGTATTGAGAAACTAACATACTGTAATATACTTACCCCTTCCAGGGACATATATCCCCCATGGGAGTGAACGCTTCCAACAATTTCTTGCCTCTCTTTAAATGTTGATAACATCTGCAAGTTTAAAAATTATAAATATTAGAAATATATAAAGGAGTGTACAATAAGAAATTTAAATAATTGAAACAAGATTCAGTCATTAACCATGTACTTACATTATTCAAGTAATCGTAAATTCCACCTTGGAGTATTTCACTGGGATCAATGTCTCTAGCATCAGGTTCTAACTGGGGTTCCTGCAACTTCAAAAATTGTAAATATTAGACAATTTAACAAATTAATCAAGACTAACACATGCATTAACAAAATGATATGTATTAAAAAAATGACAAATGTTTAAATATTACTCAATGGTGGTTGTTTGGGCCTCAGGTACAACCACACCAGGTGCAGTACCACCCCCATGAGAGGCATCAATCTCCTACAAGAGTAAATATTGCATATATTATGAATCTTTTAATATGTTACATATAGTATGGAAAAATTAAAAATTCAACAATAATAGAGTTTTAACAATGTACTTACCTGACCACCAATCATCGTAGAGGTACCATGTCTTGGTCCAAGACCATAATAGGATTGACCACATGTTGTGCAGACCTGTGGCTCGCTCTGAGGCACATGGGATGTCATTCTATCCCCACCAATAGATGTTCCTCTACCACTAGAATCTGGTGGTTGTACCCCAGCAGAGGAAGAGGGTGTTGTCTGGTCAATAGTGGTCGTGTGTCGAGAGACCATCTCAGCTAGAGTAAAAAATCGCTCCTATTTCTGGGAAACCATATCATGTGCAGGAAGGATGTCTTCGCTCAATAGCTGGGTACAGGCTGCAAGTATATGTGGATTGGCATCTCTATGCCTAGCATTGGGTTGGTGTTGGGGCATCCCCATACCAACTCCCTGGAATCCCAACATGTCAAAATAGTTGACATGTTTCCCCATCAAAAACTCTGTATACAACTTCTGGAGGAAGTACAATGGTACTTCCCTATTGTTGTGTGGGGGAATGTCAAAAACCGTGTACCACCTATCCATCCAATGGTCTCTAATGGGTGGAAAGGTGCAGCACTCAATCGAAAATTGTGGCCTAGTGATCTCCGGAATGTCATCCGTCTCATGCACTCTAAATCATGTATAGATGTGTTCTTTGGCTATTTTCATCTTCTTTACCTCATTGTGACTCAACCCATCAGCATATTTGTTTCCTTTTCCTCTCCCTATACGATGTGATGCTATACAAGCATCATTCGATCTTGTGATCGTATCAACAATAGTCAACGATGAATATGACAAGGAGTGACAGGGCTCATCTCCACCCCTCCAAGCAGAACCAATCTCTCTGGGATGGCTAATAACCCTCAATAGCTCAACATTGTTATCCATAGTAGCCACTGCAATCATAAATAAAAATAAAATATCATTAGAAATATAAACACATGATATAATGGCATCTCTAAGCGCTGAAAACTATATAACTAATGTACAACAAATCACAACATAAACTAAATCTATTATGTAAATTAAAAATTGATCTTGAATTTTATAGTAAAGAATAAACATTTAACATTTTTTCATTTTAAATTTATGTCCTAAATTCAAGTATTAATTCCAATTTCCATATGCATATGTACATAAAATGTCTTATGTGCATATGTTGATTGCGAAACTCCTCTAACTTAATTTAAGGCTTGGATTATGAAGTTTCATCAAAATTGTGAGGTTCTGATTAATGCCCTTGCATGACCAGCTCCTAGATTGCAAGTAGAGGCAATGACTAGACCCTAGAATAGGCGACATAATGTGCTATTGATGAATAAAATCCCAGTATAGGAAACGATTTTGTTAGATATGTAATTATTTGTTGTAGAGTGTTTTTTTTAATCCAAAGTATATTTAGCATATCTTTGTTTATATGTCATTTGGGCCATGTATGAATCCCACTTGATGTTATTTTAGTTCTATGCCCTCTTTCTATATACCCATGAGAGACTTTAAATGTACAATTGTGTATAGAGGATTTTATGGTTGCAAGATTTCCACTGGATTATATCGTGTATGATAGTATGTGATTGGCATGTAATCAAACACATCAACCTACCTATTGTTCAACTTCGTTGTCTTGACCTTAACCAAAAAGTACCCTTTAGTCAAGAGGAAATATTTGCTAACCATGGGAAGCTTCTGTACCTTATTTTAACATTTGGATTAGGAAGTTTCATCAAAATTATAAGGTGTTTATTGATGTGCTTGGACGACCAACTTTGATATTTCGGATAGAGGCAAGGGATTCAGCATATTTGTTTATGTATTTTAGGGAAGATATGAATTCTACTTGATTTTTTTAGGTTGTATGCAAGCTTGAAATATAATTGACAAACTTTACATATTTTTTAATTTTGGTTTGGATTCATAATGATGCATGCGATTATACATATGCAAATAGTGAAGTTCATTTTTTTTTAGAGTTAATTGGGGTTTTAGTTTACATTGGGCAAGTAAATTACTTATGCAAACTTGCAATGTGCTTGACAAACTTTGCATATTTGTGAATTTTGTTATGGATTCACAAGGAGGCTTATGAATATGCATATGGAAATAGTGAAATTGATTTGTTTTTTATGAGTTAATTGGGGTTTTGGTTTCCAATGGGCATGTGAATTTTGGGTATGAATTTTGGTAAATGATCAAAATTATTTGATTTTTATGATTAAATTGGGGTTTTAGTTTCCATCGGTTTCCATCGACCAATTCCATTGGGGTTTTGGTTTCCATTGGCCATAAATTAATTTATTTTGGTTTATATTCAAATTAGGGCAAAGAAATTAATGAATTAAGGGAAAAAATCATGAGAAGAAATCAAGAAAATCTGAGAAGAATTGAGGAAAATACCTCACTGTTGAGCTGCAAAAAGACCATATTTTATTCATATTTCATATATCATTTGTCACCTTATTCCTATTTTGTCCTTCCATAAAACCATTAATATCCACCATTGTCATGAATAAATATGGATTACCTTGTTATTTTCCAAATCATTTATTTTTGAGTATTTTGAGTGAATTTGTGGTTAATTATTGATAAAAATAATATATTTTCATTATAACTTAAAGTTGGATGAGCTTGGTGATGATTACAGGTATATTTGAAGACTTTAACAAGCTCAAAAGTGACCACCTAGCCTCAAATTCGAATTTCATCTTCAAGATGTGGGATAATTTCAAGGAGAAGATCATGGAGATGGAATAACTTATCCAAGATATCATGGAGGATTTGAAGGGATGAGGTGAGAGAAAAGTGGATTTTTTGATGATTTTGAGGGATAATTTGAGGGAATAGCGGATCTGTAATTATGATTAGTTATCTTGAATTCATGTATAAATAGGAGAGCTCTCTCCTCATTTTGTTAGAGATATCTATAGTGGTGTGGAAGTAGAGAATAGTTTAGATCTTTTTTGAGAGTTAGTCATAGAGTGGATTTTGAGAGTTAGTAATAGACTGGATTTTGATTGTTGTGTAATGGAGATGATGCTTTGATGCAAATCATTCTACTCTCTCTTATGTTAATTTGGATTTCTTTCTTATGAGTTGTTAATATAGAATTTCAGTGATTTATTTCTTATGAATTGATAGTATAGATTTGTCGTGAGCTCACATCTATAATTTCACTCTTTCTTTATCAAGTTAATTTATGCAATTTCATATTTTTTGCAATTAGATTTACATTCATACAATTTCATGTTTTCATAGCTTAGATTCAATTTCAGGTGTAGAATAAGTTAGAAATACTCTGCCCATGCATATATTTTGTCTGTAGCTCATAAGTTTACGCTCTCTCTGGGCTGGCAATTAAATCGTTGGATATATGTTAGAAATTGTTTAATGTTTTTCACCAACATTTTGGCGTCGTTGCCAGGGAGGTGCTAAAAGGGATCATAGTTTAGATAGGTAAATAGTTCATTTTTTTTTACATCGGAAGGGGGAGGGGAAACAGTAAGATGCAAGGATGACTTCACTACGGAATTTTTGGAATTTCCGTGGTGTAATAGCCAGACGCATCCACTTTAGTGGGTAACC
>LPNX010203608.1:0-120375 GCA_001517045.1 Pseudotsuga menziesii | reverse complement strand
ATTGCTTTCATTTTTGGGCTAGCCTTTATTTCATACTAACTTGTTTTTAATTTTGTATATGTTCATTTTTGTTTTGTACAGATTTTTGTGCACTTTTAATTTATGTTTTTGCACTTGTTTTGGTACTAACTCATTTTTGTTTTTTTTGCATTTTTCATGTACTCGTTTTTCATTTTTTTCTCTTTTTAGCATTTGATTTGATTTTAGTCAAATGATTTTAGGATGAGAAGAAGCCTAGAGTAGCTCACTAAGATCCTAACAAAAGTCAGGATCTCCTCTTCTCACAAAGAGGAGATATTGATAGAAGTCAAAGATGCAATTACTCCTCTTGACACAAACAAGGAAGATTCGACATTTAAAGAATCATGCATATTAGATGAAGAACACATGTTCGAACTGGAGATTGAAGAGGATGAAGAAGGGATATCGGGTGATCATCATGCAAACTAAAGCTACATCAAACAATGATTCCAAGTAAGTATTAGGTTAGATCAATTTTGTTCTTGTTTTTACTTTGTTAATTTAAATTTACAATACCTAATTTCGCATATTTTTGAATATATTAGATTTCATTTTGTAAAACCATATGTAAACAATT
The DNA here is from genome assembly GCA_001517045.1 of Pseudotsuga menziesii. NCBI lineage: Eukaryota > Viridiplantae > Streptophyta > Pinopsida > Pinales > Pinaceae > Pseudotsuga > Pseudotsuga menziesii. The sequence continues at coordinate 119,777 of LPNX010203608.1, read as the reverse complement.
TTTTGCTTCTTTTACATGTATGGTTCCACTGGAAATTTCACTACACATAAACAATTGTAAATTTCAATTAAAGTAAAGTAGGTAGGCTTTAATTTTTATTTTCAATTTAAAATTAGCATGTAGGATGCTTTAATTTTCTTTAATGTTTCTATTTGTTAAGATTTTTATTTCTAATAGGTTTAATTACTATTATTTATAATTTTGTTAGGAATTAAAATTAGTTTTAATCTTTTAAATCTAAAAAAAATTATGAAATTTTTTATTTCTTTTCATTTTCATTCTTCATTTTAATAAATTTTCTAAGTCATTCTAAAAATAAAAAAAATGTATTAGGAGTTAGTTTCTTTTAATGTTATGAACACTTAGAAAATAAAATTAATTAATTAATAAACAAATAAACAAATAATAAAAAGGAGTTAGTTTCTTTTAAATCTATGAACACTTGGAAAATAAAATTAATTAATTAATAAACAAATAAACAAATAATAAAATATATATAGGTTTTTTTTAGTTTGCTTCTTTGTTTGTTTTAGTTTTTTTTAAATGAATCAATAAATCTGAATAAAATAAAATTTTCACCCTTTAATTTTGTTAGGAATAAAAAAATTCTAGTTTGCATATAAGAATACTTAAAAATAAAATTAATTTAAAAAGAATATATAAAAATTAAAATTATATATATATATATATCATGTTTCTTTTTAACTTTTTAATTATATATATATATATAAAATAAAACATGCAACTATAAACATTAAACATTAATGTATATATAATAAAAAATAAAACTTACTATTTTGAGAAGACTATGGTGGAGCAGCTCCTGATCCGCGGCTAGGGTTTCCCTAGCCGTCGCCTCCCTTACTGCACAGAGAATGGATCGCTGGCTCCTGCTCCTCGTCCTCATCCTGGGGTTTGGCTGTCGTTTCTTTCAGCGTGGAGTTCTTTCAGGAAATGGGCACGCATGCCTAGCTCACCGCCTTCAAGGCCCTTGTTCAAGCTGCCGCTCCTCAGGCGGCTTCTCATTCTTCTTCCAAGTTCATGAAAAAGATGGATGAGACCCATTCTTTGGAGCTCTCTCCTTCGGATCCATGCCAGAAAGATCTCATCCTCTATGAGAAAGCCCTCATTGGTAAGTTCACAGGGTTGTGGCTCATCCCTAAGGTGGTCGAGATCTGGATCGCAGAACATTGGAACCCTCTTCTGCCAGGACAAGTCTCTCTCTTTGTAGCTCGTCAAGGTTTTTTTGTTTTCCTGTTCTCAAATAAAGAAGAAAGAGACCTTGTCTTTCATTTGGGCCCTTTCTTCATGGGCTCGAGAGGTCTGTTCTTAGCCCCTTGGTCTCTGGGGTTTAACCCAAGAAGCAGAGATCACTGCTGCTCCAGTCTGGGTAAGACTTCGTAACCTCCCTCTTCATCTTTGGGGGGAAATCACTTTGATTGACATTGGTAATAAGCTAGGTCGCTATCTAGACACTGCAGAGCCAAAAGGGGGTCAGTACAGATGTGCCCGTATCTGTGTAGAGGTGAATCTAGAGAAAGGGATCCCAGAGGCCCTAAAGCTTACATTAGGAGAATGGAGCCACATTCAAGAACAGGACTATGAGCAGATCCCTTTTAAATGCAACTTCTGTCATGTATACGGTCACTTCGCTAAAAGCTGCCCCAAGCTTGCAGAACCACAGAAACCAGTAAATCTCCCAGCTTCCAAAGATACAGATTTCCAGATGGTCTCTAATCGGCGCCGTCCTCCCAGGCGAAAGGAGCCTCAAGTGTCTTAGCAGAAGGTCTCCCAAGGTCACTCTCCTCTTGCAGATACTCCATGGCCGAAAAACAAAAATAGTTTTATAGTTCTCCAGGAAGATGAAGTACAAGAACCTAAAGTTGTAGTTGTCCAAGAGCAAGGAAACCCCAGTCCCATTGGCGCCTTGGAGGTAGTTTCTCCAAAACCTGCTTCCCTTGGTTCAAAGAAATATCCCATCGATTTGGGTGGTGAGACCTCAGCCCAGGCAAGACTAGCATCCTTGGTCCCTTCGACAGAGGAAACCTCTGAATTCGAAGACTTTTCAGCTCCTTCTCCTCCCCTCACCAGAGGGTGAAAGACAAATAAAGAACGTAGAGAAAAGGAAGCAGCCTTAAACATCAGCGTGGGTTCTCAAAAGAAATTGGATCCTTTCATTAAGGGGCACTCATCTCCACATGTTTAATGTTTTTCTTCTGTATTCTTCTCTGCTCACAATTTGTGAGAGTCTACTCTTGCAAGCAGTACTTTTCTCAAAATAGTTCCAAGAACATTTGGGATTCACTGCTCAAAGCACTTTTAAGAAGGCTAACTATTATAATTGAGGCCATCAGCCTTCTTTCTCAGAATTCCTCTTTGTACACTTGGCTGGGCTACAGCCTTTTTTAAAAATTTATAAAAATTTCTCAGTTTCTGTTAAAAATAAAGAAATAAAAATAAAACTTTTAAAAAACGAATAATAAACATTATATATATATATATATAGAGGGAGAGAGAGAGAACATTCCCCCAACTGCAGTTTAAATAAATTAACAAAACCTGTAAAAATAAATAAAATTATTAAACATTAGAAAAAGAAAAAGAAATATATAGTTAAAATAAAAACTTAGAAAATATATACATCTATATAACAAAACATTTGAAATCGTTTCTAGTCGCCCCACCTACAATTTAAAGAGATAAACATTAATGTAAAAGTAAAGAAATAAAAAAAGAATGTATAAAACAAACGACCCATATTTCCATCTGCGCATTCGTCCCTTCACGCACAACCTGCAAACACAAACACAAACAGCCTTTCAACGGCAACCTGCAAACACTTCAAACTTTTAGCCTTTCAGGTGCAACCTGCAAACAACCTTTCATGCGCATAGAGTGACATACAGAATTGTGCATTTGTTGACTTTTTCTTTGGAAAAACAGTACCATCCTGGACTGGCCTTCTTCACATGACTTGTAGAGGAAGAGGTCTGTGCTACTATAAGGCCTCTAAACTCCTCTACAACCAAATTCCATTTTTTTTTTTACATTTCATCGCTTGACTGATTGATATTCCATCGGACGAGGAATTCTTTCCCAGATCTATGAGCTAATTTTAGCTATGATTATTGATGGTGGTTACGGGATTGAATTCTTGTGAGTTGAATTAAAACCACAATCCAATAGGAGGCGTGGGCACGTGTGGGGGGTGATATGTCCCGATAGTTACAGTAGCTTACCCTTTTTCATGACAATTTGATTGTTGTTAATCCTAAATAGAAATGCCACAATAAATAAAACTCGTTACACCGAACAGATAATTTACATTTCACTAAATTAAAACCAGAGATAAGAACTCTATATTCCAGTGTATTAGAGTTCCCTGTGCATGCTGTTGTCAACCAAAAAAACAAATAATGGAATCAAGATATTTTGGTTTCCTTCCTTTTCACTTGATGTTGTCGTACTTGATTTGTGGGGTATGGTCCCAAAATATCTGCTTTTCAGAGGACGATTAGTTTTTAATTAGTATAACACATCTCCAACAATGTTCAAGAAATCGCAGACCCAGTGTGAATGCATTACCAGTTGTACCATCTTTACCTATTTTCGCTGGTTCCACCCAATGAGAGATAGATGCCGATAGAGCCAAGGGAAAACAAACTATATCACCCATGTCAATATGAACGATTAGGTCATTTGGGTTTTTTGCATACTACTGGGAGACATCGTTGCTTATGTTGTTGAAACTAAGTCAGATTTCATTAATGGAGATTGATATCCATTAGAAAGAGATTTCGCAATCCAGGTAGATGATATTTTCAACAATTAATGCTTGTCATGTCGAGGATGGTGATTGGAGGTATGCGCATATAGCCTAGAGTAGGTGATTTCAAATTTATTTATCACTTATACGGTGGCTGTGAGGAAGGAACTTTAGGTCGCTCGGCTGGTTGCAAGTTTTTTAAGTCAGCGAGATTCAAAAAACAGATAGTTAGGGCATGCATTATCTCAAAGCACTTTGAAAAATAAAGACCAAATCCTTATAATATGGAATTTAATCCAAATAGGATTTACATTGTCAAATATTGAAGCTTTCGGTTTTCGAAGTCGAAATTTGAAAACCTTCAAAATATTCAGAAATTTTAAGTGAACTGAGATCAAGAGGATTTGAGCTTACATGTATTCTCTAAAAATGCTGTGTAAATACTCGTCCACATACAAATGCATGCCACTACAGCCAATCTAAACTCAGCATTCATTGTTTCTTTCGCCTTTTTTCAGTAAAGGAACTTGAATTCAAAATCTCTTACACATGATTGGTATATGGTTCCTTGATGGAGAGAATAAATTTAAACAAAAATGGAGACAACGTCAATGGAAACTGCAAGATGATGCCAATGATTTCCATAGGAACGCATTATTATGCATTTTTCCTACCCTTTACAGTAATCCAAGAGCTGCGAACAAAAAAAACATTTGGCATTCTCTAGGATTTTGTGGTTCATGATACACAGATAAGTCTACTGCAACGCCATCATGGGAAATAATTTCCCTTGAATATCCCACATTTGCAACAATGAGCCTCCTTCCTTTGTCCAATAGAAACATTATTGTTGCTATAGATCCTACTCTCCAAACTCTTCTTGTTTCACCCATATCCAATATCCTTTTATCAATAGTCAATTTTCCTGCTATGGATCAATGCAGAAAGTAGGATGATCCAATATGACATCAAATAAATTTTGCTAAAGATATTCTGCTACCTTTGATCCTCCATGCCCATAAAAAATAGTGAATAGTCCAATCATTCCTCCATCATCGGAAGGCCTAATTGTTTCCACATGGTAATATTCTATTGGATATGGTCTAGCTCCTCTATCTTGAGCATGTCCATACTCAATGCCAAGCTGAGCGTTATGCCCTCCACCACTCCATGTACATCTCTCCTTGAATTGTTTAAGCATTGTACTTTTGCAATTTTCTGCGAAGAAGAAGAGTGATTTTTGTTTTCCTATAATTTGTTTGTTGAAAAATGTAAAAGAGTTCAAGCCAAACACTGTAACCATACAGAAAGACAGAAACAATTTGTCCAAAGCAAAATAACATACAGGAAACTCTATCTCGGTAAGGTGACAGATCATTCCATAACCCTAGCCGGGTGGCATCCATATGGTTTTTCTGATGTTTCTCTTAATCATACAATTTTCTTACTTTGTTGTTCTCTAGAGTGATTGTCAAATTGACGCATGGAATACTTTTTAAAGATCAGCGTCTGCATTATGTTAGCTCCCATCCTACATGTACTGTGCATATCTTTGTGATATGATACAACATGATGGGGTGATGGATGCAGACCTCGATTGCAAGGAATCAATGCTTAGATTTAATCAATCGATCCTTCTTATTATTTCTTTAAGCTGGCGATTCAAGTCTATATTAGACTCCTTGTCATTTGTTCATATGCTCAAATGAATTCAATGTTTAAAATCATGAAAACTGGAGTAATTACTTGTCTCAGTATGACTTTAGAATTGGGTCTCGTTAAAAGTTAGTGGGCTTCCAGTTTAGAAGTACCTACCTAAAACATATAGAGTTCGACTCCCCTTACCCCATAGAGAATAGTGTTTAGTAATTAAAAAGTGAATATAGCTTCGTCTCTCATCAAAAGAAAAGCTTGTTGGGTGTCAAAATATAAGAAAAACAACAGTTGGAAGATTAAATGTTCAAAAGGTCGCAACTAGCATTGAATTTTCATTGTGCTTGCTGCAACCTATATTAATGAATACCATCACGATTATCAAATTTTTTTATTGTGTTTATTTTTTTAAGTGAATAAGGAAACTAAATTTCTATGCATAAAGTTTAGTTATTTTAATTTATAAAATGTTTTTGTTTGAAAGATATGAATTAAAACAAAGCTTGGTACATAATATAATAAAAAATACTTAATTATTAGTTAGAATATAATTTTAAGTATTTTTCAAATATATTTTAAACCAATTAAAATGCATAGATTATTTGGCATCCTTATTGTAATAAATTTGAATGTGCAACGAGATAACTGAAGATTAGAATTTTAGGAAAAAGAATAGTGATTTTTTTTTGTTGAAGTAAAGACTCCGTAAAATTTGATAATTTCTTCAAATTGAAAATTTTATAAACTTTGATATAGAATTCTTTAAGAAATCGTCATAATTACCAAGTCCTTATTGTTTAAAATTTTGGTATATAGAATTCTAATATTTATTTATTTATTTTAATAATAATGTCATTTTTTTAGATAAACTAAAATGATAAATTTTTATGAAGATTGTATTATTTAATAATGATTTATTAAATAAAATTTTTATTGGTTTATTGGATATAACTTGATAATCATCCACTAATTGAAATAAATTTTGACAATCTTGAAACACGATACAAAAAGTTTAAATCACGGTTTGTTTCATCTTCCTTGAAATCGAAGGCAACTGCTGTCGCAGCTAAGCCTTCTTCTTATTTTTTTTTTCCACAGTTGGACCTCGCACATATTCCGTTTGGGAAAGGTAGGTGTTTGTTTCAAGCTTCCAAATTTATCATAAAAAATCATTTGTTTGCACTCTTCTCTATTTTTATAGTATGTTTTTAGAGGGGTTGACCACTGAAAGAGTCAACCCTCTCTCTCTATTACTTAATCGTTACATAAGGATGCATTCATTTGTGTAAAAGAAGGATGTAAAAACATTTATTTTGGTTTCAATTTCTTTTTACTTGCAAAACAATTGAAAACATTCAAAAAAAACACATTAACATAATAAAAGTTATACATAAAAGATTAAAATAAAAAACACATAAAAAATTTGGTTTTGTAAAATCAAATTTAGAAATAATAAAAGGGTTATGATAACATTTAAAAATAAAATAAAATTGAAAACTAAAAACATATATAAATAAATAAATAAAGCATTAGGTAACAAATAAAATCATAAAATTATAAATGAGAAATGAGAAATCTTCTCTAATTTTATGTTTGTTACGCTAACTTGTTTTTGCAAGTCACTCAGAAACAGGTTTTGACAAGAAGGGTTGTCAGTTTTAGGTATAAGAGCATTTTAACTTTTTGTTAAGCACATGTTTTCATGTATTTTCATTGCTCTCACAAGTTTGTTGCAGGGAAATACTAACCTTTTGTATGTCTAAAGACGAACCAATAACATGCAAAAATAATTTCCAGAAATTGCTAAAAATTTTCAAAAAAATGTTCCATTGAAAGCTCGAAGGAGTTGAGTTACCACTATGTATGTCATGACATTTGCTGCCACAAACAAGCCTTTTAGAAACCAATTACGCCATGTCATGAGTATTACGTTTTTTTCCTTCCAAGCTTATTCGTCATCCATGTTAGAATCTACTTTTTTCATTGCCTTATACATCATGACTTCCCGCATGTCTACCTTTCTAAGTCGCACACACTTTCCTCATTTTCAGTTCATCTTTTTTTTCTTCTGAATAAAACCATTCAGCTTCCTTTCCATAATTACATTGCTTTGTTATCCCTGCCATGAAAACTGTTTGACCCTTATATATTTCAGCTATAGTCCTACCACTCATTATGTACAACTCATGTTGATTGATGTGGGATTCCTTAAGGCCCACCTTTCAACAAGTCTTGCCCCATCGACCTCAACACATTATCTGGGATAGAGACTAGAGTTCATTTTTAGTACCTTGAGGCTGGTATGCCTTAATGGAAAGTTCTATCGCTGACAATCATGGGAATACATCAATGTCCTTGATCGTTAGATATTGCAAGTGGCTCGACATCAACTCATCTATTCGCACTTTGCAAGATGCACTTAGGTACCTTGGAACTCATTGACATCAATGTTGAGATTGTCTCGCATTGGTTAATGACATTCATCAATGGTTAGTAATCCAATGACTTCTTTCCATGTTCGACATCGACACATTTATTGACATGATAAGAATTGTACCATCGAGTTTTGTATCAAGTGAAGACTATATACTTTGCATGACTCCATCAACAGTTTTACAGCAGCATACTTTAACCATATGAGAGTACCACAGTTCTACTTTCATCTCTCATGTTTTACTTCATACAACCAAGCAGTTCAGATCCTTCACTTCACATTCCATTATTCAGCAGCAGCAACCACATTCCTATTGCATAGTTCATCAACCATTTGGGTAAGTGGAGGTATGGTTTTTTCTAATATTTAACCATGTAATTCCTTAAATGCTAGAAAATGAATGAATTTGGAAAATTTCCTCACTACATTCCCTTTCTCTTTTTTATAAACCCAATATATCTTAAATTGGGGGGTGACTATTCATTACCATTTTACATATTCATCGTCTCATTTACCCTTAATTAACATGTCTTTCCCAATCTATGATTTGTTACACATTGAATAAAAAACATTGTTATATATATTGGCATCATTCATAATATGAATAAAAGGATTTCTAATATACATTGATGGTTCATCATTTCTAATGCATGTATACTTTTAAATCTTATGTATTCCAGCAAAAATACAAGTAAAACGAGCGAATGTTGTCAACACAAGAACCAACATTTTTTATACTTATGGTTGTCACACAAGAACCAACCATAAAGAAAATTATTGCCACTCATGCCTTTCAAATCATGGAATGATTTACTGTTACATACCATCATCATGTAAATCCCAACTACAAAGCCAAAAGTTTTAAAGAGAATAAATGCATAGTTGCATGAGGACATGCAACGAGTTAAGTTTGGGGGAATGTTGAGCCACAAAAGGACCACATTTTATTCATATTTCATATATCATTTGTCACCATATTCATATTTTATCCTTCCATAAAAGCATTATTATCCATCATTTTCATGAATAAATATGGGTTACCTTGTTATTTTCCAAATTGTTTATTTTTTAGTATTTTGAGTGAATAGTATGGTTAATTATTGAGAAAAATAACATATTTTCATTATACCTTACATTTGGATGAGTTTGGTGATGATTACAGGTATATTTGAAGACTTTAACAAGATCAAAAGTCACCACCTAGCCTCAAATTCGAATTTCATCTTCAAGATGTGAGCTAATTTCAAGGAGAAGATCATGGAGATGGAATAACTTATCCAAGATATCATGGAGGATTTGAGGGGATGAGGTGAGAGAAAAGTGGATTTTTTGAGGATTTTGAGGGATAACTTGAGTAAATAGTGGGTCTGTAATTATGATTAGTTATCTTGAATTCATGTATAAATAGGAGAGCTCTCTCCTCATTTTGTTAGAGATCTCTCTAGTGGTGTGGAAGTAGAGAATCGTTTAAATCTTTTTTGAGAGTTAGTCATAGAGTGGATTTTGATTGTTGTGTAATGGAGATGATGCTTTGATGCAAATCATTCTACTCTCTCTTATGTTAATTTGGATTTCTTTCTTATGAGTTGTTAATATAGAATTTCAGTGATTTATTTCTTATGAATTGATAGTATAGATTTGTCGTGAGCTCACATCTATAATTTCAGTCTTTCTTTATCAAGTTAATTTATGCAATTTCATATTTTCTGCAATTAGATTTATATTCATACAATTTCATGTTTTCATAACTTAGATTCAATTTTAGTTGTAGAATAAGTTAGAAATACTCTTCCCCTGCATATATTTTCTGTGTACCTCATAAGTTTATGCTCTCTCTGGGTTGAAAATTAAATCGTTAGATATGTGTTTTAAATTGTTTAATGTTTTTCACTAACATTTTGGTGGCATTGCCAGGGAGGTGCTAAAAGGGATCAGAGTTTAGATAGGTAAATAGTTCATTTTTTTTTTACATAAAAAGAGGGAGGAGAAACGGAAAGATGCAAGGACGACTTCAGTATGGAATTTCTGAAATTTCCATGGTGTAACATCCAGATGCATCCACTTTAGTGGGTCACCCCAAAGCCTTGTTGTTTCTACAAGTGTGTTTAATTTTCGGCAAAGTGTTTTTTTTCTTCAAGAGTGTTCTTTCATTTTATACAAATGCGAGTTTGTTTTTATGCAAATTTTCCCTTTTCATTGTTAGTTTGGATTGCTTTCATTTTTGGGATAGACTTTATTTCATACTAACTTGTTTTTAATTTTGTATATGCTCATTTTTGTTTGTTACAAATTTTTGTGCACTTTTAATTTATGTTTTTACACTCGTTTTGGTACTAACTCATTTTGTTTTTTTTGCATTTGTCGTGTACTCATTTTTCATTTTTTTCTCTTTTTAGCATTTGATTTGATTTCAGTCAAATGATTTTAGGATGAGCATAAGCTTAGAGCAACTCACTCAGATCCTAACAAAAGTCAGGATCTCCTCTTCTCACGAAGAGGAGATCTTGATAGATGTCAAAGATGCAATTACTCCTCTTGAGACAAAGAAGGAATGTTCGACATTTGAAGAATCATGCATATCAGATGAAGAACACCTGTTCAAACTAGAGATTGAAGAGGATGAAGAAGGGATCTTGGGTGATCATCATGCAAATGAAAGCTGCATCAAACAATGGTTCCAAGTAAGTATTAGGTTAGATCAGTTTGGTTCTTGTTTTTACTTGGCTAATTTAAATTTACAATACCTAATTTCACATATTTTTTAATATATTAGATTTCATTTTGTAAAACAGTATGTAAACAATTTTTTGCTTCTTTTACATGTACATGGTTCTAGTGGAAATTTTACTACACATAAACAATTGTAAATTCCAATTAAAGTAAAGTAGGTAGGTTTTAGTTTTTATTTCCAATTTAAAATTAGCATGTAGGATGCTTTAATTTTCTTTAATGTTTCTATTTGGTAAGATTTTTATTTCTAATAGTTTTAATTACTATTGTTTTTAATTTTGTTAGGAATTAAAATTAATTTTAATCTTTTAAATCTAAAAAAAAATTATGAAATTTTTTATTTCTTTTCATTTTCATTTTTCATTTTAACAAATTTTCTAAGTCATGCTAGGAATAAAAAAATGCATTAGGACTTAGTTTCTTTTAAATCTATGAACACTTACAAAATAAAATAAACCAATATAGAACCATCTTAACTATGGCTCTATCAATGACCGAGAGGGATCAAGTTCTCTTGAGATATCCTTTTTAATTTACAAAAACTTCCAATAAGTATTCTTACATGGGAGGGAAATAGCCAACTTGCTTAAGTAATTTCAAAATAAGGTAAATATCAATAAAAGAATGAGTTAAGCAACATTAATAATCATATAAGCAATGTCTTTCTTTAAAACTAATAACCAATATTAAGAGTAGTTAATACAGAAGATAATCCATATAAAATTTTAAAATCTAGAGGTTAACCTTGTCTTGGAATGAGCAAGGATGTAAGTGGTTTAAGGCACATGGTTTTAGTGGCACGTGGTTTTTGCTAGTTGTATTTGCATTTAAAGAACCTTATGAATATGGTTGTAATATTCTATGTCAACGAAATTTTAAATTGTAATTTGATTTATAATTACATAAATGTGTTTTAAGAATAAATTTTATATGTTTTTGGTTTTATAATTATTCATTTTACTACTCAATCAATTGAATTTTACTTCTAATATTTTACTACTCATTTGTAAGATTGTGAATATTTCCCTAATATGGTTGTATATTTATACGAGTATAATATTTTTGTTTTTATTTTTTTAATTATAAGTTGATATGTTATAAAAAAATTATTCAGCCGACATGTGCCCTATCAGTGTTACAGATGGGACACATCTCACCCATTTGAGTTGTAGAAAGCACCTCTCGATGCAATTAATTAATAAACAAATAATAAAAATCTATATAATTTTTTTAGATTGTTTCTTTGTTTGTTTTAGTTTTAAAAAAATGAATAAATAAATTTGAATCAAATAAAACTTTCACCCTTTAAATTTGTTAGGAATAAAAAAATAATCTAGTTTGCATCTAGGAATACTTAAAAATAAGATTAATTTAAAAAGAATATATAAAAATTAAAATTATATATATATATCATGTTTCTTTGTTAAGTTTTCTAGTTTTAACTTTTTAATATATATATATATATATATATTAAAACAATTCAATTTCTAAATATTAATGTTAATATATATAAAAATAAAAAATTATGGTTAATATATATAGAGAACATTCCCCCAACTTCAAAAATAAATTGACAAAACCTGTAAAAATAAATAAAATTATTAAACATTAGAAAAAGAAAAATAAATATATAGTTAAAATAAAAACTTAGAAAATATATACATATATATAACAAAACATTTGAAATCGTTTATGGTCGCCCCACATGCAATTTAAATAGATAAATATTAATGTAAAAGTTAAAAATAAAAAAAAATGTATAAAACAATCAACCCATATTTCGATCTGTGCATTCGTCCCTTCACGCACAACCTGCAAACACAAACACAAACAACCTTTCAACGACAACCTACAAACGCTTCAGACTTTCAGCCTTTCAGGTGCAACCTGCAAACAACCTTTCATGCACTTAGAGTGACATACATATTTGTGCATTTGTTGTCTTTGTCTCTGGAAGAACAATATGATCTTGGACTCGCCTCCTTCACATGACCTAGAGAGGAAGAGGTTTGTGCTACTATAAGGCCTTTGAACTCCTCTACAACAAATTCTATTTTTTTAGACATTTCATCGCTTGACTGATTTGTATTCCATCAGACGAGGGATTCTTTCCCAGATCTATGAGCTAATTTTAGCTATGATTATCTCTGGTGGTTATGTGATCGAATTCTTCTGGGTTGAATTAAAACCATAATGAAATAGGAGGCGTGGACACATGTGGGGGGTGATCTGTCCCGGTAGTTACAGTAACTTACTCTTTTTCACGACGATTTGATTACTGTCAATCCCAAATAGAAATGCCACAATAAATCAAACTCATTACATTGAACAGATAATTTACATTTCACTGAATTAAAACCAGAGATAAGATCTCTATATTCCAATGTATTGGAATTGCCTGTGCACGCTGCTGTCAACCAGAAAAACAAATAATGGAATCAAGATCTTCCGGTTTCCTTTCTTTCCGCTTGATGTTGTCATACTTGATTTGCAGGGTATGATCCCAAAATATCTGCTTTTCGGAGGACGATTAGTTTGTAATTAGTATAACGCATCTCCAACAATGTCCAAGAAATCGCAGACCCAACCGCGAATGCATTACCAGTTGTACCATATTTACCTATTTTCACTCGTTCTACCCAATGAGAGATAGATGCCGACAGATCCAAGGGAAAATGAACAATATCACCCCTCTCAATTTGAACGGTGAGGTCATCTGGGTTTTCTGCATAATACTGGGAGACGTCATTGCTTATGTTTTTGAAACTAAGTCAGATTTCATTAATCGAGATTGATATCCATCAGAAAGAGCTTTCGCAATCCAAGTAGATGATATTTTCAATAGTTAATGCTTCTCATGTCAAGGATGGTGATCGGAGGTATGTGCATATAGCGCGAAGCAGGTGATTTCAAATTTATTTATCACTTATACGGTGGCTGTGAAGAAGGAACTTTAGGTCGCTCGGCTGGTTGCAAGTTCTTTAAGTCAGCGAGATTCAAAAGTGAGATAGTTAGGTCATGTATTCTCTCAAATCACTTTAAAAAATAAATACTAAATGCATATAATATAGAATTTAATCCAAATAGGATTTACATTGTCAAATATTGAAGATTTCGGTTTTCGAAGTCGAAATTTGAAAACCTTCAAAATATTGAGAAATTTTAAGTGAACTGAGATCATGAGGCTTTGAGCTTACCTGTATTCTCTCAAAATGCCGTGTAAATACTCGTCCACATACAAATGCATGCCACTACCGCCAATCTAAACCTGACGTTCACTGTTTCCTTCGCCATTTTTCATTAAAGGAACTCGAATTCGAAATCACTTGCACGTGATTGGTATATGGTTCCTTGATAGAGAGAATAAATTTCAATGAAAATGGAGACATAACGTCAATGGAAACTGCAAGATGATGTCAACGATTTCCATAGGCACGCATTGTTATGTGTTTTTCCTTCCCTTTACAGTAATCCCAGAGCTGCGAACAAAAAAACCATTTGGTGTTCTCTAGGCTTTTTTGGTTCATGATCCACAGATAAGTCTACTGTAGTGCCATCATGGGAAATAATTTCCCTTGAATCTCCAACATTTGCAACAATGAGCCTCCTTCCTTTGTCCAATAGAAATGTTGTTGTTGTTGTAGATCTTTCTCTCCAAACTCTGCTTGTTTCACCCATATCCAATATCCTTTTATCAATAGCCAATTTTACTGCATTTGATCTGTGAAGAAAGTAGGATGATCCAATATGACATCAAATAAATTTTTCTGAAGATATTCTTCTACCTCTGATCCTCCATGCCCATAAAAAATAGTGAATAGTCCAATACTGTGTCCATCACCGAAAGGCCTAATTGTTTCCACATGGTAATCTTCTATTGGATATGGTTGAGTTCCTCCAGCTTGAGCATTGCCATACTCAATTCCAAGTTGAGCATTATGCCCTCCACCACTCCATGTACATCGCTCCTTGAATTGTTTAAGCATTGTACTTTTGCATTTTTTTGCGAATAAGAAGAGTGATTTTTTTTTTCCTATAAGTTGTTTGTCGAAAAATGTAAAAGAGTTCAATCCAAACACTACAACCATACAGAAAGACAGAAACAGTTTGTCCAAAGCGAAATAACATGCAGGAAACTCTGTCTCGGTAAGGTGACAGATCATTCCTTACCCCTAGCTGCGTGGAATCCATATGGTTTTTCTAATGTTTCTCTTAATCATACAATTTTCTTGATTTGTTGTTCTCTAGAGTGATTTCCAAATTGACGCGTACAATACTTTTTACAAATCGCCGTCTACATTATGTTAGCTCCCATCCTCCACGTACTTTGCGTATCTTTGTGATATGATACAACATTATGGGGTGATGGATGCAGACCTCGATTTCAAGGAATCAATGGTTAGATTTAATCGATCAATCCTTCTTATTATTTCTTCATGCTCGTGATTCAAGTTTATATTAGACTCATTGTCATTTATTCATATGCTCAAATGAATTCAATGTTTAAAATCATGAAAACTAGAGTTTACCTGTCTCGATATGACTGTAGAATTGGGTCTCATTAAAAGTTAGTGGGCTTCCAGTTTAGAAACACCTACCGGAAACATATAGAGTTCGACTCCCCTTACCCCATAGAACATAATGTTTAGTAATTAAAAAATGAATATAGCTGCTTCATCTCTCATCAAAAGAAAAGCTTGTTGGGTGTCAAAATATAAGAAAAACAACAGCTGGAAGAGTAAATGTTCAAAAGGTCGCAACTAGCATAGAATTTTCCTTGTGCCTGCTGCCACCTATATTAATGAATACCATCACGATTATCAAATTTTTTTATTATGTTTATTTTTTTAAGTGAATAAGGAAACTAAATTTCTATGCATAAATTTTAGTTATTTTAATCTATAAAAAAATTTTGTTTGAAAGATATGAATTAAAATAAAGCTTGGTACATAATATAATAAAAATACTTAATTATTAATTAAAATATAATTTTAAGTATTTTTCAAATATATTTTAAACCAATTAAAATGCATATATTATTTGGCTTCCTTATTGTAATAAATTTGAATGTGCAACGAGATAAATGAAGATTAGAATTTTAGGAAAAAGAATAGTGAATTTTTTTTGTTGAATTAAAGACTTCGTAAAATTTGATAATTTCTTCAAATTGAAAATTTTATAAACTTTGATATAGAATTCTTTAAGAAATCGTCATAATTACCAAGTCCTTATTGTTTAAAAGTTTGGTATATAGAATTCTAATATTTATTTATTTATTTTAATAATAATGTCATTTTTTTAGATAAACTAAAATGATAAATTTTTATGAAGATTGTATTATTTGATAATGATTTATTAAATAAAAAATTTATTGGTTTATTGGATATAACTTGATAATCGTCCACTAATTGAAATAAATTTTGACAATCTCGAAACCCAATACAAAAAGTTTAAATCACCGTTTGTTTCATCTTCTTTGAAATCAAAGGTAGCTACTATCACAGCTAAGTCTTTCTTAATTTTTTTTTTTTTTTGCACAGTTGGACCTAGCACATCTTCCGTTTGGGGGAGGTAGGTGTTTGTTTCAAGCTTCCAAATTTATCATAAAAAAACATTTGTTTGCACTCTTCTCTATTTTTATAGTATGTTTTTAAAGGGGTCAACCACAGAAAGAGTCGACCCTCTCTCTCTATTACTTAATCATTACATAAGGACGCATTCATCTTTGTAAAAGGAGGATGTAAAAACTCGGATTTTTGTTCCAATTTCTTTTTATTTGAAAAACAATTAAAAACATTAAAAAAAACACATTAACATAATAAAACTTATACATAAAAGATTAAAATAAAAAGCACATAAACATTTTGTTTTTGTCAAATCAAATTTAGAAATAATAAAAGGGTTATGATAACATTTAAAAATATAAATATAAATTGAAAACTAAAGGCGAACTCTCACTTAAAGGGTTATGTTTGCACTCTTCTCTATTTTCAATGCTCTCACAAGTTTGTTGCAGTCTAAAGACGAACGAATGACATGCAGAAATAATTTTTAGAACTGCAGAAAATTTTCAAAAAAATGTTCCATTGAAAGCTCAAAGGAGTTGAGTTACCACTATGTATATCATGACATTTGCTGCCACAAACAAGCCTTTCAAAAACCAATTACGCCATGTCATGAGTATTACCATTTTTTCCTTCCAAGCTTATTCGTCATCCATGTTAGAATCTACTTTTTTCATTGCCTTATACATTATGACTTCCCGCATGTCTACCTTTCTGAGTCGTACACATTTTCCTCATTTTCGGTTCATCTTTTTTTTTTTCTGAATAAAACCATTCAGGTTCCTTTCCATGACTACATTGCTTTCTTATCCCTACCATAAAAACTGTTTGACCCTTATATATTTCATCTATAGTCCTACCACTCATTATGTACAACTCGTGTTGATTGATGTGGGATTCCTTACGGCCCACCTTTCAACAAGTCTTGCCCCATCGACCTCAGCACATTATCTGGGATAGAGACTAGAGTTCATTTTTAGTACCTTGAGGCTTGCATGCCTTAATGGAAAGTTCTATCGCTGACAATCATGGGAATTCATCAATGTCCCTTGATTGATAGATATTGCAAGTGGCTCGACATCAAATCATCTATTCGCACTTCGTAAGATGTACTTAGGTACCTTGGCACTCATTGACATCAATGGTGAGATTGTCTCGCATTGGTTAACGACATTCATCAATGGTCGATAATCCAATGACTTCTTTCCATGTTCAACATCAACACATTTATTCGCATGGTAAGAATTGTACCATCGAGTTTTGTAGCAGGTGAAGACTATATACTTTGCATGACTCCATCAACAGTTTTACAGCAGCATACTTCAGCCATATGAGAGTACCACAGTTCTACTTTCAGCTCTCATGTTTTACTTGATATAACCAAGCAGTTCAGATCCTTCACTTCAAATTCTATTATTCAGCGCCAGCAGCCACATTCCTATTGCATAGTTCATCAACCGTTTGGGTAAGTGGAGGCATGTTGTTTTCTAATCTTTAACCATGTAATTCCTTAAATGCTAGAAAATGAAGGAATTTGGAAAATTCCCTCACTACATTCCCTTTCTCCTTTTTATAAACCAAATACATCTTAAATTGGAGGCGGGGGGGATTCATTANTAACCATGTAATTCCTTAAATGCTAGAAAATGAAGGAATTTGGAAAATTCCCTCACTACATTCCCTTTCTCCTTTTTATAAACCAAATACATCTTAAATTGGAGGCGGGGGTGATTCATTACCATTTTACATATTCATCATCTCATTTACCCTTAACCAACATGTCTTTCCCAAATTGTGCTTTGTTACACATTGACTAAAAACATTGCTATATGTATTGGCATCATTCTTAATATGAAGAAAAGGATTTATAATATACATTGATGGTTCATCATTTCTAATGCATGTATACTTTTAAATCTTATGTATTGCGGCAAAAATACAAGTAAAACGAGCAAATGTTGTTAACACAAGAACCAACATTTGTTATACTTATGGTTTTCACACAATAACCAACCATAAGAAAAATTGTTGCCACTCATGCATTTCAAATCATGGAATGATTTATTGTTACATACCATCATCATGTAAATCCCAGCTACAAATCCAAAAGTTTTAAAGAGAATAAATGCATAGTTGCATGAGGACATGCGACAAGTTAAGTTGGGGGGAATGTTGAGCTGCAAAAAGACCACATTTTATTCATCTTTCATATATCATTTGTCACCTTATTCCTATTTTATCCTTCCATAAAACCATTAATATCCACCATTTTCATGAATAAATATGGGTTACCTTGTTATTTTCCAAATCATTTATTTTTGAGTATTTTGAAAGAATTTACGGTTAATTATTGAGAAAAATAACATATTTTCATTATACCTTTAAGTTGGATGAGTTTGGTGATGATTACATGTATATTTGAAGACTTTAACAAGCTCAAAAGTCACCACCTAGCCTCAAATTCGAATTTCATCTTCAAGATGTGGGCTAATTTCAAGGAGAAGATCATGGAGATGGAATATCTTATCCAAGATATCATGGAGGATTTGAAGGGATGAGTTGAGAGAAAAGTGGATTTGTTGAGGATTTTGAGGGATAAGTTGAGGGAATAGTGGATCTGTAATTATGATTAGTTATCTTGAATTCATGTATAAATAGGAGAGCTCTCTCCTCATTTTGTTAGAGATCGCTTTAATGGTGTGGAACTAGAGAATAGTTTAGATATTTTTTGAGAGTTAGTAATAGAGTGGATTTTGATTGTTGTGTAATGGAGATGATGCTTTGATGCAAATCATAGTATACTCTCTCTTATCTTAATTTGGATTTCTTTCTTATGAGTTGTTAATATAGAATTTCAGTGATTTATTTCTTATGAATTGATAGTATAGATTTGTTGTGAGCTCACATCTATAATTTCAGTCTTTCTTTATCAAGTTAATTTATGCAATTTCATGTTTTCTACAATTAGATTTATACATCTATAATTTCAGTCTTTCTTTATCGAGTTAATTTATACAATTTCATGTTTTCTACAATTAGATTTATTTTCATACAATTTCCTATTTTCATAACTTAGATTCAATTTCAGTTGTAGAATAAGTTAGAAATACTCTGCCCCTACATATATTTTGTGTGTACCTCATATTTTACGCTCTCTCTGGGTTGACAATTAAATCATTGGATATATGTTATAAATCGTTTAATGTTTTTCACCAACACTCATAAAGAGGAGGTTGATCTAAAGGTGGAGGTGGATGGATTTGGCACACCCAAAACATGTTCGCCCACTCATGTTCTACTCCTTCCAAGCTCCAACAGCACTGCGATGTGGTGAAAATGACGGGCTCGACCCGTTTTAAAATAAAAAACAAGTTTTTACAAACGCTAGTGCATTTATGCAAAGAAAAATGGGAGCGCAATTTAATTCAATAAAATGGAGACGCCTTTTGGTCTACTATCATAATTGGCATGCCTGTTGGCAACCTTGGGACTAGGCTTGGCAGGGTCGAGATTGCTTGGGATGATTTCTATATTATGGATCAAGAGTGATTGACTTCACTCTACCATTGCATCTAAAAGGTAGCTCAACTTTTTGCACTCACCCTCAAGCCATCCTGTAACATTGCAAGTATTCTTTTAATCTTCCTTCAATGCCATCACATTTGGTGCAACATTGCAATGTCATCACCCCTTTTGGATTGACAATATACCATAAAACGATACACTTCCAGCACTGATTATTCAAAAACAACCATTGCATGTATCCTTGATCTTCTCTTCCTACCTATTATAATCAAATTGTTGGAAATCAAGCTCATTTTGTTGTGTTGGACCCATTGAGAGAAACTCGGCATTGTAATATTGCAGCAAAACCTCCATGGGATGGTTGGAGCCGATACCATTGGTATTTTCTTAATCTAGATTCAATTTTAAGTAAACTTATCACCATAATCTCTTCCTTTCAAAGGTTCGAATGCCCCTTGGAATCTCTAAAATCTCATAAGTCCAGAGCACTAAATACAACGCAAAAGTAATAAGCATTCAAACATTGAAATTGTAGGTGGTTGTTAAGTGTTTTCTTAAATCTTCTTTGTTTTGATTTAAACTTAATGTTTTTAAGCTCCTATATTTAGAGTTCATATTTTAACCCGCCATAAGATTTCCAACATACAAATATATATTTGAGACATGTGTCCACAAATAATGTTTTGCCTTCTTGGTAATTTAAAGCATATTTGGCTTGAAAATACCAATAAAAGCATCACTCAATATTTTTATAAGTAAATTTTGAGTTCAAACACAATACCATAGCAACCAACCATAATCTAAAAAAACTTATTTTATTTTTAAAATAACAAATAATAATTATTAAAACTAATTTTATTTTAAATGTTATGTTTATATAATTATTAAACAAACACATTACATATATAATGTACATGGATTTGTAGCTAGCTTTATCCATATCAAAATGATATGCAAAAAAACCATAAAAATAAATAAATAAGATGTTCAAGTATCACATATTTAATATCTAATATCATAATGTAGATTAACAAATCAACTCATAAAAATAGCCTTAAAATTCACCAAAAATCAACTAACTATTCAAAACAATGGCCCTCCATATTCCTAAACAAAATAATCAAATAAATATTGAAAACAATAATTGCCCTTCATATGACCGAAAAGATAACGCATATAAGATAACGAATTGATTTGAGATCGCAATTGCAGTTAAATGAGATTTAGTAGAACGCATCTCATTTCCATTAAAAAAAAACAAAACATCATTCATGTGGTGATTTTCAAAAAGTTTATTCAAACGTTTTTATAAACTTTAAATTTTTATTAATCATTTAATTTTTTCTAAAATTAATTAAAAGAATTACAAAAAAATCATTAATAAAATTGCATTTAAAAAATAATAATATTCACATCTATTTTCATTAGAAAATTTGTCATTTACGTATATTGATAAAAAAAGGCTAGCGAAATTAGAAAGTAGAATCGAAGCTTAGGAATTTGCAGCGGTGGAGCTAGAAGGAGCGGCGGAGGAGATGGAGACCATTGCTGATAGGGAATTATAGTGGGGATTCAAAGCTACAGATAATTCTGCCACAGATTTTGTCATTATAATGCCTTTTATACAAGCAGTACTCCATAATATCATGTAACTGCTGGTTGGAAGCAGCTAAAATATATCCATAAGAGATAGAATTGGATCTGTGTAACAGATACAATCTATCCATACAGGGAAAGGTAGTGTAATATAATGGAGTAAATGAAGGACATAAGACAAAACAATTGGACACATAGAATTATAACGCTGTGAAAATATTATTATTGTTATTTTCTCTTTTGCATAGAAATATTGTCCTTTCAAGTTTGTACAAACATTTTGAAATTTTAATTCAGTTCACGTTCAAGGATCGAGTCTAACATTTCAAGTGATAAATAAAGATTTAACTCACTTCCAATTCAAGAATTCAATATTTCAATCCTTTACATAGTACATTGTTCCTTCAGATAGGATTTACTGGTGGTTTGTACAAAATAATTTTTTCCTCCTATTGCTACTTAAGATCGGATGTGGTTTGTAGGAAATAAACTTTTCCTTCCAAAACATAATCTCAGCACAAAACAATTTCCACAATTAAGTCTCTCCACTGTTGTTTACCAATAGTGAAATTTGTTATTAAAGTATACTCTGAATTGGAAAGCACGTGGCACTGGCCACATATCAATTGAAAGTATACGTCTTTCAATTGGTTTATCATTTTGAAAGTTGAAAATTACTTCGTTACAGTCCATGGATCATGCCGAACTTAATCTAATTATTTCCACTTCTACCCATTCCAATTATATGCTTGGATCATGCCGAGCTTAATCTAATTATTTCCACTTCTACCCATTCAAATTATATGCTTGCAGGGATGGTCCGAACATCATAAAACATAAATCTCGTAGCCAAATAATCCAAAATGTTAACAATATGTGAACGTAGAAATGTAGAATCTTCAAATCCATTATATTATAGAACAGATCCACTCTCTAAACCGAGCATTGAAGGTTTATATAATCGGATTATCAGTTCATGCTGCTCATGAAAACAATATGTTCAACCACACCAAACACATGAAATCATGCGTTTGGAAGGGATCAACAACCTCTTTGGTGGTACTGATCACGAAGATGGTATGACATGACAATAAGTTCATTTGACTGCATCTGTGTGGATGGCGGTTTTTGAAATCAGCTTTGACTTACAAACAAATATTTTATACTGGTCTCCAAAACATATCAAATTTCATTAAATCCCTGGGAGGCATATTGAATGGAACTCTATACTCAATAGAATACGCTAGAAATTCTGTTGAATGCACTTCAAATTGCAATTAAGATTGCTCCGATAACAAATAGAAACCCACTATTAAACGCATGACGATGAACCTATAATAATTCTATCAACCAAAGGAAACTAGGTTTCATATGCCCATAATGCTCTATTGTCCAACCCATACCAATAACATCCATTGCAACCATTCTTCAATGAATGATTTTAATAAGTCTACCAGGTTGAGCAGCCCAAGGGACCAAAAGAATGACAGCCCTAACTCCTCTCCATACTTTTTTCTCTGTGGGATATTCTGAAATCTTGACTAGAAGACTTGCAATCTGGTTTATCTTAACTTCTTCAAAAAGATGGTGCATGTTGTAAGCCTTTAAGGTGTCTTCATATTGAATGTTGATATCCTGGTAAGCTGCACATTCCATAATAAATTGTTTTGAATTGACAAAATAACTAGTTTTGAGTTGACAATTGTTCGTGTTAATTATATGATGTCCAAAGTTGTATGTATGTTATTTGAATTTTAGTAAGTTTGCAATTAAGGAAATCGGGACTTACAAAGTATATATCCACTTTTAAATATTGTTATTAGAGGATTTTCTCACAATAACCTCTGGAATTACAAATTGATTATAATATGGTGCAACCATAAACCAATGAAAATTTACCTCCATTATTCTAGTTTCAATGGCTTAATGAACTCCTTCACTTAGTTAGCAAAAAACAACTTCCCCCCACCCTTACTACCAAGAAAGCTTACTAGCACCCTTATATTTCTTCCCCTCAAGGGTTGTGTATTAATTAATGTAATGTCAAACCAATTAGTCTAATGGAATGTGGATGGGCAAGTTTTTTATTTTTATTTTTTATGATCAGAAGGAAAAAGCTAATCCTTGATATTCATTTAGAATCAAAGGAAATGGATACATATCAATATTACTAGGTAATCAGTCCCATGACTAAGTCATCATTAGTCCACAATATTCAATCATCTATGAAAAAAATAAGGGTCTATGGATCACATTATCCAAGTAGCAGGTGATCTATTTCGACATCTTTCCACTAGGGATGTCAAACATGACTATGGAGAACACAAGATGAGCCGAGGAATCTTATCCCAGGAGGCACTCAAGGGATGACTAAAAGAAGAGTGGATCTTCCAACAAACAATAAAATAGTGCCAAAATGCAACTAAAAAAGGAGACATAGCTCCATCAGGTAGCTCTAAAAGAGCTGTAATTTACCTCCCCCAATGATATCATCTTCATAGGATTCCATGAAGGAACACAAGCCTGAGGCCATTGAGAGTGCCTCCTTGGATAAACAGTCTTTCCTCATGTTGTGCTCTCTATACACATGCTGAAAGTCCAGAGAGTGAAAGGAGTCTTTAAGCTTAAAAATATGTCACACCAGTATGCCAGTTCCAAAGCTAACAGAGCTTCCTTGTTGTTTGAACAATTAATCAAAACTGATGAGTCTCCATAGATACGGAGAGATGGAAGACCATTATCCTCTGCAAAATAGAGAAAGACCCAAAGTTCCAGTAATTCTTCCCTAGTATTTGTGTTGTTTCCACAACCCAACCTCAAATTGAAAGAATGCAAAGGATAGCCAAAAGAAATCCCGCACTCCCAATCAAACTTGCAGCTGCCCCATCAAAGAAGCCATAAGGGTAATTAAGAACTGGTCCAGGACCCACCACCCTCACTTTCTTAGTTTTACCTGTAGAAGGATATTCTTTCATAGTTTCAATCACGGAGCCCATGAGGGAAATGGTGCTAAAGCTCGCAGTAACCATACTTCTACGATAAGTTTACTTTGGCTTCAGGTGTTGCAGTCAGCCACTAGTTGTTGCAATATATTAGACTCAATTGGAAGTGAGGAAAAATAGAAGAAATGCTTAATCGCTCAATCTGTCAAATCTTCACACAAGTAGTCATCAAATAAAATAATGACAACATGACCCATCATGTGGGTCCCCTATCTGAGTCATCGTGTGGACACTTCCAACTGAGCTGCACCTTTTCACTATGACATCATTATAATTATGAATGAAGTGACTTTGAAAGATACACCACCAAATTCTCTCAAGGTTTCCAAATAAATGACAAACATATGTCCTATCAGCAATTCTCTTTATTCTTGCACCAATCGTCGCGTCGCCTGTGACCTATTTTATTTAGTTTGGTAGAGTCCCTTTCTTGTGTGGCTCATTAAGTGTCTCAACGCACTCCTTATGACTTACGTTTCACTTTGAATAGGGTTATGTTCTTGCGACAGACCAATTGTCTTTGCTCAAAATTTTGACCTTGTCCAGATGCGAAGTCTGCAAAACTTCACTTTTCTCTGCAGAAGACTAAAGTCTGTGATCATACATTTTATCTCATCTTTCTTTATTTTCTCTTGTTCGCTTTTCTCTTTTCTCTTTTATTTTCTATGTGACTAAGTCGCAGCTATAGAAATATGGTTTCATTTGAATCCCATTGACAAGTCCTCTCACCTCTGTCCCATCTAATTTTTATAACTTCATTTCTCCTCCATCAGTGATTTTTTTGACAACATATGGTCTTAACCAATGTGTTTTCAACTTTCCTAGATTTGCTTGAAAAACTTGTTGTAATACATAAGAACAAGACCTACAACTTCAAAATGCTTGCTCTTAATATGTATATATCATTCCATACCTTCTTCCTTTGCTTTTCTACATTTTGGTGAAATCCTGCAACAAAAAATTCTTCGTGTAGGTGTACTAGTTAAAGTAACCTATCTTCCACAGCATCAACATCTGTCATTTTATTCATCGCAACAACTCTTAAACTTGGTACAATATATTCCATAGGAATGACAACTTCTTGTCCATATACCAATCTAAATGGAGTCTGACCTGTCAACTTCTTAAACGTCGTGCGATATGCCCACAATACTGCATAAATATTTTAATCCCAGTCATCTTTTCGTGCATTGCAAACATTTGTCAATGCATTCTCTAGAATCTTGTTAAATGCTTCGACAACTCCATTTGCTTGAGGATGATATGGCGTTGTTCTTCTATGTTGTATCTCGAATTCCTCAGTGAGTTCTTCAATCAATTGAATAACAAAATGCGCACCTTGGTCTCTAATTAAAATCTTTGGGCGCTCGAACCTTGTCACAACTTTTTCAAATAAAAAATTCGCAGCAGTACAATCCTTTCACTAGTACAAAATGAGAAATTAGCTACTACGTGACTAAAAATTCTAGTCACCACAGGTTTTTCAAGTGATTTACTACTAAACATGAGCAATTTTGATTAACCCAACAATAAACGACTAAAATTAATGACTAATTTAGTCACCAGTTAACAAAAATGAATAGATAATACGCAAGAGAGTTAAAAATGACTAACATAAACGATCAATTTAGTCACTACATAAAAAAAATGACTAGCTAGAAGAATATGAATTTGTCATTTATGTTAGTCATTTTTAATTGTGTCATGGAAAATTACAATTTTGACAATGAAGTGTAAATTTTGTAAATAGTCTACCTTCTATTAGTAATATTGCTTCCATGCACTTCGATCTTCAGAGATCCATCAAAGAAATTGCATGAATTTTCTCTTGACCATCTTTATCCCTTCTGCACCATTGAAGCGAACCGTTAAGCGCGGGCCAAAGGAAAATTAGGTTCATACGTCAATTACGAATTAGGTACTAGAACCATTACCATATCGATACCTAGAAACATCACAGCTAGTTGTTGATCCTTCAATGTAAGATTCCCAAGTCCCATACCGAGGTGCTTTTCTAACTTCAATATAACTATCATGATCTGTGACCATCGAACTAGCTGCACCAGTCGACGTAGCTTCACCAGACTCAGTTCCTTTAAACATCGTAGCAGTTGTTCCAATAATAATTGAACCGGTGGAAGCACCAAGAACAATATTTTAATCAATCAAAGACTAGATTATAATTAAACTGGGGTGTTGACCCAAAACCAGTCTCAGATCCATATGTAGTAAAGGTAGAGTCTCGACCCCATCTCGGAGTTTTATGTAAATATTTCTATTCCTCGACCTCTTACAGGCCCGACCTCATAGAATATGATACGTATAATGTAGTGATGACCTCTCCTTATCACTATCAAGTTAAACCTCTTTTATGCATTAGAGGCCAAGTAAATTTTGCATCTCACATCACCACCCACCTGATTCACGACGTGCACAACTCTTCTCGGCCAATGTCCTCCATCCAAGTTTATTATATATACTTGTATTATAACAAAAAATACCATTAAAACAAATATTATATTTATATAAAACATAAATTATTATATTTATGTAAAACACAAATTAATTAAATTTTATATTAATCCTAATTTATAAAACTAAACAAGTTATATAATAATTATTAAAAAAATATAGTATATAACAAATTAAGATAATTTATATAATAATAAAATAATAAAAATAAAACACATACATGAAATATATATAACTAAAACAAAAACTCTATATGCAAATGCCTGTTTGATGGCATTCATGGCCGATGGTCAATTTTCCTGAACCCATGGAGATTTCGTCCTCCAATTCTATTATTGAATACTCAACTAGCCCGTTGACGCCAAATAACCTGTCCAAACAAACCGTTGGGGCCAAATATTTTTTGTTGGATGGAGGCGAGGAGGGTTTGGTGGGTTATGAGGGGAAATTAGTGTGAAATGGGTGGCATTTTTGGTCATTTATTAGGCCACCTTTGATACCCATTGAGGATATTGTCATGGATATTCACCACTGTTGAGGGTTTATAATTTTGGTATTTTATTGCCATCGTTGCCATGGATAAAACATCATTGGAGAGAATCTGGAGTCTCTTGAAAAGGCAAGCCACAAATTATGCAGCTCTAGAGTCAACATCACCTTCTTCCCTTACAAAATCCCAGGTAAGTTTCTTGGTTTATTGTGAATTGATAACTTTTCATTTTCATTTTTGTGTTTCCCACCAAACAATGAATTGGAATTTGGTAAAACCCTGTAATTCTCATGCCTCCCTTATTTGCATAACCTAAGAAACCTCAAACCTTTTACTCTTTTGGAATTGAAATTACCATCCCTACGTTAGTAGTAAAACCTAGAAAACCTCAAACTCTTTACTCGGCATCAAAATTCCTGTGTCTCTCTGTTAGCTGCAGAACCTGTAAAACCTCAAACCCTTTACTCAACAATGGAAGTGAGATAGACTATAGTAGAGGAAAAGCCCATTTATTCAAGGGCATTAGTTTATTAAGCATCATTAGTGGTTGCATTCGATCAGTGGTTTGATTTTGGTGCCAAATTTTATAGATTTCTTTGCAAAAAATATAAGGTTCATGTGCAATGGAACATAGGGGAAGGGACATAACGTCTCAAACTGGAGAGAGGTAAATTCTGACTCCCAGATGCAATATTCTTTTTCACCTCTGCAAACCCCATGCTTAAACCCTACAATATGCAAGCCTCGTACCCTTTTTCATCATCTGCAAATTGTTTATTGCTCTAGTTTGAAAGCTAAAAATCGAAGCGAATGATGCATAATTCAGATATGTATAACAATTCCCACAGAGAAATCAATAAACGTGGGGGATTCAACACCAGCAGTGATAAATTTCGCGGGGTTGTCAAAAACATTCTAAGGGATTGCAGGCCTTATGGTGAACAGGATGCTGCTTATTTAGGCTCCTATTCCCATGTGGGGATTCACAAGGAGATGATCAAGGTGAGCATTCTCGTTTGGCTCTATTTTTGAAAATTTAAGTATTATGTGTATACTATTGCTGGAAATGTTGTTGTTAGGGAATGCCTCGAGTTTTCTAAATTGAAAAAGTTAAGCATCATAGGCAAATGGTATGGAAGGGTTGTGTTTTATATTGTGTTATTCCATGGGAAGAGTAGGCATACATTTTGTTCAAAAACATAGTACTTATTTAGAAGAAACTTTTCAGTAGGTGGTTTTATTTTGTGCACAAAAACGCCTAGCTATGTATAATTAATCAGGTTTTTCGAGGACTGTTATGAGCCATGTTACTAGAAAACTGACAAGGAGACCTTTTCTCGTTCTGTTACGGTTTATGTTCCTATTCTCATTCTCATTCGCATGTTTAGATGACATTAGTACTTTACGAAACAATTCAATTTTATATGTATATTAGGGTTCGCGTTTCTTATCCCCAAAACCATGTAGCCCCATTTATTGTTCCTTTTCTCATTTTTGGTCACATAGATTGTGAGATCGTCATGTCCAAAATGACATTATCGTAAATTCCTGTATTTGCATTATGCTACTAGAAACATGGCCAGGAGACCCATTTTCACTTTGTGCATGCTATCATTTCCATCCATCTTGATATTACACTAGTACATAAGCAATCAATTTTATATGTAATTCATGTTGTGTACCTAACCAAAACATCTTTAGTAGCAATTAGAGACCGAGCTAATTTGTATTTATTCTTAGGATTTTGTGATATTTGTAAAACTCACACTTTTATATAACAAGCATAGATCCATGAAGATGTCGATTTGTAAATTTTTGTGTGTGTTTAAAAGATCTGATTATTTTATGTTGTGTATGTTTTGAATTCTTTTTAAATTTTTATGGTTGTTTTTTTTCACTTTTACATTGCATATTGAACTTTTTCTTTTTTTGTTTATTAGGATTGCATGAATTTATACACCTCATCCATATGTGGTGTTGAATTAAATGTTATCATTTTAATATTATTATTATAATTAATATTTTACTTAATTTTTTTCTTCGGCAGATTCCATATCATTGTTACATTACAATACACATATTACCCATATTAGGCTATAGAATGCATCTTTCTTCTCTTGGTGCAACAAGGGCCTATTAAAATTCTTATTACTTAAGTCAAGTTAGAGTTTTTTGCATCAGTATTGTTATAAATAGGGATTCCCCCCTCTCATATATATCTCTCTTATCATTTTATCACACCAGACATTTTTCTCCATTACTCATAGTTGTTGAATCCACCCTTAGGTATGTAGGTGCCTGCAATCCTTTTCTTGAATTTGGCTATCTATTTATGTTTTCTCTTTTTCTTATTTCCATTGTAACAATAGTAGTTATATTTTGGGTATTGGAACATTGCAAGTTGGTGTCAAAGCATAAATCAAAATTTTTGGTCTTGCCATGTGTTTTTTTTTCTACAAACAAAAGAAACAATACAAAAGCTAAAGGGGAAATCTTAGTATGTAATTAAGGGAGAATTGAAAGAAATATTTACGAATTATGCAGAAGAGATGTGGCTACAAGCCCTAGGTAAAGGGGAAAGGGGACATGGTCTAAATTCTTATTTCCATAATCGAGAAGGCTTTTGGGAGGAAGAGGAGGAGCTAAATCCTTTTGGAATGAAACGTAATACCCCTTCAATTTATGTTAGTTCCCGGTTGATCTAAATTTGTTTGTTTTGTTTTTACTTATCTAGGAGAATGCTTCATGGGATGTGAAGTGCTTGTGGTCTCATGGCCCCTTTGTTTTTTTTAATTACATTTGGAGAGATCAGATTGGGTGTATGATTTCCTTGGGATTAGTGATAGGGAGGTTTACTTCTTGATGTGATAGTGGGAACATGTGGTATATTTGGCATCTTCTACAAGGGCATAGTTGTTGAGGAGGATGGGTGCTTGGAGTGTGTGGAGCAACCACTTTAGAGGATTGTGTTAGGTACTTTGAGGTTGAGTGTTTGGCTCTAGGATCATGTAACCACCTTACACATAGTTTGAGGAGGAACGCTTGTGTTAAGATTGTTTGGAGGGCACATCATCTTGGAGGTGGAGCGCTTGACACGTGGACACCTAGCTTGGAGGGCACACCACTTTAGGTTGGGAAAATCCTAGTGTAACACATGGACACCTTTCTTTGAGGAGTGCTCCATTTGGGGATTTGTTTGTTGATAAGCCTTAGGGTTTCTTGTGGACTTAGTCCATGTTTATTGTTGGCCTCCCCCACCTTAGTCCATATAAAGGGAGGAGAGTGTTTTTGTTATTAATGACTACGTTATATTTGAAAGATTGATAGTTGGTGTGATGATAGCTATTTAGAGAATATTGAAAAATCATGTATTACTCTTGTAACAAGGATTAGTGCTAGTGGTATACTAGTGTTATATTTTTTGGTTACTCCGAAAGTGCTTACGCCATGTTTGGGGGGTGTTTCATGAGATTTGATGTACATGGTCTATGTTCAGCCCCTAGATGGTCCAATATGGATTGTAGCATGAGAGATGGTTCGTGATGGATATGCATGCTTGAGATAGATTTCTCAATGGATGCTTGACCTTAGTGGATTGTTGACTCAGTGTTGTTCATGTTACCTCATAAACTATCACTCGGCCACTGTCACAATATATCTAGACCCAAATTACTTATGTAGACTCAAATGTCGTAAGTGGACCCAATCAAAGAATGGAGGGCCAAGTGCCAATGATTGGAACAGTAAAAGGAGAAGCACCCAATGTCACCTCAATGCTTCCACCTTCCTCTTTATACCCTTCTTTTATCAGGTCATGGGAGGTTCCCTAAAATATTGCAGATATATCATGCAAAACACATCAAAAGACAAGACTATCTCCACAAGAATCACCCTGAAAAGTAGTAAACCAGTTCCTTAATGGAGTCACCAAAGATATAACTGGATAACTAGATGACTTCAAGGCATTAAGAGCTACTGTGTGACTGATATTACTACAGTTAAAAATAGTAATCAAAATTGCAACTAAAAACCCCAAATATCTCTCACACCATCCATTGGATTTCATAGTTTGAAGGCTCGTCGAAGAGAGGAAAGGGAGGTGCACCAATTAGGCCTAGAGAGCCCCTCCAATGAGTAGTTTCAGGGCTACAAAATGTCATAATAAAGCTATAGTAAAGTGATATTACTACAGCAATATTAGATCAGAAATTTAACTTGATTCAAATCCCTCTAGGGTCCTCCAAAGTCCCAAGTAGGCCAAAAATCAACCAAATTTAACTTTTTTCAATTTCTTTCAAATTTGTATGCATTTCTCAGTATAATATCAGAACTCTAAATTTAACAACATGAAACTAAGTGTATACCATTGTTACACATAAAATTCAATAGAGAAGCAGAGCTGCATTTATGTTGTTCTTATCGCTCAACATTTTGATCCATGCTATTGGATCATCATCAGGAGTTTTGTGAAGCTCAAGGGTTCATGAAATTTGAAATATCATAATAAATAACCATTTATAATAAAGTTCTATCAGCCAAGTTGGCTCAAATTTATTCTATAATGTTTCCAATGGGTTTGGATTTTAAAAAGTTTATTTTATTTTGAAGAAGATTAAGTAGTCGTATCCAAAATTCGCTTAAATTGGTTCCCTCTTCTTTATTGATATATAAATAAAATTAAACTATCTCACACCAAAAATTAGATCGAAATAACCAAGCATAAAACTCTTTTTGGAAATTGTTCAAAAAATACTATTTTAGGGTTTTTCCAAATTTTATAATGTTTTTTTGCAATAAAGTATAGGAATTTGATAAAAATATGATCGAGTGAATATGAGGGATTTTAAAACCCTAATGCTTTCTCTTTTAGGCCGCAAGAGGTCATGATCAACGCCTCTTCCAAGAATCTTGACAATAGTAAAATGTATGAACTAGAGAGGAATCTAGGAATCTCCTAATGATACAAGAGTAAGACTGATTTAAGCTCCTAGTTTAAGAGTAAGATTGATTTAAGATATTTCATGTGAGCCTCTTTTCTATGAGTAAAACTCCTAAGAGGAGTAAGAATACCAATTAACAGTTAACAAAACTACAATAATGTGCATACAAAAATTAGTATTTGACTTTACTGTTATCACTATTATTATAGTTGTCCCAAGTGAGTATCCTATCTACGATGGGAGAGGGGCCAGGAAGCCAAAGTTGTGACCCAACAGGATCCTAATCCCCAGAAATGGATCGTTGTCACGCTAATAAGGACGCTCTTCATTTTAAGACAATCTGAAGTAGATGGCTAAGGGGGAGACCCTGGCTAATCCCTAAGGAGAGACTGACATACAAGATACCCAAAAGATACAAATAAATAGGAGCTAGAGATATCTTGTATTATTAAACCCTAGGTCACAAAAGATAATGTTGAGAAAGGCTTAAATTCCAATAGGATATGTGAGAGTATAAATGTAAATGATTACTCCTCACTTGTTATAAAATCAATAAAAAAGACCCACCGTGTTTGAGTGTTAGGAATTGATGATTAAAAGGATACCCTAGGGAAGATTCGATGTAGCAGATTTGAAATTCTTAAGGTAAATATCAATATAAAAATTATTGGCTATCCTAACATTGGAATTTCATAGTAAATATAGTAAATCTAACATTATATACTCTAACATGTATAGTAAATCTACATTCTATAATTTCCTAGTGAAATTTTGATGCCTCAAACTTTTTTCCCAACTTTCCAAGATGATGCACAACATAGATAAAACTTCTAGAACTTGGAACATGCGTTCCCTAAGCATTTGGTTCAATATCTGGGTAGCAACTTCAACTTTCTTTGATTTTCAGAAAGCTTTGATGAGTTAATACTACATAGCATATGTGGGTGAGGCCCTTACTAATAATTTCCTCTAGTTGATATATCACCTCATCCACCATACCCAACCATGTAGATACCCCCAATGAATGTGATATAGAAACTATATAAGGTATTTTCATCTCCACTAGATACTTTCTTGCATGCTCCACTCTATAAACCTTATACATAGTGTTTGTGCCAGAAATTGTTTCTAAGGCCAGAGAAACAAGCCAACACACACTCAAGATAAAATTCAATAAAACAGATTAGGTTTAGGGTTTCTGCAATGTTTTAATGGTTGTAAACTTTTGGAGGAAGACATGGAATGCATTCATGAGCAAAGTAGTAACTAAATCATAAACAGAAGATGATAAAGATGCATAATATATCACACAAGATCCAACAGAAACACTATGCTAAGGTTCATTCAATAAGGACAAGCATCACCAGCAAATACACATTAACCAGTAATGAATATATCAATAAAGAAACTAATCCAGTTCAATAATGAAGCCAACACAGAAAACTGAAAGGGAAAAAGGTCATATATTTCATAATTTCATCATCAACAGCATATAAGAGTCTTGGTACTTAACTCCTGAACAAGTCTGAAGACAAAAACAGTTTGAAGACCTCCTGTAGCTCCAAAAAATCAGAACCCTGCTAATGACTCTCTAACCTCTCTAAATAGTGTTTTTTACAAAAATAAGTTAGGTATCAAAAACCCTAACTGCCTCCATCAACTCGCTGAGGTAAAGTAAAATGTACAAAGTTACAAAATTACAAAATATGCTAAAAATAGTAAATACTAACATGTGTGTTTATCTTCTAGTGACAACAAATAACTAAATGGATAACTGACTCATAGCTTTTTCGTTGCCTCAGCTAGCAGGGCAATACCATCTAGTGCTTGATCTTTCCTCTTAGCTTTCTTCTTCTCCTGCTCCAGGTTAGTTATCCTTTTAGTGAGTTTATTGTTTTCCTGCTGCAAGTTCTTTACTGTGTTTTCCAACTCTGTACAGTGTATGTCAGTAGTAATTTTCCTCTTGAGAACCTCTTTGGATACTTCTGACAGCTCCTGGAAATGATTATGGACATCCTGCAGTTCTTCTATAAGCCCTCTGTTAACTTTCATCAACCCATCATTAACATCTTGCAAGTATTTCATCTGTTGCTTATACTGCTGAATACTTTCCTGCAAGTTTTCTTTATCAAAACTAGGGATCTCAGGTATATTTGCATCCTTTATTAAAAATTCTGATAAATCAGTAGGAATACTAGGATCTTTTATAATTCGTGCTTCCCTAAGTATAAGCTCATCTTCTTCTTCCCACTCTTGATTTTCAACAGGACATATTTTAGCTTTCTCTTCTTGCTGCCGTTTTAAGAGTTTATTTTTTATCTCAAGAATTATTGCAGATAATTCAGACTTGGGCTGCCCTAACTCTTTTACAAACTGTGATCCTTTCACCTTTGCAGGCTGAGAAGAAGAAGATTTAGCAACTGATTCTCCTTTGCTTTTACTGTCCATTTTACCAATTTCTGTCTCTTCAGTTGAAGAAGTATCAATCAAGACAGCTTCTTGTTTGGAATTCAGTTTTGGATTAAGTAACCTCTTCATGTTCCATCTTAGTTTATTTGTTGACCTGGTTTTATGCCTCCAATATGGGGTTACAGTCCTTTTCTTCTTCTTATTAGGTTTAGCTGCTTTGATCTCTGAAATGAAGAATTCTCCACAGGTTTCATGCTTTCCCTCTGCTTTATCAATGGGCTGATCTTCTTCCAGTAAATATCCCTCATCATCTGAGAGAATGGTAAGTGGACTTCTCTGTGGGGTTTGAAAATCATCTTCAGGCATATCAACCTTTTCTATAACAGTAGCTCTAAGTTCCTTTGAAACTGCTGCTGGTCTCAATTGTTGCCTATGCTGTAATTATTCTTCTGAAAACAGTGAATATCTGCCTCCAGTACCAACTGAAAAAACCTTGGGTTTACTGTCAACCTCCACATGTTCTGCTTCCTTTTCAACTTCAACATCTTCCTTGTTTTAAAGTTTGGCTTTCTGACCTAATTTCTTCATCATTACCTTCCTTTTATCTGCTTGCCTCTTAGGCTGCTGATCTTCCTATTTTACATGGAAACCTGACCAAAAAAGAAAGAAGTCCCAACTTTTACCTTCATGCTGCAAAACAGTGCTAATAATCAACTTAATCAGCCCATGATGAAAGATGGACTGAGAGGAATGGTCCATATGTCCTTTGACCCTGCTAGCCATTTTTTGCAAGCTTTTCAATAAGAAAAATGGAAGGTTCATCCTAGACTGTCCCACCATATGTTGCAAAAACCTGAAGTGATACTTAAACACATAAGCATACCTGCCCTCGCAAGTAATGTAACTCTGCAAAATTCTAATTGGTTCAACCCATTCTTTTCTGAAATTTTGAATAAGAATGCCTTTATTCCAGTCAGGAGTAACATTTGGTAATAGGTATCTCTGAGGATCAAAGGTAAAAGGCAATTTCTTAAACCATAATTCACCTTCATTGCTAACCCCTGTGGCTTCTGCAATCAGCTCTACTATCAACCTGAACTTAAGAGTATCAAAGGTCACCATATCATCTTTCAAACACTGTGAAAACTTGTAAGAAACTTCAGCATTATACCCATTTATTCTTTTAAAGAACTCAAGCCAAGCAGCCTGTTGAAATAATTCAACACATCCAGGGAGCTTTTCAATCCACCTTACATCATTTGGTTTAGCTCTGTTAATTTTACCACTCTTGCCCATTTTCCTTCAAAAGATGAAACTGTATAGGTTTTATGATTCAATTAATGATCATTCAAGTGACTGTCTCCTTCTCAAATCCTTCAGGTTTTAAAAACAACTCTCTTTGCTCTTCTTTGTCTGTTGCTTTTGTTTTCCTAGTAAAGATTAGGTTTATCATAAGCATAAGAGACTTAGGTCACTTGAAATCTTCCAAAGTCCTCACTGCAACTGGTGACTGTCATGCATTTTAATTGTTCTATTGGTTGTTCATCTCCAATATGAAACATAAACCTGTGTATTGAGTACCATAACCTGCCAGAATCCTGTATAAACAATCTCTGCACAATAAGAGTTTACAAGAAGA
Organism: Pseudotsuga menziesii; assembly: GCA_001517045.1. Taxonomy (NCBI): domain Eukaryota; kingdom Viridiplantae; phylum Streptophyta; class Pinopsida; order Pinales; family Pinaceae; genus Pseudotsuga; species Pseudotsuga menziesii. The sequence goes on along the minus strand of LPNX010203608.1, from coordinate 83,557 downwards.
ATCTCGGATGTCAACCTTCCAGATTAATTGTAGACTGTTTAGAGGTTGGATGAGAGGAATATAAGGCAGAAATAATCTCAAACTTATCACTTTCAGCTCTCAACAGTTTGAATATCAAAATGATACTAGATTTTCATCTGTCTTCAAGTCTTTAACTCCTCGCTACCTCCAATCTGCTTCCAAAAACAATAAACTTCTATACCTGACAACTTAGGTCTCCCTGCAACTTTTAGGCATTTGGTTCCTTTTGTATTGTTTGCAAACAGAGAATCGATTTCAGATATTAAAAACACTGTCAAATGTATAGGATCCTCTCATCACTTCAGTTTAAGCTTTAATAGGGTCATATTTTATTAAAAAACTGCTATCTCCAACCTTCACTTAGTATGGCCTCTTAGAGCATCTTAGATAGCTATTTGTCTAGCCGAAATTTCATTTTAAAGCATAATTTATCATTTCCTTTGATCAATTTGGATTAAATGAACCCCGCCAAAAAAGCCCCAAATTTGCAGTTATACTGGCTTATCGTGGAATACCTGACCGTAGATGCTTTAAACCGCTCTCCATGCTATTTGAGTACCAGCCTGAAAACTACAGGTGTCTCTCTAGGTTCAATTTAGCTCCAGGTTTCAAGATGAAGAAGCCCTAGTTTTCTGGGCCACTATGAAAACCTGCACTATCTCTGCAACTATAATCTCCGTGTTTTTAGGCAGGCACCGTCCTTCTATTAAGTCCTCTATCATCAAACATGCATGCATGTAACAATTCACTTCGCATTAGACCAAATTACGCTGCTACCTGTCAATGCTCAACTGCATTAGGGGTAATGATAACCACGTTTTGCCTCACGACCTGGAAACACTTGGAATCATGATAATTCTAGAGTTCACACGTAGCAAACAACTCATAGCATGGGATTAGTCGCTCAACATTTTAAATCATGACAAAATTTTGCTAGAAAATCAGGAAAAATGAAGGTCGCGATATTCTTGTAGCGCGCCTTCATTATTTTTTAACCCCAGCGCTACAAGAATATTTTAAGTGCTATTTTCTCGTTGTTTTTCATCTTTTCGTCATTTTGAATGCAATTTAAAAGTTGTTTGAAGTATGACTTGTGCAGGAACATGCTCAAAATGCTATTTGTGACCACATCATTCGATAATATGACCTTTTAAAACCTTTTAAGACCTAAGGGAGGAAAAAAAAATACTCTAAAGGAAAAAAACTAAAAAATTAAAGTCAATACCCAAAAGCTCCTATGGTAATTGAAAAGATAAAGTCAAAGAAATAAGAAAACTTGATCAAAAATGTAATCAAACATGAAAAGGTAAGAAACAAATTCCTGACATAACATCTGGCTCCAGCTGCGGGATGAAGTCCTCCCTGTGAGGCTTCAAGAACCTGTAGACCAGTGCCTTCTGTCTTCTATCTACCTGTCTGCGAAACTTCCATTAGGCTATGGAGTCTTATTAAACTTCACTCACACCGGTATATACAATGACAAGTGGAAATGCTCTTATAAACTATAGAAATGCTTGAGGAATCGCCCATTAACAGGGCTGGACAACTCCTCACCTTCCAAGGACTGCAAGATAAAAGTATTGTTCTCTAAAACTTTTGATACCAGAAAAGGGACAAACCAAAGATTGTCAAACTTACCATGCTTACCCTTTTTCTCCTTTCTTGCATCCCACCTTAGAACCATATCAGCAACTGAAAAAGTATTTTCTTTACTATTTCTGTCAAATCTACTTTTGATCTTGGCTCTATACAGCTGTGCTTTTTCATCCACCTTCTCTCTACTTTGCTGTAACTCTATCATTTCAAAGATTCTCCTCTGCATATCATCTGGCTCCTCTTGAGCATTCTGGAGAAATTTCATCACTGGAATCCCCAAATGAACAGGGAAAACTGCCTCTGCACCATATACTAACTGATAGGGAGAAGTCCCAATGGCCTGCTTCACTGTAATCCTGTCTGCCCATAATGCATATTTCAGCATTGAATCCCAAGACCTTTTGTTATGCTTGAGCAGTTTCTTGATGCTCTGAATGATATTCTTGTTAGGGGATTTAGCCTGACCATTTCCCTGCGGATAATAGGGAGTTGAATGCTTCAATATGATACCATTTCTTTCACAAAAGGTCACCATTGCTCTGGATTTAAAATCCTTTGCATTGTCTATTATTAATCTATGTGGACAGCCAAACCGGCTCAGAATATTTTCTTCAATGAAATCCATGATTACCTTATCTGTAGCATTCCTTGTAGGAATAGCTTCCACCCATTTTGTGAAAAAATATGTTGCAGTGAGAATCCAGTGATGCTGTCCCGAAGATGCTGGATTTATTTCTCCAATAAAGTCCAGACCCCATTGCTGAAAAGGGGCATTGACTGCAATAGGTTTCAAAGGAAAAGATAATAATTTCTATTTACAAGCAAATTTCTGACAAGGAATGCAGGTCCTTACCTGCTGGTAAACATCTGTGAACAAGGATGGCCAATAATATCCAGCTCGTAAAATTTTGTAAGCTGTTGCTTTCCAATACTTATGCCCTCCACAGGCACCTTCATGGGATTCTGAGATCACTTCTCCTATTTCAGATTGATCCAAACATCTGAGCAAGATACCCCCTGGATCCTTCCACAACAATTGATCTTCTACCAAACAATACTTAGTAGCTTTGAGTTTCAAAGATCTGGCAGCCTTCTTATCTAAATGCTCAGGACATTGCAGAAATAACAAAAAATGAAGAATGCCTGCATACCAGGTAGATGCTGAGTAGAAATCCATGATCTTCTCTTTCTTCAGAGCTGCTTCATCTTCTTCTTGAGCTATTTCTTCAGCCATAACATACAGTCCAAGAGCCTGACAATTTGATTCAGCTAGCAGCTTAGCTAAACCCTGTCCCTTGACAAGCTTAGTAGGTCTGATTTCCACATCATACTCCATAATTTTTGCAATCCATTTGCCTCTCTTCCCTTCACTATCAGGCTGTGTTAAAACATCTTTCACAGCAGCATTTGGAACAAATGAAATAACTTTTGAGTGCAGGACATAAATTCTGAAAAATTTTAAAGCCTTCACCAGAGCATAAGCCTGCTTTTCCAGTATACTGTACTTCAGCTCAGAATCCCTAAGAGTTTTACTGAAAAAGGAAATAGGCTGTTCTAATCCTTCTTTATTTTTCTGAAGTAAGACTGCTGCAATTGTGTCTTCTGATGCAAATGAAAAAGTAAGAAATTCTTTGGTAAAATCAGGACTTACCAGTATAGGTGCTTCAGTAAGAGCTACCTTGATTTTCTCAAATGCAGCCTTTGCCTCAACAATCCACCTGACTTCCTGGTCCTTCTTCAACATGGCTGTGATCTGTTTAATAGTCTCAGCAAAATTGGGAATGAACCACCGCAGAAAATTAATTTTTCCAATGAATGATTGAACATCTTTTTTGCTCCTGGGTAAACTGATCTTCAGTATAGCTTTCACTCTTTCAGGATCTATTCGGATGCCATCAGCAGACACAAGGTGACCAAGTAATTTACCTTCTTGCACAACAAAATGTGACTTTTTGGGATTTAGGGATAGGCCAAATTTTCTGCATTTTTTGAAGGTCTGCCTTAAATGCTTCAGATGCTCATCATCTGACTGTGAAAAAATAGTAATATCATCCAAATAAATGACCACAAACTTATCTTTTTCTCCAACAAAGGCAATATCCATTGCTCTCTGAAATGTTGCTCCAGCATTCATCAGGCCAAAAGGCATCTTGTCATACATGAATGTCCCCCAGGGGGTTGTAAAGGTTGTCTTTTCCTTGTCATCAGGGTGCATTGCAATCTGATTGTACCCTGAGAAACCGTCCACCATAGAGATCCTTTGTGCTCCAACCACTTGCTGCAAAACCTATTCAATTTTAGGAAGAGGATAGTTGTCTTTCAATGATGATCTATTCAGATTTCTGAAGTCAACACATAAGCTTACTTCCCCATTCTTTTTCCTGACAGGAACCAGATTAGCAACCCAGGAAGAGTACCTGAGAGGCACTATTATTTTTGCATCCAGCAGCTTCTTTACTTCCTTTTCAATCACAGGAAATAAAGCTGGATTGATCCTTCTTAGTTTCTGTCGGAAAGGTTTAACATTAGGCTTCAAAGGAACCTTATGCTGAATGATTGCTGTATCATAGGTTCGTAATTCTTTATAAGACCAGGCAAACAGATCTACATGTTCCTTTAACAGTTTGATATATCTATTTCTTTGTTCAGCTGTCAATGACATTGAAATTTTGACCATTTTAGGATGTTCAGCTGAACCAATGTTACAGTCCACTACATTCCCTTCTGAAGACTGAACAATAGGTTTTGAAGGTGTATCATCTTTTGTGAATATTCTCTCCAGAGGTACCAAACCTTTGGGAATGAAATTGCTCTTCAATTCAATGATCTTATGACCTGCTATCTCTTCTGCAGCAATTTCATCCAGCTGTTCTTCTTCATCATCCTGATCCTGATCAATTTGGGAATTTGAAAACTCATCTGTAAGTTCAATGAGCCTTTTAATCTCAGTATCATCCTTAAACACTCTCCACTGTTTCACATTATCAGGTACAGAAGGTCTGTACCTTATTTCAATTGGATACCTCAACTGAGTAGTCTTAGGAATTCTGAAGTATGTGGCAGCTAAAGCCAATGAATCTGCGGTCTGATTGTAATCCCTAGGAATATAGGTAATATTAAAAGCTAAAAAATAGTTTTCAAGCATGTCCCATACCTCATTCCGGTAAAGCTTCAACAAACCCTGCTTCACTTGATATTTGTTCTTCACTTGTTGAACAACTAGTTCGGAGTCGCCAAATGCAACAATCTGCTGAATGCCTAATTCTTTAGCATTCTTTAATCCCAGTAGCAGAGCCTCATACTCAGCAGTATTTTTTGTAGTAACAAATTCCAACTTGTACATGAGCCTCACTGTTTCACCTCCAGGAGATTTGAGAAGAACTCCAGCTCCAGCACCCTCTTTGCATGAGGATCCATCAAAATACAATTTCCACAATGCATTTTCTTCATTTCTGCTGTGTTTTACTGGCTGTTCCTTTTCCACTTGTAACAGACCAGTAGAATTATCCTCATCACTAAAATGTAACATGCATGTACCAAGATCTTTATCAACAAAGTACAGTGGGTGATTAGTGGGATGCTTGTCATCTGTCACTATGTAAGCAAACTGCAGTTCTCTATACAGTCTTCTAGTTTCTCCACCAAATACTGGAATGGTGGCATATGAAAGGTCCATTTGTAAGGTTCCCCCAACCTTTTTAGCCCATGACCTAGATAGAAGTAAACCAAATTTCGGTGTTATATTAGCTACCACAACATCCATTATCACACTTTTCATGGGCAACTGAGCTAGGCTGACAACCATGTCCTTTATCACTCCAAGACACTTCACTGCTCGTGAATCAAAAGCATATAGGTCATGGTAAGGCTTAGTGATGCTCAGGCCCAAATCTTCCATAACAGCCTTTGGCATCAGATTGTGGGATGCTCCTGAATCTAAAAGGCAATTGTGAATCATTTGATCATGGACTGTCAGGGTGACATAGAAAGGGGGTGAAGCACCAACCTCATTTTTAGTTTTTTCAGCTAGGGCTGATCCAATGAATATTCTAGGGTTTTCTTCCTGTAAATTAACTGTATCTGAAACAGGTTGATTACTGGGTACATTCATCACTTTCAGGACTGTTTCTTTATATGAAGGATTCTTTATTAACTCAGTCAAAGGTACAGGGATCTTTAACTTCCCTAGTTCATTCTCCAAACTAAAATTATGGACAAATTTGTTTACCTCTTCCACTTCTGGAGTCTTTCTTGATTTTTTTGCAACTTGTCTTTTTTCTGGCACAGGATTAGATGTCTGTTTAGCAGGAACAGCAGCAGCAGGAACAATAGCAGTAGGAACAATAGCTTTCTTCTTTGGGGCCTGCACCACTTGCTTTGGGCCTGATCTGAGATTTATAATCTTCTTGGGTCCATTCTGATGAATAGCAGCAGTTACATCAGTCTTTTCCAAATCCAAGTTATCCTCAGCTTCAAACATGTCAGCATCATAAAATTCTGCATTCAGAAATTCTCCTTCGGTAACAAAACCTGTAGACAATCCATCTCCAAAGTGATTCATATCCTGATCAGTCTCAGTCTCTTCAAAGAGCAGCTATTCATCAACTTCTTCTTCATCAGTTACATTATTTTGAAGAGGTGGGGGCACTCTTTGATCCTCATTCTCCCTCCTTTCCCGCTGGATATCATTGTTCCTGCGCTCTCTTGGTATGAATCTAGGAGCAAATTGCCTTCTGAACTGATTCTGGTTATTTCGATTTCTTTCAGCTTTTGGAGCAGGTTTGCCGAAATTGTTTTCAAGCTCTAGTTTATTCAGTTTGGCAGTGAGAATCTTCACTAGCTTAGCCATCTCATGTATCTTGGCTTCAGCAAACTGAGGAGCAGCACTTCCTGAAACAACTTCCTTCTTTCCTTTTCTTTCATAAAGCTGTTGGGGAGTTTCTTTCTTAAGTCTGTTTGAAGCCAGCAAATTGGAATCTACCTCCAATGCTGCATCTTGCATGTTCAGCAAGGTGATAGGTCTTTTTTCTCTCAGCAATAAAGAAAATTCATGGTCAAAGTCATTGGCATAGGTGAGCTTAGCTGATGTTTCAGTAGGCTTAATTTCTGCTGGAATCCTACTATACATTTTGTTAAATCTTTTAGAAAAATCTACAACAGTCTCCTCTTTTTTCCTTCTGAGAGCTCCAAACTCAGTTATATAATAGGTGTGGTCATTTTTGTCTCCCCATTGCCTCATGAAAAGATCACGGAGCTCTTCAATTATAGTGATTGAGTTGGCAGGCAATTCTCTAAACCACTTCCTTACATCCCCATCAAGGCTCTGAACAAATACCCTCATCCATACATATTTGATCTCAATGTTTTGATTGTCAGCATAACTTAGGAAAGCCTCCCAATGTTCTTTAGCATTGGTTTCCCCCTGTCCATTGAACCTAGGCATATACTTTTGGTAATCACCTCCAGGCAATGCATGTAAAGGCTGAGGTAAGACTAATGGTGCATACCTGGCTGCAACCATCCGGTCCATCATATCCATGGGAGGGTTTTGGGCTGCCATCTTTGGACTGACTGTCTTTGCAGATGAGGAAGCCTGACTAGAACTTGTTTGAAAAGGGCTCTTTCCTACTTTCAGCTGGAAGAGAGGTATTTTACCAGGAGAAGCAGTCTTGGCTTTCAAAAAGGTTTGAGGATTAGTAAAAACTTGAAAAGTGCTCTCAGGGATGGTAGGTTTTATCCAAGGTGAGGTTTCAGCTGGATGTAATGAAGCACCCAACTGGTCAGGGTCACAGAGGGCTGATAAAGATTGAGACCTTCGGAGTTTTCTTGTTGTTTTCAAGATCTGTTCAGGGTCTGAAACCCCTGAATGTAACGGTGAAGTAGGTCTACTCCTGGTTCCCACTCCTCTAGAAGCCACTGTGACAAATTTGGTGAAAAATTAGCCTTCAAAAGTGCTGGTTTAAGTCCACCTCTTAAACCAGTAAAACTGATAAGTATCCCAGGGAAGATATGCTTCAGCTTCGTCCTCGGCAACGGCGCCAAAGATGTTTGTGCTAGAAATTGTTTCTAAGGCCATATAAACAAGCGAACACACACTCAAGATAAAATTCAATAAAACAGATTAGGTTTAGGGTTTCTGCAATGTTTTAATGGTTGTAAACTTTTGGAGGAAGACAAGGAATGCATTCATGAGCAAAGTAGTAACTAAATCATAAACAGAAGATGATAAAGATGCATAATATATCACACAAGATCCAACAGAAACACTATGCTGAGGTTCATTCAATAAGGACAAGCATCACCAGCAAATACACATTAACCAGTAATGAATATATCAATAAAGAAATTAAACAAGCTCAATAATGAAGCCAACACAGAAAACTGAAAGGGAAAAAGGTCATATATTTCATAATTTCATCATCAACAGCATATAAGAGTCTTGGTACTTAACTCCTGAACAAGTCCGAAGACAAAAACAGTCTGAAGACCTCTTGTAGCTCCCAAAAGTCAGAACCCTGCTAATGACTCTCTAACCTCTCTAAATAGTGTTTTTTACAAAAATAAGTTAGGTATCAAAAACCCTAACTGTCTCCATCAACTCGCTGAGGTAAAGTAAAATGTACAAAGTTACAAAATTACAAAATATGCTAAAAATAGTAAATACTAACATGTGTGTTTATCTTCTAGTGACAACAAATAACTAAATGGATAACTGACTCATAGCTTTTTCGCTGCCTCAGCTAGCAGGGCAATACCATCTAGTGCTTGATCTTTCCTCTTAGCTTTCTTCTTCTCCTGCTCCAGGTTAGTTATCCTTTTAGTGAGCTTCTTGTTTTCCTGCTACAAGTTCTTTACTGTGTTTTCCAACTCTGTACAATGTATGTCAGTAGTTATTTTCCTCTTGAGAACCTCTTTGGATACTTCTGACAGCTCCTGGAAATGATTATGGACATCCTGCAGTTCTTCTATAAGCCCTCTATTAACTTTCATCAACCCATCATTAACATCTTGCAAGTATTTCATCTGTTGCTTATACTGTTGAATACTTTCCTGCAAGTTTTCTTTATCAAAACTAGGGATCTCAGGTATATTTGCATCCTTTTTTAAAAAGTCTGAGAAATCAGTAAAAATACTAGGCTCTTTTATAATTCCTGCTTCCCTAAGTATAAGCTCATCTTCTTCTTCCCACTCTTGATTTTCAACAGGACATATTTTAGCTTTCTCTTCTTGCTGCTATTTTAAGAGTTTATTTTTTATCTCAAGAATTATTGCAGATAATTCAGACTTGGGCTGCCCTAACTCTTTTACAGACTGTGATCCTTTCACCTTTGCAGGCTGAGAAGAAGAAGATTTAGCAACTGATTTTCCTTTGCTTTTACTGTCCATTTTACCAATTTCTGTCTCTTCAGTTGAAGAAGTATCAATCAAGACAGCTTCTTGTTTGGAATTTAATTTTGGATTAAGTAACCTCTTCATGTTCCATCTTAGTTTATTTGTTGGCCTGGTTTTAGGCCTCCAATATGGGGTTACAGTCCTTTTCTTCTTCTTATTAGGTTTAGCTGCTTTGATCTCTGAAATGAAGAATTCTCCACAGGTTTCATGCTTGCCTTCTGCTTTATCAATGGGCTGATCTTCTTCCAGTAAATATCCCTCATCATCTGAGAGAATGGTAAGTGCACTTCTCTGTTGGATTTGAAAATCATCTTCAGGCATATCAACCTTTTCTATAACAGCAGCTCTAGGTTCCTTGGAAACTGCTGCTGGTCTCAATTGTTGCCTATGCTGTAATTCTTCTTCTGAAAACAGTGAATATCTACCTGCAGTACCAACTGTGAACACCTTGGGTTTACTGTCAACCTCCACATGTTCTGCTACCTTTTCAACTTCAACATCTTCCTTGTTTTCAAGTTTGCCTTTCTGACCTAATTTCTTCATCATTACCTTCCCTTTATCTGCTTGCCTCTTAGGCTGCTGATCTTCCTGTTTTACATGGAAACCTGACCAAAAAAGAAAGAAGTCCCAACTTTTACCTTCATGCTGCAAAACAGTGCTAATAATCAACTTAATCAGCCCATGATGAAAGATGGACTGAGAGGAATGGTCCATATGTCCTTTGACCCTGCTAGCCATTTTTTGCAAGATTTTCAATAAGAAAAATGGAAGGTTCATCCTGGACTGTCCCACCATATGTTGCAAAAACCTGAAGTGATACTTAAACACATAAGCATACCTGCCCTCGCAAGTAATGTAACTCTGCAAAATTCTAATTGGTTCAACCCATTCTTTTCTGAAATTTTGAATAAGAATGCCTTTATTCCAGTCAGGAGTAACATTTGGTAATAGGTATCTCTGAGGATCAAAGGTAAAAGGCAATTTCTTAAACCATAATTCACCTTCATTGCTAACCCCTGTGGCTTCTGCAATCAGCTCTACTGTCAGCCTGAACTTAAGAGTATCAAAGGTCACCATATCATCTTTCAAACACTATGCAAACTTGTAAGAAACTTCAGCATTATACCCATTTATTCTTTTAAAGAACTCAAGCCAACCAGCCTGTTGAAATAATTCAACACATCCAGGGAGCTTTTCAATCCACCCTACATCATTTGGTTTAGCTCTGTTAATTTTACCACTCTTGCCCATTTTCCTTCAGAAGATGAAACTGTATAGGTTTTATGATTCAATTAATGATCAGTCAGGTGACTGTCTCCTTCTCAAATCCTTCAGGTTTTAAAAACAACTCTCTTTGCTCTTCTCTGTCTGCTGCTTTTGTTTTCCTAATAAAGATTAGGTTTATCATAAGCATAAGAGACTTAGGTCACTTGAAATCTTCCAAACTCCTCACTGCAACTGGTGACTGTCATGCATTTTAATTGTTCTATTGGCTGTTCGTCTCCAATATGAAACATAAACCTGTGTATTGAGTACTTTAACCTGCCAGAATCCTGTATAAACAATCTTACAAGAAGAATCTCGGCTGTCAACCTTCCAGATTAATTACAGACTATTCAGAGGTTGGATGAGAGGAATATAAGGAAGAAATCATCTCAAACTTATCACTTTCAGCTCTCAACAGTTTGAATATCAAAATGATACTAGGTTTTCATCTGTCTTCAAGTCTTTAACTCCTCGCTGCCTCCAATCTGCTTCCAAAAGCAATAAACTTCTATGCCTGACAAATTAGGTCTCCCTGCAACTTTTAGGCATTTGGTTCCTTTTGTATTGTTTGCAAACAGAGAATCGATTTCAGATATTAAAAACACTGTCAAATGTATAGGATCCTCTCATCACTTCAGTTTAATCTTTAACAGGGTCATATTTTATTAAAAAACTGCTATCTCCAACCTTCACTTAGTCTGGCCTCTTAGAGCATCTTAGATAGCTATTTGTCTGGCCGAAATTTCATTTTAAAGCATAATTTATCATTTCCTTTGATCAATTTGGATTAAATGAACCCCACTGAAAAAGCCCCAAATTTGCAGTTATACTGGCTTATCGTGGAATACCTGACCATAGATGCTTTAAACTGCTCTCCATGCTATTTGAGTACCGGCCTGAAAACTACAGGTATCTCTCCAGGTTCAATTTAGCTCCAGGTGTCAAGATGAAGAAGCCCTAGTTTTCTGGGCGACTATGAAAACCTGCACTATCTCTGCAACTGTAATCTCCGTGTTTTTAGGCAGGCACCGTCCTTCTATTAAGTCCTCTATCATCAAACATGCATGCATGTAACAATTCACTTCGCATTAGACCAAATTACGCTGCTACGTGTCAATGCTCAACTGCATTAGGGGTAATGATAACCACGTTTTGCCTCACGACCTGGAAACACTTGGAATCATGATAATTATGGAGTTCACACGTAGCAAACAACTCATAGCATGGGATTAGTCCCTCAGCATTTTAAATCGTGACAAAATTTTGCTTGAAAACCGGGAAAAATGAATGCCGCGATATTCTTGTAGCGCGTCTTCATTATTTTTTAACCCCAGCGCTACAAGAATATTTTAAGTGCTATTTTCTCGCTGTTTTTCAGCTTTTCTTCATTTTGAATGCAATTTAAAAGTTGTTTGAAGTATGACTTGTGCAGGACCATGCTCAAAATTCTATTTGTGACCACATCATTCGATAATATGACCTTTTAAAACCTTTTAAGACCTAAGGGGGGAAAAAACAAAATAAGGCTAAAGGAAAAAAACTTAAAAATTAAAGTCAATACCCAAAAGCTCCTATGGTAATTGAAAAGATAAAGTCAAAGAAATAAGAAAACTTGATCAAAAAGGTAATCAAACATGAAAAGGTAAGAAACAAATTCCTGACATAACACATAGCATTGATCAATGCATTCAAATTTGTAGCCAATAGAGTAAATACATTTTTGGTAATTTCATTTGCAATCTCACACTCTAGTTCTATATTATTAGTCCTCAAGAGCCCATCAATCAAAATGGAAGAAATTGTATTGCTTGGTCGATGTCCTTGGTATACCAATTCCTTGTGAAGTATGTGGTCTTTCTCAACTTGACCAGCCTTACATAGGCCACCATTAAGAGTCTTATAAATAGTAGAGGCAATAGGGTAACCCCTTATATCAACATAATGAAGGATATGGAGAGCATCCTTGATTTTTTTTTATCTTGCATAATCCCAAAATTAGAGTGTCAGTATTTCTCATAATGACATATAATATAAGATAAGATAAATTTATGAACGTCCAACGAATCATTCACTGAAGTAGGTCAAAGGAACCATTGGGTACAAAAAGATGAAACCAACATCAATCATCTTAATATAGATTTGAAAGTCCTTCTCTATCTCATTGACATTACATAGTTCGTTTACAAGGTCACCAAGAAAGGATTCATCAAGCATTTGTGTCAACAATTCTTCAACCTCTACGTTTCTTTGATTTTAGGTAACCATAAATTAAAGTTTTGAAAGAAATAAATTATGATGACATCCTTCTTGGACCATTTCATTATACATATTATGCACTTGATCCATGAATATCACTTTGGAGAAAGCATCAATCAATGTTGTATATGTCACCGTGTTAGGAGAATGCCCCTCGTGCTTCATCTCCTTATTTCTTTAATCTCAAGAATGATGAAGAATGTTTTCCATTCATCCCACAATATAAGAATTCGCCTAGCACTAGGATCTCAAAATGTGCTTTGTGTAGTAGATACTAGGGTGTATCACCCACTGGGATATGATGCTCAAATTTCTATTTTTGGAATATATCTACAAAAGGCATTGGAGGAAGAAAATGTATTTGTTGTTGGAGCAGTTGCTCTGGGATGTGAATTCTTAAACATTTATGTATCATGGGGCATTTCTTATAGTTTTCCAATATCCTCCAGCTTCTTCAAGTTTGTTACAAGGAGAGGCATCACAACACTCACTAGTTGCTAATGTGACAACTATATGGTAGCATTTTTTTTCTTTATAAAATGCCTTTTTGGTTGATCTTGCTTTAGGACCCAGGTATATAGGCTCTCGAGCCATGGTTCTTCATTCTCAAGTATTTTGGAGGAGATTTGGTTTTTTCATGATTTTGATGATTCGGAACACTGCTAGTTATTCCATTCTATACGAGATATAGCCTTTTTCTTGTCTATTTTTCCTATATTATGATGCTTGGGAACACTACCAATACCATTCTATCTTATACATATCCATTTTTTTGTCTATTTTTTCTTATATAAGATTTAGAGATACGTTCTTTTCTATTTTACATGGAGAGAAATATTTGACAAAATGTTTTTGAGTAAAAATGTTTATTTGTAAGTTTTGGGAAGAAATTTGGGAAATTACTCATGATCTAAAATAGTTTCTAGTGTTTTCTAATTTGGTGGTTGTCCTTTAGATTATTGAGGTTAAATTTTAGAGGATTCATTATGATGTTTTATTCTAAATTTTAAACACAAATTTACAGAAAAATGTTGTCCATACGATAACTCCAATTTTGAATTTTACCCTAAGTTTTTGAAATTGTGATTCTATAATATTGGATATTGTTATTTCTCATTTTTTACACATTGGTATCTTTGAACGTTGGATGATTTCATCTTTAATTTCTTTGATTTGGGTTAACTGAGCCATATGTTGTTTTTCATATTTTTATTTTTCTTTGAAAGTTTGGAATGCTCAGAATGCTAGTGCAATGGCTGTTCTTGTTTCTGATGATCGGGAAGAGCCATTGATAACTATGGATTCACCTGAAGAAGATACTTCAACGATTGAATATCTGCAGAATATCACCATTCCTTCTGCTCTTATTGTGAAACAGTTCGGTGACAAACTTAAAGTATCTACCAAGAAGGGTGATATCGTTAATATTAATTTATACTGGAGGTAGTCTTTTCCTCACCTAGATGATCAGGTGGAGTATGAGTTGTGGACAAAAAAAAATGATGAATTCAAGGAAAAGTGTGATACCCAACTAGACTTTGCAAAGAATTTTAAAGGAGCTGCTCAAATTCTTGAGAAAAGTGGTTACACACAATTCACCCCTCACTAGATCACCTGGTATTGTCCCCAAGCATTTACTGTAAGTAAGCAATGTAAGGCTCAATGCATTAATCATGGAAGATACTGTGCACCTAATGCATAACAAGATTTCAGTCGGGGGTACGATGGTAAAGATGTTGTACTTGAAAATCTTAGGCAATTGTGTGTCTTCAAAGTTGCAAATGAAAGTAATAGACCCTAGGTTTGGTGGGATTACGTCATTGATTTCCATATTAGGTGTCCGATGAAGGAGAGAAAGTACAACAAGGAATGTGTAGAAAATTTGATCCAGTCTCTAGGTGTGTTTCTTTCTATTATTCACAGTAATTTTAAAGCAGTTCAAGACTTACAAGTTATAACTACTCCGCCTTTAGTGAGTATTAGTTTGTACTATTGTAGAATATACCTAAAGATGCAAGTGATCATTATTAGCTGATTAGTTCAATGAAAGCACATTTTTTGGCCAGGTTTGGATGTCAAGAAGATAGAAAAATGCATCGGGGATCCAACTGTAGATCATTATTAGCTGATTAGTTCAATGGAAGCACATTTTTGGCCAGGTTTGGATGTCAAGAAGATACAAAAATGCATCGGGGATCCAACTGTAGATGCATAGAACCTTGTCTTAAAACAAGAGCAAGATGCACAGGTTAGAATAGAATCTAGATGTATTACATTTGTTACTTTCCATTTTATCTGAGAGTTGTGATCATAGAAGCTTTTTCTATCATTTGTTCCATATTTTTTAAGTCTTGTTGGTATGGCTTATGTGGTAAACATCTATGATGTGTCCATGTTATCATTAATTCCCTTAGTATTATAGAGGCTGTGTTTTATTGGAAGATCATGGTGCTATGCTTTTCATAGGTTGGACATGGATCTCGAGTCGAATGTCACTATTTTTCCCACGCTTATCATTAACAACAGACAATATAGAGGTTGGAATTCTTTCTTCTTATACATTCTATCTTTTACAAATGCAAGAATAAAATGCGGCAAAATAACATCCATCTAAATCTAATTGCAGGAAAATTGGACAAGGGGGTTGTCTTGAAGGCGATTTGTGCAAGCTTTCAAGAAACTACTGAGACAATTGTTTTCATTAGTGAAGGTGATTTTATTTATGGGTATTTGAATTCTAGTTGCATAGCTATAAACCTTGAATTTTTAGGAATAAGGCATTTTAAAACCCATTATTTAATGCATGGAAGAAACTTTTTTTGTTTCTCAAACCAGATATGGAAACAAATGAATGTTTGAAAAATAATGGTGGTTGCTCGCAAGATAAGAAGGAAAACATAACTGGCTACAAGGTATACTATATGCTTGAACCAAAGGATATAAATATGTTGTTTTTTTGAGGTAGGACTCACTTGAATCATTAAATTGCAGCATTATAAATATGAATTGTTTTCTATTTTTGGCAGGATACTTTTCGGGGTAAGGTTTGTGAGTGCCCTTTGGTTGAAGGTGTTCAATTTATGGGAGATGGTTATTCTAACTGTGAAGGTAAACCTGATCTCTTTTAAATTTCAGTTGTTTCATTATTGGCTCACAATAGAAAATTCACAATTCACTTTATCTTCTTTGTGTTGTTTCATCGTGATGATTTTTGAAGTTCTGTTTTTCCTTATTCAATATGTTTTTATCATTGATTTACTATTTGATGGTATTAGTTCCTGCATACATGTTTTTTCTGAAATGGAATGTTGATAATAACAATCCACATGATTTTCAATGATGTTAGTTCATATGATTTCTTTTGATTTTAAATTTATACAATTTGATTTTATTGAGACTTACAAGTTGTTCCATACAAAATTCATATTACATTCATCACACTAGATGTGTGTGTGTGTGTGAAAGAAAGAGTGAGATAGAGTAGTGGGCAAGAGCATCCAATGGGACAAAGAGAGACACAATGATTCAAACTGGTTGTGAAGGTACAGGGGGACAAGGGCACCATGCACTCTTACATGTTAATATAGATAACAATTTAAAAATTAATCAAGTAGTAATCTAGAAATTAAATTACAATATACCAAAATCAGTCTGAAATTCTTGACACTAAATCTCAAATTAAGAGATCAAAAGTCATCCAACTCTCAAGAGCCTATTGAGACAATATTCTTTAGGAGACTAAATTCTATATTGTTGGGTGTGAGATGAAGTATGCAGGAAGAAGTTGGTAATGCATCGTTTCGTCCTAACAATCCCTCCCTAATTTGGTATCAAGTTTTAACGATGCCTCTATTGAGGTTTATAAAGGTAGAAAATATCAACAAATGTGTTCACAATCAATGGGGTGACTCGGAACTTGGTCAATAAAATGATGAAATTTAATTGTTTGCTTGCAAGTTAATACATTTGGGAAGATTTTTCCATGAAATGTTTCCACGTTTTGAACATCCGTGGATTAATACTTCATTTTTTTATCATGGCAGAAAAACCATGGCAATATCAACGTTTTTTAATTTTTGACGAACTTTTGTCTCTATATCGACGATATATGGATATATTTAATTTAAAATTCTTGTTTATTTAAATCTTATTTTAAAGGGGTTATAGTTGGGACCTCATCGTGGGAAATAAAATGAATTTATTTTGACTTACATATTTCCATTTGTGGTACTTTCTATAGATTCGGTAGGATCACTTTGACTTTCCAAGCATACTACCTTTGGTGGAAGCCTTCAAATGCAAGAAGCAAATATTCAAATTATTGGATTTATGGCAGAGCAGAGCAGGATATATAATGACAGGAGATCTATTTTTTTATGGACACAGATCGGAGCAGGAAATTAAGAAAAAGAGTCACTTAGACAAGAATTCCACAAAATATTTAACATAATCTCATATATAATGAATGCACCTACGGCAAACTAATACAATTAATCCTTTAAACTACTAGTAGAAATCACACCCGCTAAAGCAATGCCAGCTTTCAACGGCTCTTGGTTGTTTACGCACGGGTCAGTAAGCATGCATCCTTTTTTGGTCGTAAATAGTTTTTTATTTCCATGTCTTAGGAGGCCAACCTCATCACCAATTTATTTTTGTTATCATTAACCAAAATTTATTTAATTTTCCACATCATCATCATTTTAATTTTATTTTTTATGCCAAGACTTGGCCTTCTCTTATGCATGCATACCCTTCTTCAACTGCCCATATGGGGTCTTTGATCTTCTAATAAGTATTCATGCATTCTCCATCTTCAAGGTGCTAGTAGGTGATGTATTCAAATGCCCACAAGGGCTATCTAGATGCTCGCAGATAGGGTTTAAAGATGCCCGCAACTCCTCATTTGAGCCATCAAAGATGTCCACAACTCCCACAAATGCCTGCAGCTCAAACCAGGATGCCCGCAGGTGGCCATAAGGGATTCCCACAGGTGGTGCTAAGAAGATGCCTACAATAGTTTCTATCATGCCCGCAATTGTCCTCATTTAGCATGCCTGCATGATCTTCTAGAGATGCCCACATTATTTTCCTTGTCCACTATTTTATCATGCCCGCATCCATCTCTGTCATCAAGTTTGCTTGTCTATTGTCATGTAAGCATATCCTTGTCATCTTTGCACCAAAATCTTAGTCTTGCCCAAATCATCTTCAAATGACCGCGGAATGGATCATTTGACTCTCTAGATGTTTCATGCTTGTCATGCTTGCTTGTTAATGTCATTATGCATGTCCTTAGTCATCTCTATCCTTCATGTCTTGTTCCAATTACACCTTGCCATGTCATCATTGTTAGACACCTCTCTGAATCTCTGTTTGTTATTTATTGTTTTATTGAAATACTCAATTAAAACTTCTTCTAAACATTGCATCTCTCCAATAGTAAGACATGTCTCTTCAAAACTCTCTCTTAATTATTTTTATTAAATTTTTGTTTATTTTTCTAAATACATCCCTATAACTTGTTATTTATTAAACTCTTCTTATTCCTTTTCACTAACTTTACAGGTCCATCTTTTGCATATATGACCATCATAATGCAAATTGATAGTATGGCTGGATAGCCTCCTCAACAAGGATCAGATCCATGTCACATTTTGAACTTTTTGATACACATGCATTGTCTAGAGATCATTTGAAAATATGCTTCCAAACTGTTTAATTTGACACTTGGAAAAAATTATTTTTAACTTGTAAAAACAATTTTTCTTTTACTTTGGCAGATTGATTTCTCCCTCATGTGATCACCATAAGGAAACCTACAAGCATGGCTAGATAGCTATTTCAACAATCAACAAGACCATATCACAAGATAAATCTGTTGACACACACACAACCTCTGGCAAGCATTTCAAAATAGCTTCTCAACCTCTTTTGAACATCAAAACATATTTCTTCCCATTTTGGCAAACTCCTATTTCACACGTGTGAACACTCTATGGAGACCTGAAGTCATGAGAAGATGGACAAATTACCAAAGAATGGATCCATGAAATTTGATAAATTTACTTGCACAAAGACATCCCTTGGCAGGAATTTCCAATTGACCTCTCAAACTCCTGTTTTTAACACTTGGTCAATTTTCTTTTGTTCTCACTATGCAAAATATTATTTTTCCTATTTTTGGCAGATTGATATTTTGCATATGATACCATCATAAGACAACCTGAAGGTATGGATGGATAGTCAGTTCACCAAGGAACATGCCTATAATACCTAATGAATTTTATCATCAAAATAACCCCTCCTTGAGGGAATTTCAAAATTCCTTTTCAATTTCCTAAATCTAACACAACCAATTTTCTTGTGTTCTTAAAATGCAAAATAATATTTTTCTTACTTTTGGTAGATTTATATCTTTGTCATAAAACACTCCATAGGATAACTAAGACCATGGTTAGATGTACCCATCAACAATCTATAGCCTAACACTTTCATATTATTTTTCTCATCATCCTATGAGATCGGGCGGGCATTTCCCTAAGGCCACTGAGGTAGTTTTGCCAGTACTGGAATAGTGCAAAACAACCTGAAACTCTGTTTTGGCATACCATTATCTTTGTCATCAAACATCTTCTTTGAGAACTGAGACCATGGTGAGATAGCCTCTTCAACAATATGTAGGATGATAGCTTCATATAATTTTTATCATACACCTATTAGGTACAATGGGCATTTTCCCAAGGACACATGAGCCAGTTTTTCCAACACTTGCACAATTTTCTTAGTTTGGTCCAATCTACCTAAAACACTATTTTGGAAGGTTCATAACTTCTTCCTCAGCTACTTCCAATACAATATGAAGACATGGTCACGTAGGAAAAATATCAATCTGCAAGACCCCCATATGGTGTGGACATTTTCTTAAGGCTACCTGAGCCAGTTTTCCAACACTTAGTCATTTTCAGGACTTTCTCCAAACTTTATTCTGAAACCTAATTTTGGAAAATTCATAACTTTATGCTTAAGGAGAAATAATACCATGGTTAGGTAGACAAACCAAAACAATACAAGACTCCCATGTGCTGTGGGAATTTACTCTAACCCATAATCTAGGGCGGGCATCTTTCTGAGGCTACTTAGCCATTTTTTTCCTATTTTGGCACAAACCCCTATTTTGGAAGGTCCATAACTTCTCCCTTGGGAACTTTCAGGATAAACTGAAGACATGGTCAGGTAGGTAAAACAACAATCTACAGGACCCCCATGTGGTGCGGGCATTTATATTCTCCTATAAATTATGGTGTGCATTTCCCTAAGGAAATTTTTACTAATTTCCCCATACTAGGTCATTTTCCTGTTTTTCACCAAATTACCATATTTTTCCAAAATGATTGTCATTAAAGTTGTCATCAATGACAATCCTATTCATCACAGTCTTCATGTTTTTCTTTATAGAAATTGGTATATAATATACTACATTTATAAATATACTTACATCTAATGTATTTGACAAGTTACTGTTTGGAATGGTGTAGGTAAGACAATTACTTGTCACTACAAGGATTTTTCACTATGAATGAAAATGCAAGGAAGCTTGCTCAGTTTAGAGCGGAATTAGAAGTGAGGGGAGATGGAAAATGTTATTTCCCTTGCTCTAATTGCAGGGGCTTGCAAAGAAGAAGAATTTTAATAACGATAGCTGAAAGACATTGCAGGGAGAAGGGGCACGCCGAAGGGGGTTATGAATATCGTCCCTTGGTAAGAGGTTATTCCATTTTTAAATCATTCTCTATAATAGTCATCATGTCGAGAACTTCAATAAAATGTCTTATCATTTTATTATATGTTCTATACAGACTAATTTTACGACATTGTTTGTAAATATATAGATAATTCCCCCAAAATGCCCCCTTCTAGAGAGTTATTTGCCAAGTACTAGCAGAAATACTCATTTACTGGGTGACGAACATCTAGACCAGAATATTGAAGCTAATCAAGTCCTTAATGATGATATGGATGGAGATAATGTTAGTAAAACAAATCAGGAAGATGAGATACATAGATTGATCCAAGACACATTTTCTCCAATGGATGAGGACAACGAGGATGATAGTCATGATGTTGATCCTCTACTCGAGAAGGCACATCAACCTATTTATGAAGGCTCAAAAACAAATCTTCTATCTGCTATATTGTTGTTAGTGAACTTGAAGGTTTTGAATGGTTTATCAAACACATTTCTCATACAGATACTAAGGTATGTAATTTGTTAATTATTTATGTCTACATGTTCACATGTACATAAAGGGTTGACTTTTTCCTATATTGCTATTGTTATCTAATTTGTAAAGTATGGATGTGATATTGATGACTAATATTGTTTACATTGACTTATTGTTTTGAATTTTGTAGATTGTTAGGTGAATTTCTATTACCAACATCAAATATTTTACCACGCACATATCGAGAGATAAATGTGATTATGAAAGAATTGGAATGGAGTATCAAGCTATTGATGCATGTCCTAATGATCATATCATATACTACGAATAATATGCATTATAAAATGAATGTCCATAATTTCAAACAAGCAAGTATCGAACCGATAAAGTGACAAAAAAGGTGCCTCATGAAGTTCTTCATTATATTTCTATAATTCCACGTCTCCAGTGGTTGTTCAGGTGTCAAAGTATAGCACAGTTTATGGATTTCCATGCAAAGAACAGAAGTCAAGACGATGTTCTTCGAATGCCTGCAGATGGGTCTGCATTTAGGTGCATCGACGAAAAGTGGCCAATTTTCAAAGAAGAACCTCGTAATGTTAAACTTTCGTTGGCAGTTGATGGTGTCAATCCATTTGGAGAGCTTCATTCTACCTACTCAGTGTGGCCTGTTTTTGTTATAAAAAATAACCTTCATCCTTGGATGTCAGTCAAGAGATAGCACACAATGTTGGCAATGATTGTTCCAGGTATTTAATTAATTTGTATTTTTTTACTTGAAAGTCTGATCACTAAATATTTCATTTCTTTGTTTTGTGCATGATAATTATGTCTTTTATATATAACGGCATATAGCTAAATATAATTAATCATGTATGTTGGACCAATTAGGTAAGTACCAGGTTAAAGATATGAATGTATATATTGAGCCTCTTATCGATGAGTTGTTGAAGTTATGGGCTGGCGTCACTATGTATGGCATCTCTAGACCAATAGGGAAACGATGATTTCAATTCCATGGAATACTTGGATGGACAATTCATGATGCTCCCGGGTTAACACATTTTTGTGGTATATCGTTACTTTCTTTTGTTCTTTAATATTATATATATCTATTGAAATTATCATGCAATATTTTAAATGGTAATTCTAATTCGCTACACTAATTCATATATCTTGTAGGTGTTCAAACAAAGGGTAAATTTGCATGTCCAACTTGTGGTTCTAGGATTAAATCTCGGCATTCAAGGAGTTTAGCAAAGAAAGTGTTTGATGAGTATAGGCACTTTCTGCCTAAAAACCATAGTTATTGAACTACAGACAAAGAAAAAGTCAATGGTTAAGAAGAGAATGGAAAAAAAACCATGAAGAATGACACCTCACCTATGGAACTTGGAATATAATAGAAATCATCAAGGTATGCCAAATTATTTATGTATGGTTGGAATATTGGTCAATACTTAGCCAAATTTCTGAATATGCAAAACAATATTTTTCCTACTTTGGAATATTGATTTCTTGCACATGTGACCATCATAAGGAAAACTGAAAGCATGGGTGGATAACCACTTCAACAAGGAATAGATCTATGTCACCCTATGAATTTTATTAGCACAAGGACACTGTTGAGTATGGTTGTCATTGATGTCAAAGGAGGTCATTAATGACAAAAGAAGTGTTGATATGGCATGTGTGATGAGGTTGAAAAACAAATGTTGGTGTCCTGATGTCTCATGATGTCATTGTTATATTCTGGTAGTAGTTGGTAACGGTATGATAATTTGGGTATTTTGCTTTGATATGATATGTTCTCACATTGGTTTGATAATGCTTGAGGAAGAAGATATGGATCTGCCAAAATAGGGTTTCAGGCCGTCTTACACCAAAATTCAGTAAAATGCCCGCCTAGGGCAAGTGAAGACGAGTTTGGGAGTGAAATAACCATAGGTGTTCTCAGTAAGATGTAATACATCATCTAGTAGCATTATTTCAGGTTTTGGGTGAAATGAAAAATCCACCTTAGGTTTTGGACAAATTCTCTAAGTATGGAATTATTGGTAAAATCTACCTAAGTGGCCTCAAGGAAATGTGCGTCAGAATATTAGTCTTCCTTGGTGCTTGACGGAGAAATAGAGTAATATTGTAAAAGAGGTCATCAGAAAAATCAGGTTTCTAACGGGGTTTTCGTCTAACATAAAGAATATCTTAACGAAAAAAAGGTGATTTTGGTGAGGTTAAAACACATGACTGGCATACATTCATTAAGGTAATTCTGAGTTTTTAATATATTTCCTTATTGGTATGTACTATTTTATTAATTTTATTCTCTTAAATGGAAATAAATAATAATTATGTGTTTTTGATACAGTATGTTCTACCTTTATCTCTCCCAAATGACTTTGACAACAACATAAAACAAATTATTTATGTTTTTGGAAAATACATGAGGTAAGTAATGTTTTATATGGAAAATGTACTTGGTCTGTGATTTGTACCTAAACTTATTGACATATTATGTTTTGCTCACAAATTTTATATATGGCTTGATATTATTTTATTGCATCATTTGTAGGTGGATTTCCTCAAAAGAAATCCATAAAGAAGATATAAGGTATTGGAAGAGATAAATTCCTCGACTAATGTGTGAAATGCAACAATATCTACCTCCAGCATTTTTCAATGCACATGAACACTACCTCATACACCGAGTTGAGAAGATTTAATTATGTGTACCGATACACACAAGGTCGATGTGGATGGTGGAGAGGTAGTTGAAGTCGTTGAAGGATCTTGTTAGACAAAGAGCATGTCCTAAGGGTTCTATGGTTGAGGGATATATGGAGAAGATATCCACACACAAAAAATTGTAATGAACTTGCCAAGTGTGAAGCGCTTTAATAACAAGTGAAGCCAACCTCCATGCAATAGATAGTGAATGGATACAACATGAATGCTCTAGGAGCATAAAAATATGTGAGTATTCTTGGAGGAACATTCACTGGAATCATTCATTTCTCTCTATGAAATCATTAGTGCCTTACAAGCACTATTGCCAAGTTAGTTCCTTGGTTTCTTCATCATGCAAAAAGACAAGCACCATACCTTCCAAGATTATATTTAATTGAATGTTATCTGACTTTGAACTGAACTCAATCTTTAACTAAATGCATGACCACCTACTTAGAAGGATAAATAAGTGTCATGGTGCTTTAACTTTTTGTGCAGACCATGGAAGATACTATTGTCAACTTTTGCATGGATATTTTTAGTTAGCCGATGCATGCTTATTACAACCAACGCTTTAACTAAATCCTTATCAATTCAAGTTCATTGGAGGTCTCCTTAGGAAAGTTGAATTCATTCTCTTTCTAAGATTTATCTCTTTATCATTTAACATTTACTACATGGTACACATGTGTATACATTTAACTATCATTCATACCATATCATACTCAAAGGAATTATCTCATACTTATGATCATATTATATTACCTTGTTCCATATATTCAAATCCTAAAGTAATTCACTCTAAAGGTAGCTAATATCTAAAGGAGAGTTATAGCAATATGAAGTGGCAATGGTTAGTAATACATTACATAGTATCACCGCTTTAACACATAAAGCATTATACCTCAACTTAAAGGTCTACCTCAATGAGTAGTCGTTTTCTGGATTAATATACGAGGATCAAAATGACTTAATACAAACCACAAGTCCCAACCTAATACAAACCACAAGTCTACAGTCTTGATACAAACCACAATACTTTACAATACAAGCATCACCACCTCAACACATGCAGATATATATAGGACTTGATACAAACCACAAGTATTGACTTGATAAAAACCACACGTCTAGAGAATTACTTTTGATGTTGTACAATTAACATAAATATTGCACTAATCATGGAACTATATATTGCACTAAACCTAGTAATAAAATTGACATCGATTCTATGGCTAAATCTTGGGCTAATTTATGTGCCAATTAGACACTTTAAGAAATTGCAAGTTGAGGGGAGGTTTACCACCATATTTTCAACATTTTTGGAAAAATATTACTTTAAAAATGACTCTAAATTAGGTGTTAATTACATGATATTGTATTGTATTTGTAAAATTTGCATGAATATTTGACTTTTGGTTGATTATATTTAACTATGATTGATTTGGTTGACCCTAGTGGAATATGATTTACTATAATTTGTCATTAATGAACAAGGTTGAACACCTTTGATATTGGTCAACTTTGCAATGATAAGTTAACTTTTAGTTGAATATATTTGACTATGGTGGATTAGGTTAACTATGTTTTACTTAGACTCCCATGAAGAGAATATTTATGATTCACATGGGAAATTCATTGAACAATTAATTTCATATCCTTATGAAGAAAACAATGAAGAAACTATTGCATATAAAAGTAAAGAGGATTTGCCTGATGAGAGTATCCAAGATCCCATTCTACCCTTCCACAAATAAAAATATTTGGTAACCATGTTGTCCGCTCAAAATTATAAATTCCATGATCCTATTATTGATGATTTTAAGAAGGATAATCTTAAATAAAAATTGTTGGAAGATGAGGGATTAGAAGAGGTATTTACCTCTCCATTTGATGAATATGGGGACAACCAAGGATCTGAAGTTAAAGACATTACCTTTTAGATTCCAATCATGATAGGGATATGAATTATTGTAAAAAACTTTGGGGCCCTATTATTGACAATCATGGTGATGTTTCTAAGGAATATAATGCATAATTTTGAGGTCCTTGGACAACCCAAAATAGAGGAGGTAAATCTAAAAAATTTACAAGATATTTTCTAGTCATATGCTCCTATGCATGATTTAGATTTTGGCTAGTTCAGTGAATATAGTTATGAATATTTGTTTCATCCATGTACACTAAATTTTAGGAATATTTATTGCAAATTTTTCAAGGAAATTTCCAACCACCATATACCTTGTATAATGCATATTTTTCTCAACATATATAGCAAATTTGTGACGTGTAGAGAACTTAGAAAATTTCCTTCCACAAACCAATGTTGATGAATTTGTATGTGAAAAGTATATTGGAAATAGCACAGGTCAACCATTTTTAAAATCATAATGTTCAAAAATTTATGTGCGTAATTTCCAACCATGTTCTCAATAAAAAAGTTCAGATTGTGGAGAATGTTTATAATGATATTTTACAACCAATAGTACCCTTAATTTTTGGTGCATTCTCATGCGTATTTTAGCATGAAATCTTATTTATGGTTGGAAATTGTGTGGGATATCCATTTGGTGATTGCAGAAATTTATAGCCATGTATTTCATCAAATATTCCTCTCATCTTTTGGATGTGCTTTCAATTATAAATAATATTATTAATGATGATAATTATATGGGTCTACAAGCATTTCAATTTAATGTATATTGTAGAAAATTTTAACCAACAAAAGGAGGGTCTATAGCCCTAGATTTGGGGCTGATTTTTTTTCTATATTTCAATTGTCATTTCATATCTCATGCACATTTTATTTGAAGGATAGCCATTATTATTTGAACAATTTTCCCATAAGACCTTGTTACTTGAAGGTAGTGATGATGGAATTGTACATTAGCCACATCCATTGGTGAATAGAAAAAGATTAAAACAATGACACATGCTATCCTTGGAAATATTTTTATTGTTCTCCCCCATATGTTTAAGGACCTAGTTTATCTAATTGGGTCCTTAATTCTTAAGTTAACTGTTGTTGTAATTAAATGCAACTAAATTATACTTATAACTTAATAATGGAGAATATTTTTAGATGTAACATAACAACAATCATAAAATAACACAATAATGATGTTCAATCAACATATTTTTTTTTAACGGAAGCCGAAGAAGGTTTTTACATATAAAAAAAACTAAGCACAACCATCCTTACGGTCTGAAATCAAAAGATTGCTTTACTGCAATAGAGTTTACAGAAGCAAATATGCAAACTACAAAAAAGAGGGATATTCGATTCTTTTCCTGAAACTGAGATTGCCCCTATAGGGGTAGTGTCTAACGAAATGATTGTTCAACAGTAAGCGAAAATACATTATAACCTAAATAGATTTCAGCAAAACACAAAAATTGCAAGACAATGTCGAGAGAGAAAGGCTTGTCATTTTTTAGCTTGTTGGACGAGGGTTGGCTTGCCAACCGAGGGATCCTCCATCTAATGGTCTTCTGGAGTTTCATTGCAGTGGATGCCTTCAGTCATTTTGGTTAATTTCTGAACATCTTCCTTAATATAGTCAACGTTTTCCATTAACTCATGCAGATCCCTAGTGTTGTCTTCTATTCTTGAAGCATGACAGTCTCGTTGGTTTGAAATATGCCTGGCATCATTAGCAACATTCCAGGTGTTGTTGACGCTAGTTCCCACCATATTAAAGTCCTATTTCATTCCACTTTGAAGTTCTAAGAGTGCCGACTTTATTTCTTGGAGATCCCTGGAGGAAGCCGCGCTATCTATCTCCTAAATATATGGCAAAGGCCATTGGGTTAAATTGGAATAACAGTAGGAAAATATACCTGAATCGAGAAGCTTGGAAGGAAGGTTCTGCTCCTGCACTAGCCATGAAGAATCAAAATCATCTTTCGCTTCTTGATGAAGCACCTCACTGTCAGTTTGAGAGCTGAGTAATCCTGAAAAGTCAAAGATATAATCTTCTTCCAGGAGGACAATGAAAGGGAGGAGCTTCTCCATATTTCGAGGGAGCCTGAGATTTTTCATGCCCAAGAAATATGCAATGCGTGCAAAATTAAGGATTGGGATGTCAATTAGATAAAGGAAAAGACTCATACTTAATGCAACCTGGGAGCAATATAAATAATTGTACTTTAATTGACAAGTATAAATTAACCAAACCCTTTCACACAAAAAGAATGCAAAAAAAAATATTGTTCTTTCAGCGCTTGTTGTGAAAGCATGCATGTACGTGATTTAGGGCCCTAATTCAATTGAATCCTTGCAACTCATTGCATGTCTGAGTCTAACAATCCACCTTTTAAATTGAACCAGAATACCAAAAGAATTTTATTAAAGGCTAGATTTCAGAAAGTTATAGGTGTGAGTAGTTAAGTGTTTGTGGATCTAAAATTTGTTGTGTTTTGTACCAGTCCACAATTCACTAAATCCATAGTCATGGGTAGGAACTTAAATTATTTAATGAAAATAATTAATGTGTATAACCTCTATGTCGAGACCATTTTACATGATGATGCTTTCCACTACCCTCTTTATTGTCTTACCAAAAGGCATGATAATGAGGAAGAAGACCTAAAATTATGGACTTCACCTTCAATGAATTCCTTGCAATCACATTGGTAAGGAGTGATAAGAATATCAGAACAATCCAACTTGTCAGATCTTAGTTTATAGTGTTAATTAAATACTTATAAGGTAAATTTAATATAAGACTTACTTATAGTTCTCTCTTACTCTTTGCATCTTGACAATTTAATATTTTATGGTTGTCTTTGCGCCTTGACCCAACTCGTATTATAAGGTGAGGATGTGCAGACATAATAATCCTTAGTTATGACTATGAGATGAGGATTTAAAGAGAAGAGGATGTAAAGAAAAGTAATTTTATATGTATTTTGGTAGCGTTGAGGATAAATGTCATGAGAAACCACAAATGTTTGGAAAGACGAAGGGAGATAACATCACGATCATGCCACTCATCAAACTGAAGATTATTCTTGAGCCAACAATTGTTTTTTTAATTTGATTAATAGCCATTGTTTCTCCATATCATGTGCCCAATGACACCTCTCTATAGCAATGCGTAAATCAATTTATGCACAGTTTGTGATCCTAGCTACATGCCATTATTTGTATTTGCATGACATCGAGTGTTCTTTATAGTTGTCATGATTCCATGATATTCATGCAAGAAATGAATTCTTGTAGAGGAGGAATTTTCAAACCAACCTTTTGAATTACATTTTGATGAAAAAAAGTGGACATTGGTAGCGAGGTTCACATAGGTAGCATGCACAAATGTTCGAGCTCATTTCGGGCCTAGTAGTACACTAGTAGTTGCTGACACATTGTCACACTTTAAATTACAGCACCAAGTGACTCAGGAGTCAGAGTCACATCTCAATGGCTAGTGCCTCGTAGTCATTAATGATTACTAGCCATCTTCAACAAATAAGCATCGAGTGCATGACATGAGTGAGTAAGTGATTATAATTTATCATATTTACAATATTTTGAATGATGAGTTGAACTTTATAGCATAATAATTTCAACATCTTGAGAAATTTATATGAATGGGTAATTTCAAATGTTGCTCTTGTTTTGAAATGTTGATATAAATTATACCCTTCTTTATTGGAAGGGTAAAATTCAAAATTTAATTTTTTTGAAGGGAAATTTTAACTTTATACTTCTGGGAAGGGCTAGAACCCTATGGAAGGGCTGTGAAGGGTTCAATTTTGAACGTTGGTTCTATGATCCAAGCTTATAAAATAATTTATATATAAACCGTTTATTTTGGGTTTCCAAATAGCGTGAATCTGAATAACTAAGAATTTTATTATACCCATGATTGGATAGACACTAAATGAATTTTGATGATAACCTTGTAATTGTATTGTACTTGGACATCAATCAGATATTTATTGACTTATCTTATAGTTGAGCATATATGTGTCATGCATATGATTGGGAATTTCACATTCTAAAATTAACACAATGATTTCCTTATTGTTCTAGCTTATGCAAAAAATCTATTTATTGATTTATAGTATGATGATGATGATGATGGTGATGACGAAGAATAAGATGATGATAGTGATGATGAACATGATGATGATGATGATGATGATGATGATGAAGATGAATAGGATGAGGATGATGATGATGAAAATGATGATGATGATGATGATGATGATGATGGTGATGACGGTGATGATGATGAATATGCTGATGAAGATGATGATGATGATGATGATGAATATGTGATGACAAGATCTTTACCTTGGTATTCACTAAAGTGTTCTGATCTTTTCCAACATTATAATAGAATGGTTATGAGTGATTATTTACTCTTATAAAGAATGCACTTTATGGAACTACCAAACCACCTAGTTTGGATCTTCCTCTTTTAAGACACCGAACTAGGTCCAAGTCTTGATTCTTCATGTGCACAAATCTAAGAACAAGAGGCTTCAAAGTTGTATTTTTTTTTACTACTTCCTCGGATCATATTGAATTGTCAGATTATTCCTTGGAATGGGTGTTAGGAGAAATCCTTAATTTTTCACTCAACTGGCTGCTCCCCCTATCATGTAGACATCTACATTCACTGAGCTCCCCCTAAAATTAGGATGATGAAGATGACGATGATGATGACGAATATGATGATGATGATGAAGATGATGACGATGATAATGTAAATAATGATCATCATCATCATGATAATGGAGATGCTGATGAATTGGATGATGATGATGATGTTGATGATGAATATGATGATGAAGATGAAGATGTTGATGATGAGGAAGAAGAATATGATGATGATGATAAAGATGATGATGGTGATAACAAATACGTTGATGATGAATATGATGATTATGATGATGATGATAAGGAAGATGTTGATGATGAAGAAGATCATGATGATGATGATGACGACGACAATGATGATGATGATATTGATGAAGACAATGAAGACGATGGTGATGGTGATGACAAGGATGATGATGAGGATAATGATGATGATCATCATCATCATTGTTGTCGTCATCACCATCATCTTCGTCGTCTTCATCGTCATCATGATCATCACAATCATCATCATCATCATCGTGTTTGTCCTTGAAGGGACTTATGTATAGGATCTCACTATAAGTAATGAAACCAATACAAATTATGACAAAATCCTAGTTAAATTAAATTAAATTAAATTAAACTACACTAAATTAAAAACATAGAGTTGTCTAACTATAATTAATTTAAAATGCAACAAAATATAAAATATGGAAAAAAAAAACAAACAAACTAAACAAAAGATAAATATGCAAAATAAAAAAACAAAACAAAGCAAAAAATATAAAATATGCAAATAAACAAACAAAAAAATGTAGAATTAAAAAATATCCGCGCACTAGCTCATTAGCAAAACAACAATGAACAAGTTCACTTCTGCGCACTAGTTCATTAACAACATCGAGAGAATTGGTAATTTGATGAGCATAGCAGTGATAAATGGAGGAGAAGGGAATACCAGTCCAGAGGATACCAAATTTCCCAGTGTAGCCAATCCAGCTGCAGTCCAAAGGATACCATCATTCCCAGGGGAGGAAATCCGGCCGTAGTCTAGAGGATAACAAAGGGCCTAATGAATTTTGTAAGCCCATTAACCCTTGCAGCATAGGAATTTGGGAAAAATAATTCAAATTTCTGAACCAATATGGATTCGGTACAGTCATATTGAAATTATAATGTTTTTGTAGTGCTACCATCGTTTATATTGTCGATGGATCTAGTAAGGGTTCTCTTATGCATTCTTTGGTACATCTGGGTCTTGGTATTTCACCACTATACAAGATGTGTGTTGACATGATCCATTCCAATCCCTATCAAATCCAGCATGCACTCTGAGTTTCGGCAGGTTTGTCCTCCCATGGTAGTTAGTGTGGTTGCCTCTGTTTGGCATATCTCAAAGAGTCCGAAGGTTATCAAGAATATTTAATTAATAAAGGTTAGTGTGGTCACCTCTATTTGGAATATGGATTATTTAATTAATCAATTAATTCATAAACCAGCTTCAAATCTGTGGGATTGGGATCTCTACGAGATTCCTTTAATTTTAAATCACAAGCTCCCTTCATCTACATCCCGTGTGTGTCTTCATTAAACCCTCTGTGAGCATTTCTTCCTTAAATATATGCTATGTAATTTTGATCACATCATATCTTCCAAAATACTATCCTTAAATCATTCTCAATATATGCAGAATTACATTTATAAATTTATGTTTATTAATTTCCAGTAGCTTACTCTTTTATTTCACCAAGACTGTACAGGCATACGTCTCTAACTTTTAGAAGACTTATATTTTTCACATCTTGACCATCTTTAAACAAACTGAGGGTATGGCTAGGTATCCACCTCAATTAAGAATAAGACCATGTCACCTTAAAACCTTACTGACAAACACACAGTCTCTGGCAGTCACTTTAAGATGGTCTTCCAAACTGCTCAATTCAATACTTAGTCAATTTTGTCAGACCCTGGTCATTATTGTGCGAGGAGGCATTTTGGAAAACTCATATCTCACATGTGTGAACACCCAAAGGGAAACTAAGACCATGAGTGGATGCCCAGATCATCAAAGAATGGACCCATAACATCTGATGAATTTATCAATTAAAGAGTTGACTCTGGCGTGCATTTCCAAGTGGTCTCTCAACCTCCTGTTTTCAACACTTGGTCAATTTTTCATATTTTTGGATATGCAAGATAATGTTTTTACCTCTTCTGGTAGGCTAATATTTTTCTCATGTGGTCACCATAAGAAAAACTAAGAACATGGATGGATATCCATTTCATTAAAGAACATGCCTACACCTTCTTATGAATTTATCATCACTAAGACAGGCTTTGGCGGGTATTTCCAAATGCCTCTTCAACCTTGTGATTTGACACGTAGTCAATTTCTTTAAACCCTAGGTCTCAAAGGTGATTTAAATTTTTCTTGAAACTTGGAGTGTAAGACATAAAATGAATGGAGGACAACTATATGAATTCATTAAAACTAGTTTCATCCCCTTGAACTACTTTCTCTCTCCTTGACGGGTATTTTACTGAAGTATGATGTAAAAGCTGCTTAAGACCCTGTTTTGGCAGATCCATAATTTCTTCCTCAGGTACTTTCAAGTCAAAGTAAGAACATGGTCAGGTAGGAAACACAACCACCTACAGGATCCCCATATGGCGCAGGCATTTCTTTCAACCCACAAATTATGGCGGGAATTCTCCTAGAGAAACTTGTCTAATTTGACCAAAAAGAACTTCTTTTGGGAGGCCTGTATCTTCTTCCTCAAAGAGTTGTTCTAAGAACTAGTGCCATGGTCGGATAGATACTTCAACCAACTATGGGATGACAAGCCATGGTGGGAATTTTCTCCTTCTTATGAAATGTGGTGGGCATTTTCATAAGACTACTACTTTAGGACAATTTTTTACCACTTAGTATTTTTCTAAATTTATCATACATGCCTATGCCCATCAATAGTTCTTTTGTCATTAATGAACATCTCTAGGATATGTCTGTCCAAAATCATCAGTTCACCAAATGTCATCGATTCTCCATTCATTTATTGACATCAATACCAACACATATTTTTTACAGACTTATATTTTTCACATCTTGACCATCTTTAAACAAACTAAAGGCATGGCTAGGTATCCACCTCAACTAGGAACAAGACCATGTCACCTTAAAACCTTACTGAAAAACACACAGTATCTCACAATCACTTTAAAATGGTATTTCAGACTGCTCAATTCAACACTTAGTCAATTTTGTTAGGCCCTAGTCATTACTGTTCCAGGAGGAATTTTGGGAGACTCATATCTCACACGTGTGAACACCCAGAGGGAAACTGAGATCATTAGTGGATGCCCAGATCATCAAAGAATCAACCCATAACATCTGGTAAATTAATTAGTTAAATAGATAACTATGGCGTGCATTTCCAAGAGGGCTCTCAACCTCCTGTTTTCAACACTTGGTCAATTTTTCATATTTTTGGATATGCAAGCTAATGTTTTTACCTCTTTTGGTAGGATGGTATTTTTCTCATGTGGTCACCATAAGAAAAACTAAGAACATGGATGGATATCCAGTTCATTAACAAACATACATATGCCTTCTGATGAATTTATCATCACTCAGATAGGCTTGGCGGGAATTTCCAAATGCCTCTTCAACCTTGTGATTTGACACTCAGTCAATTTATTTAAACC
This sequence comes from Pseudotsuga menziesii, assembly GCA_001517045.1. Lineage (NCBI taxonomy): Eukaryota > Viridiplantae > Streptophyta > Pinopsida > Pinales > Pinaceae > Pseudotsuga > Pseudotsuga menziesii. The sequence goes on along the minus strand of LPNX010203608.1, from coordinate 49,780 downwards.
CTAGGTCTCAAAGGTGATTTCAAATTTTCATCAAACTTGGAGTGTAAGAAATCCAATGGATGGAGGAAAACTAGATGAATCCATTAAGACTAGTTTCATCCTCTGGAACTACTTTCTCTCTCCTCGACAGGCATTTTACTAAAGTATGATGTAAAAGATGCTTAAGACGCTATTTTGGCAGATCCATAATTTCTTCCTCAGGTACTTTCAGGTCAAAGTAAGAACATGGTTAGGTATACAATAACACCACCTACAGGATTCCCATATGGTGCGAGCATTTCTTTCAACCCACAAATTATGGCGGTCATTCTTCTAGAGCAACTTGTCTAATTTGACCAAAAAGAACTTCTTTTGGGACACTGGTATCTTCTTCCTCAAAGATTTGTTCTCAAAACGGGTGCCATGGTCAAATAGATACTTCAAACAACTATGGGATGACAAGCCATGGTGGACATTTTTTCCTTCTTATGAAATATGGTGGGCATTTTCATAAGACTACTACTTTAGGACAATTTTTCACCACTTAGTCTTTTTCCAACTTTATCCAACTTTATCATACATGCCTATGCAAATCAATAGTTCTTTCGTCATTAATGAACATCTCTAGGATATGTCTTTCCACAATCATCATTTCACCAAATTTCACCAATTCTCCATTCATATATTGACATCAATGCCAACACATATTTTTGGCATACTTGTATTTTTCACATATTGACCCTCTTTAAACAAAATGAGGGTGTGGCTAGGTATCCACCTCAACTAGGAACAAGACCATGTCACCTTAAAACCTTATTGACAAACACACAGTCTTTCGTAGTCACTTTAAAATGGTCTTTCAAACTTCTCAGTTCAACACTTAGTCAATTTTGTCAAACCCTAGTCATTAATGTACCACGAGGCATTTTGGCAGACTCATATCTCACACGTGTGAACACCCAGAGGGAAACTGAGATCATGAGTGGATTCCCATATCATCAAAGAATGGACCCATAACATTTAATGAATTTATCAATTAAAGAGTTGACTTTAGCGTGCATTTCCAAGTGGGCTCTCAACCTCTTGTTTTCAACACTCGGTCAATTTTTCATAGTTTTGGATATGCAAGCTAATGTTTTTACCTCTTTTGGCACGTTGATATTTTTCTCATGTGGTCACCATAAGAAAAAATAAGAACATGGATGGATAGCCAGCTCATTAAAGAACATGCCTATACTTTTTGATGAATTTTTCATCACTCAAACAGGATTTGGCAGGCATTTCCAAATGCCTCTTCAACATTGTGATTTGACACTTAGTCAATTTCTTTAAACCCTAGGTCTCAAAGGTGATTTCAAATTTTCATCAAACTTGGAGTGTAAGACATCCAATGGATGGAGGACAACTACATGAATCCATTAATACCAGTTTCATCCTCTGGAACTACTTTCTCTCTCTTTGACGAGCATTTTACTGAAGTATGATGTAAAAGCTGCTTAGGATCCTTTTTTGGCAGATCCATAATTTATGCCTCAGGTACTTTCAGTTCAAAGTAAGAACATGGTCAAGTAGACAACACAACCACCTATAGGATGACCATATGGTATGGGAATTTATTTCAACCCACAAATTATGGCCGGCATTCTCCTAGAGAAACTTGTCTAATTTGACCAAAACGAACTTCTTTTGGGAGGCTTGTATCTTCTTTCTCAAAGCGTTTTTTTGAGAACAGGTACCATGGTCAGATAGATACTTCAACCAACTATGGGATGACAGGCCATGGCAGGCATTTTCTCCTTCTTATGAAATATGGTGGGCATTTTCATAAGACTGCTGCTTTAGGACAATTTTTCACCACTTAGTCGTTTTCCAACTTTATCATACATGCCAATGCCCATCAATAGTTCTTTTGTCATTAATGAACATCTCTAGGATATGTCTGTCCACAATCATCAATTCATCAAATATCACCAATTCTCCATTCATATATTGACATCAATGCCAACACATATTTTTGGCAAACTTATATTTTCACATCTTGACCATCTTTAAACAAACTAAGGGTATGGCTAGGTATCCACCTCAACTAGGAACAAGACCATGTCACCTTAAAACCTTACTAAAAAACAAATAGTCTCTGGCAGTCACTTTAAAATGGTCTTTCAAAATGCTCAATTCAACACTTAGTCAATTTTGTCAAACCCTAGTCATTACTGTGCTAGGAGGCATTTTAGCAGACTCATATCTCACACGTGTGAAAACCCAGAGGGAAACTGAGATCATGAGAGCATGCCTAGATCATCAAATAATGGACCCATAACATCTAATGAATTTATTAGTTAAAGAGTTGAATCTGGCTTGCATTTCCAAGTGGGCTCTCAACCTCTTGTTTTCAACACTCGATCAATTTTTCATATTTTTGGATATGCAAGCTAATGTTTTTACCTCTTTTAGCAGGCTGATATTTTCTCAAGTGGTCCCCATAAGAAAAAATAAGAACATGGATAGATATCTAGTTCATTAAAGAACATGCCTATACCTTCTGATGAATTTATCATCACTCAGAGAGGCTTTGGAGGACATTTCCAAATGCCTCTTCAACCTTGTGATTTGACACTTGGTCAATTTCTTTAAGCCCTAGGTCTCAAAGGTGATTTCAAATTTTCATCAAACTTGGAGTGTAAGACATCCAATGGATGGAGGACAACCAGATGAATCCATTAAGACCAGTTTCAGCCTCTGGAACTACTTTCTCTCTCCTTGGCGGGCATTTCACTGAAGTATGATGTAAAAGCTGCTTAGGACCCTGTTTTGGCATATCCATAATTTCTGCCTCAAGTACTTTCAGGTCAAATTAAGAACTTGGTCAGGTAGACAACACATCTACCTATAGGATTCCCATATGGTGCGGGCATTTCTTTCAACCCACAAATTATGGCGAGCATTCTCCTATAGAAACTTGTCTAACTTGACCAAAAAGAACTTCTTTTGGGAGGCCTGTTTCTTCTTCCTCAAAGAGTTTTTCTGAGAACTAGTGCCATGGTCGAATAGATACTTCAACCAATTATGGGATGATAGGGCATCACGGGAATTTTCTCCTTCTTATGAAATATGGTGGGAATTTTCATAAGCATACTGCTTTAGGACAATTTTTCACCACTTAGTCTTTTTCCAACTTTATCATACATGCCTATGCCCATCAATATTTCTTTTGTCATTAATGAACATCTCTAGGATATGTCTGTCCACAATCATTAGTTCACCAAATGTCACCAATTCTCCATTCATATATTGACATCCATACCAACACATTCATCTGTCATATTGCCAACAATGATTCCCAATACATTCATCTACCATTCTATATCCATGTTGTGAATAAATTCCAAACCGAATCAAATCGTTTCTTATACTTAAAAACAATTCAAATATAAATAACTCTAAAAGAAATTACACCTTTGAAAGAAAAATAGCTTCTGGTAAATTTTTGGGGAAGAAAAAAGTTTTGATTTTAAAACATTACAAGTAAATATATTTAAACGCTAAATTATATCTGCTTGGTAGCTTATATTCTTGTTTTATCGAGTGTAGGTACCACCAAATAGGTATATATCAGATCTATATTCCTTGAGTGATGGTGAAGATATACTCAGAGAGGTTGAAAGTGATACGTGTTGGACTAGATCTACCGGTTCTATATCAACTAGATCTGAAATGGTAAGGAAAATATTTTGTAGACGCATGCAATATTTTATTGCCAACGGAGGGTCATGTAATTATTATGCTGAGAGCATAGGTGACATTGAGATTCCCTTGAGGTATAGACATCTAGTGCAATGATGGGTAGCTAATAAGCTACCTCAAGTGGACATAGATTTCTTCATCAATGGGAGGATGTATCGCATTGCTCCTTCGTCCTTACATGGATTGGGCCTATTTTCCATGGATGGCATAAAGGTCAGTTATGGTACTGTAACTGAATTGATGGATTATGTCGAACAATTATACAGATACAATAATTGGTTGATCTTGGTCCAATATACTCAAAGTATGAGGAGATACGGAGTTGCCAAAAATTATATACAACTAGCATAACACAATAAAAACAAAGGAGAGACTATGTATATTGATGGGAGACCAAAAGTGTTCAGAAACGTTGCTGGATTTATGAATAGTACACAGCGAGTGACAACAACTAAGAAACCGAATTGCGAATTTGAGGGACACAAAGAACATCATATATTTGTATGTGCAACAAAAACAATACTTCCAGGTGAAGAGTTATTGATCGATTACAACTTAAATTGAATAGATGTGGCTTCCACGGTCCAGGGTAACCATGGAAGGTCACACTCTATGCCTCATGAGGTAAATGCTAAATATAGTAACTAAACATGACTACAATAACTAAATGTTTCTATTTTTCTGTTAACATTCGATTTCCACCGTTGACATTCATTTTTTTCATGCATATTATGAATATTTCCAAGTGATAACATGATTATTACGTTGTTATGCTTATCTCATTTTTTTATGTTACAATTATTGACTCAACTTTATTGATTGATTTATTTTGTCAGGGTTGCAGTAGTGGAAATACATGTGCTTCTTTCCTGGTCCAAGGTGACCGTGGAAGGTCACAATCTATGTCTCGTGAGGTAAATGTTAAATATAGTAAATAAATATGTCGTCAATAACAAAATGTTTCAATTTTTTCAGTTAACATTCGATTTTCACTGTTACCATTCACTTTTTTCGTGCTTATTGTGAATATTTCCATATGATAACATGATTATTACATTGTGGAAGGGGTCTTCTCATCCCCATGGAGCAGAACATGTATCTCCTCCTTCGAAGGTAAAAGTAAATATTATTGCAATATCTCATTTTTTTTTATGTTACAATTATTGACTCAACTAAATATAGTAACTAAATATGACTACAATAACTAGAAACTCTAACCCCAGAAGATTTCCATGTGACAACATTCTTATTACATTGTGGCAGGGGTCTGCCCATGGTCATCATGGAACAGAATCCGTGTTCTCTACTTCCATGGTCCAGGGTGACCGTGGAAGGTCACACTCTATGCCCCATCAAGTAAGTGTTAAATATAATAACTAAATGTTGAGATTTTTTTGTTAACATTCAATTTCCACTGTTGCCATTCACTTTTTTCATGCTTATTGTGAATATTTCCATATGATAACATGCTTATTACACTGTGGCAGGGGTCTGCTCATCACCATGGAGCAAAACATGTATCTTCTCCATCGGAGGTAAAAGTAAATATTATTGCAATATCTCATTTTTTTTATGTTACAATTATTGACTTGACTAAATATAGTAACTAAATATGACTACAATAACTAGAAACTTCAACCCCAAAATATTTCCATGTGAAAACATGCTTATTACACTGTGGCAGGGGTCTTCCCATGTTCGTCATAGAACAGAATGCGTGTCCTCCACTTCTGAGGTAAAAATAAATATTATGGCAATATCTCATTTTTATTATGTTACAATTATTTTCATAATGTTTATTTTTTGATTTATTATGTTAGGGTGGCGTTGGTGGAAATACACCTACTGCTTCCATGGTCTAGGGTGACTGTGGAAGGTCACACTCTGTGCCAATTCAGGTAAGTGTTAAATATAATAACTAAATGTTTCAATTTTTTCTATTAGCATTCGATTTCCACTGTTAACATTCACATTTTTCTGTGCTTATGGTGAATTATTGATTGATTTATCGTGTCAGGGTGGCGACCGTAGAAAGGCACCTGCTGCTTCCATGGTCCAGGGTGACCATGGAAAATCACCCACTAGAAGTAGATCAGTACGGGGTGACCGTGGGAAGTCACCAAACACAACACCGCATCAGGTAAGTGTTATTTCTTAATAGTAACTAAATTTCATTACAATAACAATGTTTGAATGATGTTAAAATTATTTTTATTAATTTTATTGTTTGATGAATTTAGTCCAGTGCACTTGATCTGGGTGATGAGGAGCTTGAGGATGAAATTTACTATTCCATAGACCCTATAGATACTATAAAGAAGGCACTAAAAAAGGAAAACATAGAAATGATTTGCTTGGCTTGCATAAGGCCCATGACATAGGAGATCAAGGCAAGGATTGAAGAGCTGAAATATCAAATAAAATATTATGGGATAAGTGGCATCTTCACATATTTTTTAAAGCTATGACATGATTTCATATATGATATTATGTTCTCTATTTTTCCAAGTGATCTAATAAAGTAAATTTTTTCGCTTGTAGGAGTTTTTACAACCCGTGACTAGAGAAACTGCCAAGACATGTATAGGTAGCAGTGATGCTCCAATGCAGGAACAGTGTCAACAAAGCAATGTAATTTATGATGAATTTTTATCTACATGAGATCATTCCTAATAATAGAATAGAAATAAGTTGTCATTTTTTTGTTCACTGACATGTCTCTTTCCCATCATGTGCTTAGGGGACTGTTTTTATCTTATGGGCATATTTGATACTAACTTGACCAATTTTGGCCATGGCTGAGGTGGTTGCATAAGAAGGATCAAATTTTCATATTCACCTCTTCCAATAATGAGTAACATCAAAACAACTTACCACCAGTTGGAACTACAAAGATCCTACACAAATTTTCCTGGTGAACAACTATTCTTTTTCCCTAGGGGTTGAGTTATTTATTTATTATTTATTTATTTTTCAATAAAGACGAATTCAATGCACCTTATGTTTTTTGTAGTATGGTGAATTATCACTAGTAGCTCTTCACATGTAGTAGAGCAAGTGATGATATTTCACAAGGAGTGTCTCCAAGGCAATTATGATATGGTTTATAAACTATAAATTGCATGCTCAACTGTGCAACCTGCTTCTGATCAATGCCAAAAGGTGATCTATGATGAATTTTTTGTTATATGAGATCATGTATAGTAAAAGAATAGAAATAAGTTGTCAATTTTTTGTTAATTAACATGTCTCTTTCCTATCATGTGCTAAAGGGACTTTTTTTTTCTTTCGGGCATATTTGGTACTAACTTTGACTGATTTTGGCCATGCTTGAGGTGGTTGCATAAGAAGGATCAGTTTTTCATTTTCATCTCTTCGACAAATTGTAGGCTTGACCTTATATAGCTTCATTTATACCTGTGGGCTTCCTCAGTATTCAAATCTTGGGCTCCCTTCATCTTAAGAACATGGGCTTCCTTTACTTCTGACTTGTGGGTTTCTTTAAGCTTCTGCGAGTATCTATAGGCCTCTGCAGGCTTCTTCCAAGCTATCTGGGCATCCTTCCAAGACCTTGTGGGCTCTTTAAGCCCCAGTGGGCTTAACCTAATTTCAGATCACAGTAATTTGATCTGATCCCAGTGGTGCCTATGTCTTTTATTGATGGTATTTTTTATAAATGTACCCCCTACCTTATCATAGAAATCAGCTCTCAATGGTGCCTAGAATATCATTTAATTAATGTTTATACGATCCATATGGTGCTTACAATGTATTTTATCGATGATATTTTTATAGATGTACCATCCTACCTTGTCATAGAATCTGCTCTAAGGGGTGTCACTTTAGCCTCTAATTATGTATTTTAGCCAATTATTATGAATTTGTGCATCCTAATGGGAAAACAGTTTTTGAGGCAATAATTAGGGTGCTTAGGGCCACTTTGGGTAATTTTGGACACTTTTTAAATCATTATGCCTTATTTTTTAGACTCAGTTAACACTTTTTGACCTCCCCCCTGAACTTCCCATTTATTTTTTTCCCTTTTACTTCAATATTTTTTTTCCCATATCTTACTTTCTCGATATATTTCTTTTCTATAAATCACCTTTCCTGTGTTATATTTAATCCATTTCTTTGTCTTTAAAATACAATATGTATTTTTTCACAAGCACTTATTGAAGATCCAAAACCATGGAAAGGAAGGTGCCTTTCCATGGTTTTTTATATATTTTTTGAAACCTCCAGGTTTCGTCGCAATATCGATGAAATTTCATCGCAGATATTGCAAAACCGTTGAAACCCCAAGTGGATTTCCACGAATATCATCGCTATAGTGACGAAGTTTCATGGAAAGATTATCATTCAAATTGTAGATTTTGTCGATAGAGATTGGTTTTCCCCGGTTTTGTGAGGACGAAATTTCTGTTCAAATTCTAGAATTCATCGATAGAGAGACAAATGTTCGTCAAAAGTGTTCCATGGTTTTGTGTGGGCACAAAAATTTTCCTAGCAATTTTTGGCCATATTTTCATCGTTATAGGGACGAAAACTTTGTCGATAGAGCAACAAAAAGTAGAAAATGAATTAAAAAAATCAATTTCAAGGCCACTGTATAGAAGACACATGGCAGCCAGTTTTTATCTCTATATCGATGGCTTATAAATTTCATCGTTATATCCATAAAAATAAGTGCCATGAAACATCGTGACCGTTATTGTCGCAATTGAGACGAAGAAACGTGGAAATAGCAACAAAAAACCCTCACAATTTTGGTATTATGTATTAGTGTTGCTTTACAATAGTCCTGTAAAACATGAGTACCAGTAATTTCTTTACATAAGCGATTCTGACAAACTCAATTACAGACCTAACCTTACAGCTATAAAAATCGTTGGGTGTGAGTAGGAATCAAATAAATGGATCTCAGGATTAGTTTCTTGAAATGGTGGGAAAAGTGTTGTCATTTGTGAGTGGCAGGGCAGTGTACTGCTTATGAATCCTAGAACTTAGAAGGTTAGATATGCAAATCCTCTTGTTTTGGAAGATTGAAAGTTGTAACCTTTGTTTTCTCAATATTGGCTGTCATTTTTCTATTAGTACAAAAGTAATGAAGGAAGCTTGGTTGCTTCTGCAACTACAAGCCCTCAACTGTATGATGTAGAAGCCCCAAATCATCAGCATATAGGAAGCTATGAATAATTATATTAAGAAGGAAATAGCCATAATTTGGTCCTATATTGGCCTGACCATAATCTTCTTGCCAAATTGGGTATAATCTAAATCAAAGAGGGGAGAGGGGACACCTATGTTTCTATCCAGTGGTGCTAAAAATGATATCTGTGAGCCTTCTTGTTTTGTGAATCTACACCATTAGTTATGTAAAGTGACATGATAATAATCTGAACCCGATCTTGAATCCCTGACCTGATGAAACAAATCAAATAAATCTTTACTTTGCATTATGTTAGCTTTCTCAAAGGTTAATGACACAGAAGGCTAGAGCCTTGCTGAACAGAGCTTTCTTAAATAATGGCTTCTAGCTTGAATCCCATTAATGACATGATAGCTTCTACAGAAGCTTGCTTGTCCTTTTTTCCAAAATATTTATTTCTGTAGTAAATTTCCAATGTAAGTGGATGAGTGTCTTTTTATGCTAAATAATGTAAGAAACTATGTTATATTAATAAATTGAATACTTATTTATGGATTTGCACTGGATGTCTTTGTATGAGTTAAGTAACTTTAAGTTGTGATTTTGCTCCTTGAATAAAAGTACCTGTTGACCTACATTAAGAAATATAAGAGTTTGTTTTATATTATTTTACTAGTGAGTATTTCAGATACTTATTTGTAGATGATATTGACAGTGAGTGTGAAGCAATGCACATAATGAATACATGAAATAAATCATGTTGTTATAAACTATGTTGCATTGGATTTGGGGATAGGGGAATAGTGGGGACGAGTCATCAGGACGGTTAGACCACACCCCCAATTTTTCAGGGGAAGGTTGGGGATGGAACATACACACACACACACAAAGAACGGTGGGGATGAGGCCTTGGGACGGTTAAAGAACACCCTCAATTTTTCAGTGGATGATAGGCTGGGGACGACACACACACACACACACAACATTAAAAAGTTAGAATTCATCATAAACAGTTGTAGTTGCTTGTAAGCACAATAGTCTTTACTATACAGTATTATGTACATCTGTTTCCATAAATTTTCTATGTTTTTGATTTGGTATATGTACAAAGGAAGTGTAATGAATTTCACAAAGGAAAATCACATGTGGCTTTCTGCCACAAATTGTTTGGTAGATTGACATTCTTGAGCATTCATTGTGTTGTCCCCATTGTCCGATTTTTCTTTTCAGTGACTCCATTTTGTTGTGGATTGTAAGAGATAGTAAATTATCTCATGAAACCATTCCCTATATAAATTTTGAAGAAATCATTGCACTTGAACACCTCACTACTAGCAGTTCTTAGCATTTTCAACTTCGTTACATGATGATAGTGGAACGTTTGACAAGGTAATAAGCCCAATCTATTCAACAATAAGTTGGAAATTTTAGTGCAATTTTACTTGGGAACATTACACATATCTACATTCCTATATAGATATAGACAACAATAATAATAATAAATTGTGACAATATGAACAGAAGACACATGACATATAGTTATTTTAGATGTCAAAGTATTGTCATAGATCAGTTTGATGCAATAGTATGGTTTTTATTCACCCTGGGATATTTCTTAAGAAATGAAATGTATATCAGGACAACTATTTCAAGGAGGCTCTCAAAATGTCTAATATTCTTGAATAATTTCATAGTGATCACGGTCTTCGTCCTCCAACAATTCTTGGTGTTCATGAGCATGTATTCACTGGAAGATATACTTGAATTTTAGCATCTTTGATTTCAAGATTCCCATATCCATAACATATTTTTTCTTTCTTTGCTTGCTTGGAACAAAGGAATTTAAGTTTTATGATCAACTAAAGTCTAATGTTGTGTAAATACATAATGCAGTGTGTCATGTTTAGCCTAGTTCATGTCTAACCGAGAAACAAGTTTTGCGACTTTGGGTCAACGTGTCCTGGAAAATCCTCTAAAGTAAGTTAAAATTTACTGTGATTTCCTTTTTTTCCTCTTCTAATACTGCTTATATTTTTGTTTGCAGTTAAAAGATATTGTTGCGACTGAATGGTTAAGCCTTATCTGGACTCTTCCATTCTTTGTTTTTCTATGGATTCTTGGTATTTCAGGGTTCGTATGCATTATGGACATCCATATTTTTTTGATAGGATTTTCATATCACACAAGGAGGCATAAGCAAGGCATATCGGGTCATTAATATCAGTGAAGATATTTATGTAGGTACTGTTGAGTTTTCAATAGCAAAACTCATTTCCCATGCTTTCAAATTTTATCCTGTTACTACAAAATGCATTTTCCAAGTAGGATTCATTTTGATTATAGAAACATCTTATCAATAATCTTACAAACCTATCATAATTTAGCAACAATTACATGAGAAGTAGTCTGCATATCCGTTGAAAACTACAATATAAAAGTCAATACATAAACTTCAATTTATTTCAATATAAAAGTCAATACATGAAAAAAAAATTCTTTATTGCAATTTCAATATAAGAGTCAATACATGAAAACTTCATTTGTTTGTTGATTCAATGATGTATCCTTTTCGAGTTCATGATCTTTCTCTTATTGTATCTTTGTAAGTTTCCTATCCCTAACACAATCCTTAGAAATGTCTTAACTCTTTACAGATTTGTTAAAGTCATAAGAGGACCTTGTCCATTATCTTGTTGTTTTTTTAGATCTTAATAAAAATATGATCAAGAGATTCAATTTCTTGCAGTATACCTCATATGTGAGTATTCAAAATATTATTATTGGCCATTCATGAAAGTAGACATGGCATAGATATCAAAATACATAATACCAAACTGTGGTTTCTTGTGATTGTGATAAAGCTATTTCATAAACTTGTCTCTAAATTTTTTTTCTTGTAAACTGCAAAAGCATCTTTATCAAGTGTAGATCTTATGAAGCAAAATATCCAACGTGAGATTCGACATGTGGATGCACAAATATTGGCAGCAGTTCGCCAACAAGTTTGCATGGTCTTTCAAGCATTTAGTACATTTTGAGTGACTTCCTATTCTTAACTGCTCTTGCTCTCTTTGCACTTCATATGAACCTGCAGCATGTAGCCAAAACCTTATTTTTGTTTTTCAAGTATAGCTCCATATAGATTTTCTTATATGGACTCTATAAAAAATTTCGAACTCATGGTAAACAGATTTTGCACTGTAATACAATTCCTACAGAAAACCAAAAAACAAAAGAAATAAGAGCATATCAAAATAGCTCTCTAATAAATTCTAGAATATATAAACACATGGTGTGGAAAACAATAAACAAAATTCAATAGACGACTTCTAGAAATTGTCACTACTTTATTAATTTTGAACATGAAAAAATATGCTACAAGGATATACCCCTAAACTGCTAGTTTCTAGAGTTAAGACTCGATGAATGAATCCATACCCCCACCCTATATCTTATAGATATGAGAATGGAATAATAGGGTTTACAAAAGAAGATTTGCATGTGACTCAAAATCATAAATATAATTTACTTGATCCTAAGTGAAACTCAGAAAAATAATTTGTTGTATCCTAAGTCAAACTCAGAAATAGAATTTCCTAAAAATAAAACCAAACTAAATTTTAATTTATGGTGATTCTTGTCTATGTTCCACTGGTGGAACTGGCACATGCCTCTAATATTATTTGATGGTGGCACATGCCTCATCTAAGGCTCGCTAGCAGGTGCATGCATGCACCCTCTCCCTCTATAACTAATTGATGTGCCTCCTCCTTGAGAACTATGATGCACCTTGTCTATCTTCTACGGTGTTGCTGAACAGGTGCCCAGATCTGGTGCTATGATTTTCAATGATACACTCACTAAAAATATGGACCACTGGTAATATTTCTTCCATGTCACTTTGTAAGAATTCTACTATCTACATGGAACTAGCAAAGCATCTACTAGAGAAAGTAGAAATACAAGAATTGTTTCATAGTTCTTAAAAAAGAGGAGAAAATAATAAAGCAATTCCAAACCTAAACACATTAAAGAAGTAGTTCAAGGAAAATAAAACAACACTATTCTCATATACAAGGACATTGGGAGTAGAGCTTCATGGTTTTGATGTCACATACATAGAGATGTTTCAACGAAACATATGCCTCACTTCATATGAATCTGCAACATTTAGCTAAAAAATTATTTTTGTAGTCCTATATATATTTTCTTTAATGAACGAGAGGAAATATTCTTTTTAATCCTTCCATTCTATATATGGAGCTAGCATGTACAAAAGAAATTAGAAACACAAGAACGGTCCAACACTTCTTAAAAATGGGGAGAAAAAATGAAACAATTCCAAAATTAGACGCAATAAATAAATAGTTCGACACAAATCAAACAACATTGTTCATTAATATATGTACATTGAGAGGATTAAAGCTTCATATTATGATGTCACAATGAATTCTGCAATAATTATCTGCAAGAAAGTCATTGATCCCATGCTTTGATAAAAAAGGGTTTTTAGTAGTTATTGCTGGACATATTTTGCCAAATATTGGAGGAAATACATTGGTGCTAGCGAAATGTTGTATCTGAGTTTGCAAGAAAATGCATACATGCAAAATAGGAATTCTAGCAAAAATATTCCTATTAAATATGTGTTACTGACACATCATGAAATATGCAGGGTTCAATTCAACTTTACGACAGTGAAACATCACTCATCATGAATACATTCAGGTAGATGTTTATCTGTAGTATTTTATTGTTTTCCTTTTCATTTATGCACATTTTCCTTTGTTAAGAATGAACCTGTAAATTTGACATTGCAACAGGTTGGAAAGGGATGAGATGTCAGAATAAACCAAATTGATTTGTTTGAGGGTAAAGTAGCCCGGTGTAAATGGAGAACAGGTTCTCATCAGAGATATGTATAGACTTGGACAACTCCTTTATTTTTTCAGAATATTGGCCTTCTACTTCAATACTATTGGATTTTCATTTGTACGATAGTTAGTAATGAGTTATTTTCTGTAACACATTACTTTGCAAGTGCTTATGGTTTCATGAGGAAGGTCTATGAAAAAAGACTTCTAATTAGTAAACCAATTGGTACCACTTTGAAAATTTGATTTGATTTTTACAAATGAATATGATAATTGTTGTTGCATTACTTTGGAAAATTGTTTCATAACAAGTTTTGGGTTCATATTAGGCCAGGAATATGCCAAGTTCATGGATTTTCTTGCTCGAAGAAATTCATTCAAAAGTTTTGTTCTTGGGAATTAATGACTGTGTGTTTTCTTGTACGAGAAAGATATTTTCATGGGGTAAAATAATTGCCATAATTTATGCAAGTAAACCATTAAGAACTTTATTTCATGGGGAGAAATCGTAGCACATAATTCCTACAGTGACAACCCAACAAGCAAGTGATCTCACGGAGGAAGAAACTTTGCTTGTATTGATTAAGAATGTAGCCTCCCATGCAACTAGAAAAAGTGTTTGAAGAAATGCTTCAACCAACCAACACATTATTGCAAAAAAATTTAGGCATAAAATACAATCTATGTTTTCCTTGTGAATGGTGCATAGTTTCCTTTTCCAACATAACTTTGTGTGGGAAATGGTTGTGGGGTAAATTCAAGACATTTTTGGGCATGGAATATCTTGACCTTGGATGTACTTACCTTTCTTCCTATAGATAATTGTGACATCAATCCATTTATATGGGAAAATCACTCCCCACAAAAACTTCATAACATTGATGGTTATGATCTTATGAAAACGTTTTTGGTTGTGAGACGAAATCAATCTTATTCATATCCTTTCATTGCAAGAAATCTTGCTTATAGTGGCACTGAAATAGTACAAGAATTCCAATATCTTCCCCTTTTCTTCTTTGAAGTATTTCTTCTACATTTTTTTGTTATATATGTTGGATTTGAAAATAGTTATGTTAGTATCATTTGATTTTAAGAAATATTACTTAGAGTGGCACTCAAATAACAAAAGCATGCCAATATTTTTTGTGAGTATTCTTATATAATTTTTGTATATGTTGGATTTTGGTTGAAATACATTGTTGGGGATGGCTTGGAAGTTTAAAAACTTGATCATTGCGTGGAGAGTAGCTATAACATTGCAATTAAATTGTTTACTCAAGGGGGAGATTAGATTGTCGAACACACTAATGCTTGGATTGGTTAACATTGAAAATATTTTTTTTTGTAGAATGCGATGAATTAACATACAAAATAATGATGATCAAGTTATTATAGATACATAATGGCTTACCTTGTAACAGTCCTTCAAGTATTTCAAATGCATTTATTAAGTGCAAAATTGACTTGAAGGACTAGTACAAGGTAAGCCATTATGGATCTATAGTAACTTGATAATAATTACTTTGTATGCTTGAATGATGCAAAATTTGTTTGAATATCATCATTATCAAGCAATAACAACTTTTTAAAGGGTGCTAGCTCAATGGTAGAGCACTTTCCTAATTATAGGCAAGAGGTTGGTGGTTTGATTCCTTTGTACCCTATCATAAATTTGTGACTACAAAAATGACTAAATTCACATATATACGACTATTAGTAGCTAATTTCCTGTATCTTATAGCGCAAATAACATTTAGTCATATTTAGATTAGTCATTAATATGTTATCATCTAGTAGTTTATTTATTCGTATATTTGGTCATTAATTGTTGCAATCAATGACTAAATCAATGATTAAATCCGTGACTAAATCATTGACTATCAATGAATAATAAGTTAAGCTATTAATGACTAAGTGAAATACAACTAAGTTAGTCCAGCCATAAGATAGTGGAAATTAGCTACTATTAGTTGCCAACTCAAAAATAGTCGTTTATAGCCGAATTTTAGTTATTTTTTAGTCATTAGTTTCTCATTTTGTACTATAATTTAATGGCATTGCTTATTCCCATCTGGTTAGGTAATTAGTTCCAATGATAATATATCATGCTCCCATGCGCTATCCCAGTGAAATGATAGGGCCTAAAAAATCAACAACCCTTTTATCGAATGCATGTAATGTTATCTGCGGTACCAATGACATTTCATCTCTTCAAGAAGGCTTTCCAGTTCTTTGAAAGAAATCATAACTGCGACAATAATACTGAGTATCTACATGCATGGTGAACCACCATAATCCTACTTGCAAAATGTTACCCACCATAGCTTTTTCGGCATATTGACCTCCTGCGACACCAACATGTGCTTCATTTAATATCATTGGGCACTCATTCTCCAAAATGCAATGCTGAATTATCTCATCATAACCCATTTTATACAAGTATCCAATGATTAATTGGAAATCTATAGCTCGCACCACGAATTGTTTCTTTTGTGCAGTAGTAAATTCAGATGGCGCTTAACCCGTACTCAAAAAATGTATGATATATTTATAGGTTCAATGCAAGAAGATGAGGGACCTTTCATATGCAATCCTAGTTTTTGAAAACACGATCACGTTACATAAAAATACAACGTGTTTCTGCTACATAGCACTTGCTATGGTTAAACCCGAGCCTGACATGTCATGGGACATGTGGGATAGGAAAACATATCACGTACATGTTATATAACTATAAAATGCATACTCGATATGTAGTAATAAAATGCGTACACGATTTTTAAAATTAAAATTAATATATATACACAGTCCCGAAACCCATAGTGCATTCTACCATCAGGAACACGAATATCGGGAGCGAATTGGGTGTGGTGAACTATTGGAGGAGCCCGACTTAGTTGGAGGAGAGGAAAATACACCAGTGAATTTTCATCTAATCAGGTAATTCATTCACCCATAGCATTTGTTTGTCAATTCTAAACCTAAAATACAATTTTTTAATAGTTTAAAACAACCAACTTTTGTATTATTTAGCAAATTGAAAATAACCCAGTCACTAATTAAATTCACATCTCCCTCAACCAAGATGAGTGAATAATTACAATGAATTCCTTTCCAAGAACTCATAAATTCCTAATGCAACAAAAAATCAAAAAATATAGAACTCCTCCCTTTATACAATGTATCCATCCACATGAAACCCAAATTTCCAACCTTCAAAGGCCATTTCCCCATGATACTAATTGAATAAGTTTCCTCGGAAATGGCCATAACAAGATGAAATGCATGTACAAGCATGAATAGAAAAAATGCATAAAAAATTAGTAACTTGATTTCTCAAAATTTCATCACAATCATTTGTCCATGAACATAATCAAAATTTCATCACAAGTGTATGTAGTTATACATTGCCTCTTATTTAAGCACCCTTAACTAAATGCCAAAACAAATTAACAAAGTGCCTCTCGGGCCTGGCCTTTTAAACATAAAAAAATGTATTATATATAAATCAACAATATATATAAACACAGAGTTAAAACTAGCAACTATGACTAGTTTTATTCCTTCCTCCAATTTTAGCACCATCACCATTTTTCCACTAAAATATTTGCACTTCTTGGTTATAACACCTACCTCATTTGTGTTTTAATTATACCTTCCTCGACACTTTTCTCTTTTTCTGCACATATGAATTACCCTTCATGCCCCTGGCCTTATCATAATGACAAAAAAAGTTGAAATATACGAACCTTCTCACTGTGATATCAAATTAAAAGTCAACACATCCTGACACCGGCATACAACCCCAGTATTCATCGCACCGTCGAAGAGCTCATAATAATCATGCAGTTCTGACCCTAGCTCTATTTAGCTACCAAAAAGAGAATTAATTAAAGGTCATCACCTAAACTAAATACAATTTGAATTCTTCTTTGTTGGTCCTATAACATGTGAGACTCACTTGACAAATCCATAACTAGATACTACAATTTTGGAAATGCTCAACTAACCCTATCAATTACATTGGGAAAAGGGTGTAGTATCCTTATCCTCTTTATTGAACCTCTCAAAAAAATAAAGAAAATTACAAAAATGTGAGACCTTAGGTCTCCCTAAGATCCCTTGACCTAGCAAAGTCATAAATGACTTTACTCAAATAGTCTATGCCCCTACATCGCTAGGTTTATAAACCATTTTTTAAAATAGTAAAAACAATGGGTAATATATTTCTACATGTCAAGTCTCTAAGCTCATCTACAGCCAATTGTATTCTAGTCCACAAATTCTCCATTTTTCCATGTCACTTTTGGTTGGTTTCCATGTTTATAGTGACAATGGAAATGGTGAACACCCATGAACTACCTAGAGTGTCTCATGAGAGTGTTCCCAACCATGATCAATTCAATTACATTTAGATGATTGGTGGCAGCCCTATATCAACCCTTTTGATGCCTCACATATCCTAATAGTCCCTTTCCCCTTTCTTTTACATATCCAAGGGACGTATAGGCCAAAACATGTCAAAATAACACTCCTAAATTCAAAGAAGTTTAAACCCAAGTGTGCATGGAAATGTTACCAATGAGGGTTAAGAAGTGCATTAACTTCTAGAAAGAAGTGGAAACTTACTATTTAATTGTTAAATGTTTAATTTTAAGTTTTAAATGTATGTAAGTGAATGTCATTAAATTCCTTACTTGAGTTTGATTTAATTTACATTTTCAATTTTGAAGAGACGTCATTATATACCATGTATATGTTTCTAATGATTTTCTTATTGATGTTTTTATTACAGATGTGGCTATGGACACAAATTCCGAGATACTGATTGAGCTCTCCCACTTGAGGGGACTTAGTATGGCTTTTGGTGGTGGTGACAAGATTTTCCACTCACTTGCATCCACTTTGGATGCAATTGTTGAGACTATTTCATTGTCAAGAAACATACTATATGATATTAATTCATATAGAGAAAGAAAAGGACAAGAGTATGCTGATGGGCTAGACTACAATGCAATAAAAAAGTTTAAAATAACCAAAGAGCATGTATTTTCATTGTTTAGGGACACTCGAAGGGGGAAATCCCAAATGAAAACAGGCCTCATATCTCTATTGAGTGGTGCACATTTCAGCCATTTATTGATAACTGGATGGACATATGGTATATGGTTTTTGATATACCACCACATAACAACAAGGAAACCCCCCTGTATTTCCTTTGAAAGATGTATGTAGAGTTCGTGTTGGGTAAATACATAAACTGTTTTGATATCTTGCAGTTTCAGGGGATCAGTGGGGGGATGTCCCAAAACTAACCCAATTCCAAGCTTTGAGACCTTGATCACCCTATCTCTACACCTTGCAAGAAGTTCCATGGGCTAGATGTCCCACTTGTACATCGTGTTATTCCATAGACACGTGATGTGTATTTGAGTTTGGAATGGGAGGTTGTTCGTCATAGCACTAAGGTTCAACATATGGGTGAGGAAGGGACATCTTTCCCAGGTGTGTTACATACACCATTTCATCATGGTGTAGAACCATATTCTAGTGTAGTACCACCCACTAGTGTAGGACCATATACTAGTGCAGCACCATCATCACATCCCCAACCTACTTTTGAGCCTCAGGATTGCACATCGTGTGGTTGTCCCTGCTATGGCATTTCCTCATATGTTTCCTTCAGTGGGTCTTTGAGGGATGTATGTAGATGGTTAATTGTAATAAATTATTCATTTATTTTCCTCTTTGTACCCATATGTATAGTTTGAGCTAATATATTAATTTTGTGAACTTGCAGTTGATGCTTTATGCCAGGAGTGATGCCCCAGAGTCCGATGTTCCACACTCTACAAGGGGGAATGACATTCCATCCACTCATCCCTTCATTGGTGGAGAGATTCATATAGCACCCATTTCCATATATCACACTGAGGTAAACATTTTAAAATTTCATTTTTTCAATACTTGTTAATTTGTTAATTTCCACATATTTTACATGTTAGTTCACTAATGCTATCTACGTTCTAATATTTACAATGATTAAACTTGCAGATGCCATATCCTTCATAGGGTAAAGTAGTGATGGAGGTAGCATCCATGGTCGTATCGACCGAGGAAACATCTGGGCTCCAGGTAAACAATTAAAAATGTCAATTTTTAAATACATGTTTGTTCGTTGAATCATGCATGTCTAACTACATGAACACTTTCTGACTATAGGCACCAACCAAAACATCTGGACCATTGTCTAGATTTGTATCTCCTTTTAAGCCATACGTGAACAAGGGTCATTTGTATATGAGGCGGCCTACTCCTAGAAAGACACCAACTGTCCATGACCATGGAGCTAATGATACCATGATAATGTGTATCCTTCAATGATATTTGCTGGTTAACTTGAAATCCAGTGCATAAAATGTTTTTGTTAATGTTTGATTTGCATGTTTACTACATCAGGAGCCAGAGTTTACTATTGAAAACCTCGCAAGGATGGTTGATGCAACAGTTAGTGTTGCATCTGCAATGGAAACAAGTCACACTGAGGTACACCTATTTCAACATGATCGTTACATATTTTATTATTGTTGTCTAATGTTTATTCATGCATTTATAACTATTTCAACATTTGGTGATTGTAGCCACCAACGGCAGGAGTTATTGATGCAACATTCAATGTGGCATCTGCAATAACAACAAGCCACGCAGAGATACAAATATTTGAACATGATCTAGACATAGTCTGTTATTGTTGTATATTGTTTCTTCATGCACATGTATAACTATTTCAACATTTTGTGATTGTAGCCACCACCACCAGTAGTAGTTCCTTACCCCTCTGGTTCGACCATGGATGTGACCATCCTTGATGTTTAACCAACAGCTCCATCTGCTACACAAGGAACACAATCCCCTTTGTCATAGTCTCTCATTGAGGTGATATATCCATTAATGACCAAGTGTTTCATGCAATGTCCATGAACATGTTGATAATTTTTGAGTTAATTCAGATATGGCATTTTATTGAGCTAATGTATTAGTACATAGTTAGTTGAATTTAACAATTGATATTTAATTTGCAGAATATAGAGACGCACACTGGTCCTAGAGTTGTGCCTATAGGATCGACGTCGGGAAAGAAAAAGAGGAAGCTTGAGTTTTGATGTGTCTTATGGGATATGTGTACATTTCGATACATGTACATGTGGCTTGGATAGTTTTGGATAGTTTTGGATACATGTACTTTTGGAGACATGTACATTGACATTTCACTTATAAATGAATGATACATTTCACTTTGTATTTGTTCTTTGGTTTCCACATGTTCTTGTGTCAATCTATTGTGTTGATTTGTGTGGATTATCTATTACTTATGAATGCACTATGTCAAAAGAACAAACTATTATATTTAAAGGTTTCAATGAACTCACCACATGCACACTAATTGGATATATAATTAGAAATTGTGATTTTGGATGATCATTACAAGTAAATTCAAAGTTCTTGCTCATGTAATTTAATAAAACTAAGTGCAATACAATGTATTTCAAGGTTTCAATGAACTCACTACATGCACACCAATTGGATATATCTAATTAAAAGTTTTCAGTTTGGATGATGAAATTACAAGTTAAGTCAATGTTCAAGTGTAATTTAATAAAACTAAGTGCAATACATGCTTCACATTTCATCAACGACCAACAACACTTTTCAAAAAACCTCATGCACCCAATGACTAATCACTTATCATTAAAGGAACTACAATAGAATCCAAAGACCTAGAACCAACTTCGTTAATCAACATGATTTGAAGCATAAGCCCACCAGATTTGAAAAAGTTGAGTTGGACATTAGACTGATTCTGAACTAAGTTATGACAGTAAGATAGGATTAGAGTTAGGATTAGGTTTTACCTAGCAGGGTTATGGTTATGGGACATGCATGTTAAAGAGTAAACCCTAGTTAGGGTTATGTTTTTCCAAGTTTTTCCCTTGTTGACATGAAATGCATTATCCAAGTTTGGCCCTCGTTGGCATGAAATGCACTATCCCCTACTGAGTGAAACCCTAGTTTCAGAAACCACCATATATGGAGGTCAATAGGAAATGGAAAAGCTGGAGAGAGGCCCCATATCTAAAATACCACTTCATGAATCCAACTAAATCGGTGATCCATCAACTGTAGGCCTGAGAATCAATCTATGGCAAGTTGTAGGTCACCTCCAGATACTGTTCAGGGACACTTGGTGGACTTGTGCCTGTTGCACAAAAAACGTCATGGACATGCAATTTTGAATTTTGTCGACTCCTGATAGCATTTTTGGGCATGGGAAATATGGAAATTCCCACTGTAGCCCTACCCTCTATGGTTTTCCAATTTTGACCCTCATTGGCATAAAATTCCTTGTCCCTTACTGAGTGAAACCCTAGTTTCAAAAACCACTGTTTACAGAGGTCACCGGGAAATGGACAGGTGGGCAAGGGACCCCCCTAGCTAAAATCCCATGACACAAATCCAATGGAATCGATGGTTCTTCAATCGGAGGCTCGAGCATCAATCTATGGTGATTTGCAGTTCACCTCTAGATATTGTTCAAGGACACTTAGTGGACTTGTGCCCGGTGCACAAAAAACATCACAGAGCCACAATTTTGAATTTTTTCAACACTTGATAGTGTTTTTGGGCATGGGAAATATGGAAACATCAATGGAATCCCCACCATCCATGGTTTTCCAATTTTGGCCCTCATTCGTGTGAAATGCATTGTCCATTATTAAGCAAAACCCTAGTTTCAGAAACCACCATATACAGAGGTCACCGAGGAATGGCCAAGCAAGAGAGGACCCCCTAGCTAAAATCCCATGTCACAAATACAACGGAATCAACGATTCATCAATTGGAGGCCTGAGCATCAATCTATTGTGAGTTGCAAGTCACCTCTAGATATCGTTCACGGACATTTGGTGGACTTATGCCCGGTGCGCAAAAAGCATCACGAAACCAAAATTTTAAATTTCGTCAACTCCTGCTAGCGTGTTTGGGCATGGGAAATATGGTAACTCTAGCCACATCCCAACCATCCATGGTTTTCCAAGTTTGGCCCTTGTTGGCATGAAACGCATTGTCCCCTACTGAGCAAAACCCTAGTTTCAGAAACTGTCGTATATGGAGGTTACTGGGTAATAGAAAGGCAGGAGAGGCCCCCCCTAGCTAAAATCCAATGGAATCAACGGTTCATTGATCAAAGACCCTAGCATTGATCTATGGCGAGTTGGAGGTCACCTCCAGATACCATTCATGGACACTTGGTGGACTTGTGCTCAGTGTGCAAAAAACGTCATGGAGATGCAATTTTGAATTTCGTCAACTACTGCTAGTGTGTTTGGGAAGGTGAAATATGGAAATGCAAAATGCAACTCCACCATCCATGGTTTTCCAAGTTTGTCCCTTATTGTCCTGAAATGCATTGTCCTATACTGAGCGAAACCCTAGTTTCAGAAACCACCATATACGAAGATCACCGGGCAATGGATAGGTGGGAGAGGCCCCCCTTAGATAAAATCCCATGCCATGAATCCAACAGAATTGGTGGTTCGTCGATCAAAGGCCCTAGCATTGATCTATGGCAAGATGCAGGTCACCTCCAGATGTCATTCAAGGACACTTGGTGGACTTATGCTCGGTGCACAAAAAACATCATAGAGCCGCAATTTTGTATTCTATCAACTCCTACTAGCGTGTTTGGGCAAGGGAAATATGGAAACGCCAACCACAACCCCACCATCCATGGCTTTCTAATTTTTTCCCTAATTAACGTGAAATGCATTTTCCCCTACTGAGCGAAACCCTAGTTTCAGAAACCAACGTATACGAAAGTCACCAGGAAATGGACAGGCGATAGAGGCCCCCCCCAGCTAAAATACCACGTTATTAATCTAATGGAATCAATGGTTCACCGATCGAAGGCCCGAGCATTGATCTATGGAAATTTGGAGGTCACCTCCAGATACCGCTCATAGACACTTGGTAGACTTGTTCCCGGTGCACAAAAATTTCATGGAGCTGCAATTTTGAATCCTGTCAAATACTGCTAGCATGTTTGGGAATGGGTAATATGGAAACACCTACCGTCCATGGTTTTCCAAGTTTGGCCCTCGATAATGTGAAATGCTTGGTGTCTAATGTAAATTTAAAATTAAGTTATGTGGTCTAACATGTTAGTGAAGGCCCACTTGTAAAGTTAGATTCATGTATAAATAAGAGTCACGTTCTTCATTTGTAATACACTTCATGTCTTGTATTTTTCCTCTTTGAGTTGCACATGAAGTTGAAGGAAACTCTTATTTTAGGGTTTCCTCGTGAGCTTGTGTGTTAGGGTTTCATCATGAGCTTGTGTGTTCGGGTTTATTCAGGGTTTCATTGTACTTTTTTTTCTAAACATAGTTCTTCTAAGAAAGGTTGCTAGGTTTTCTTCCCCTTGATGGTTTCCTGGGATAAAAGGTTGTGTCTCTTGTGCATTGTTATTCTTAACTAGATCCTACATGTTAAATTCTTAATGTAAATGTTTTATGGTTAAATTTATGCATTGAACTAATGGTTATAATAAAAAATTTAACATGGTATAAGAGGTGAGCTGTCAAGAAGGAAATTATACAAGCCTTAAAACATAAAGTGATCATTGGGGCATCTTGTTTCCATCATCCTGGTTTTATATATCAACCGGAAACATTGACAATATGTCCTACTTGAAAAATTAGGGTTTTAGTCATGTAAGAGAGCCTACAAAGAAATTTGACAGGTATGACCTAAAGAGGTACATGTATGTATTCTAATGTTATGTTTAACATGTCAATGAGATATTGACATGTTCATATTATTGATATTGTCATGATCATATGATTGATATTGACATGATCGTGTTACTGATATTTACACGATCATTCATAATCTTAAGGTTTATTGATCTAATGTAAAGTTTGGAATGTTCATTAACTTGACATACAAGAGAACATTTGGCATATTTATAAATAACCGTTGAGGCCCGAAAAATCGCAGGCGGCAACAGTAAGGGATTCTCCCCAATCAACGTTCCCAACTAGCCCGTTGACTTTTTGGTGTAGGGAATCCATTCGGTTTGCGGTCCGGCTACTGTAGGTCAAGAAACAAAACAAAGGGTTTTATCGGTTGCGGCCCAGCCCACCGAGTTTTTGTATTTTGACTTAAAATATGAAATGCAAGTGCCTAACTAAATGCAGGGTGATCCGGATGCAAGGAGCTATCACAATGTGGTGCGCAGGTTCTTACCTCTCGTCTTAGGCTCGCAAGCAGCTGAATCATATACAACAAGAAAATAAACTAACTACCTAATCTATCCCTAGGGAGAAAGGTTATCATTCAATGGTGAGTAATACATTTTGTACATGCATTATGAAAAGTTACAGATAGCTGATACTTCCTTCAAAACACATGAACAGTTAAAGATGTTTCAACAACCAGACAGCCAATTGTTTATGAACAGCGTTTATTACTCACAGTGGAACACATCATAAAATAAACCAAAGAATATTCCAACAAGGACATAGGTTCAGGAAATTAGAACAATCTCACATTTAATGAGACACAGCTGAAAATGAATTAGTTCCCCTTCAACATTGCTCATTTAATTACATTTGATGCATTCAATATTGCACTTCTTCCAGCATGCAAAAAATTTGCAGTTTCTGATTGTAAAACGAAATAGTTCCTCTTACAATAGAGGGTTTACAAATTTTTTCCATGGAAAAAGTCCCCTTCAAGTTCTAACTTTACAACATTTAAACTACACATCAAACCACTTGGGCTCCCCCCAAACGTATGGCGTTCCAGTCCCTCCAAACGTTTCAGGTTCTTTATGTTGTCTGTATGCACTCATGAACCATTTAGTAACGGTCATGCAGTCATATTCGTGCCTTTGACATTATTGACTTTGTCCTCTGCTTCAATGGCCCTTTTAGCGATCTGGTCGGTAACGTTTCGATCCTTACCAAACTACTTCTCTACATCTTCGCGCATCAGCTCCTTACATACACCCACAATTAATCCAAGTGCATCATCCATTTGGGACTGCGTTATAAAACAGAGCAGAAAATTATACAAGCTGGAACAGCTACCCCACGAAAATGGCCTGGTGCACCACAGTGGAAGTCAGCAGGATACTGACGTCGGAATTCAAAGGCTTTGCCCAGGCGCAACGACGGACAAGGAAAAGGCTATAGCATCCGATTCAAAACTGTGGGCGAGAAAAATCAATCAAAGATCGGGTGACTTTGACGTCGAACGCCAGATGGATTTCATAGCCGCAACAGTAGAAATACAAGTGCTAAATGATGCATCACAAGGGTGGGAGAAAATCCTCAGTCGGAAGTCGGATGGCTTTATGCATCGGAGGCTAAAGGGATTTCCCAACTGTAACAGTGGAAGGGAAGAGGTTATAACCACGCGAGACCTGTGAGCAGGAAAACTTTACATCGGAAGTCGAAAAGGTCCAGACATCAGAAGACGAACGACTTCCCCAGCCGCAACGGCGGAAGGAAAAAGACTATGACGCGTGACCCTTGGGTGGGAAACTCCCTAATCGGAAGCCGGAACACTTTGCACTTCGAACGCCAAACAGTTTTGGCAGCTGCAACAATAGAAGGAAAAAAGAAGATAGCTTCTGATCCAACAAAAAAAACTTAAGTGCTCGAAAACTCAAAATCAGTGATGGTTAAACTGTTTCACCTCAAAGACAATGGTTTGTTCAAAGGGAAACTGATGAGTCGAGTTTCGGGCTAGCAATCCAAATTCAAATCGATGACCCACAACAAAATCATAACACACGCATCCTCTGAAAATAAGCCGCCAATTTATCTCTAGAATCAACCAAAGTTAAAGCAAGACCAAACATTCATGGATCAAACGAAATGAAAGCAATTTTAAATGATAAGGAGGGGACCAAAATTTAAGAAAATTGGGGAGAACAGTTGCAGCTGCAACAATTGGCGATTACCTGGTGAACCTAGATCTCTGGGTGATTATTCTTTGAGTGACAGACTGCTTAACAACGAATGCATCTATTGAATTATTCTAGCTACTTGGATTCCTCAATTGACAGAAGTGTGTACCCTTAATCATTGATGACAGTCCACTTTGGGAGAATGGAAACCAAGATTTTTAAGTCCAGATAACTTTGTCGAGGCTGAAAGATGAGTTTCATTATTAATTTTGTCTTCAGGTAGCTGACATCTTTGACACCACAAGATTGCAGCATATGGTAAACAGAAATGTTCGTTTGTTCCTCATTCCCACGCCACTTTAGCACTTTTTTGTGCTCTTGGGATTTTGTCCCTTTTATATCCTCCTCCGTGCCTTTCTTACTGAATTTTAATTCAGGATCCTCTCTCCCATAGTGTCCTTTTGTGTGAACGATGTACCTTATGTCTCAGTTCATGGACGGAGAGGATCTTTCGGCAATTTAGTACTTATGATTCAGTATTTTCTTTAATGAATGATGCTTTCAGAGGAGTTTTCCAACTCTTATTTGCCTTCTGACATTCGTATCCTGGCATGGGATCATTTATATTAACATACTTTCCACCTTAATCCTTTCCATGGGTCCTCTGCTATTTCCCCTTAGAACATTTCAAGTGTGAAGTGGATGGAGCCTCAACATAGTATTCCGGACTCTTTGAATCCAGTTTATTTCAGAGGGGTTAAGCAGGACTTCAATGCACACAGAGTTATTCAAGAAAACTGCTAAAATGGAAGAAGTTCAAATAGCAACACACAGTCTGATACTCAAACATGCTTATCCTTCCCAAAAATTTTGATGTCCCCCATGCAACCACAGATTCACTCCCTTTATTGAAATCAAAGCTTAAACTAAAACAAGTTGCAAAACATGACTCAAAAGACAGTCAAACAGATTATTTATATACAAGGCAGAAGAATTCAAAGACACTTAAGAAAAATAAGGCTTGAGAACCAAACCATTTACCGGTAAGTTCTCTTCCCAACCCTGTAAATCCTGCAGCTTGTAAGTAGAAGGACCAAGCTTTGCTGCGACCTGAAAAGGGCCTACCCACAACTGCTAGAATTTAGTATGCTTCCCTTTCTCATCATGGGGGTGATCCCATTTGAGGACTAGGTCTCCTACTTCAAATTCTTTTTTTCTGGCTTTATGTTTGTCAAACCACCTCTTTATTATCTCTTGCTGATGCTTAAAGCGTTCTCTGGCTGTAGATCTAGCCTCTTCCGCTTTTAGAAGATTGCATATCCTTATATGTAAAACCTCATTCTCCGNTGAGCTAAGATGGAAGATGGTAGCATGATATTGGGAGGGAGAATGGCTTCTTTACCATACACAAGGGTATAGGGTGACACTCCTATCACAGATTTGGGGGTGAATCTGTCAGCCCAAAGGCCATTTGGTAGCGCTGAGTGCCAGCTTCTCTGGTTTTCTATCACCATTTTATTCAAAATTCTAATCAGATTTTTATTAGTGGATTCAGCCAGGCCATTTCCTTGTGGATAGTAATTGGAAAAATAATGCAATTTTATCCCGTTATCATGAGCAAAAGCAGTCAATTTAATTGAAGAAAAGTACGTGGCATTATCAAAAACTAACGAAACTGGAACCCCAAACCTGGTCATGATGTGGTTCTGCAGAAATCTGATGACTTCATCTTGATTTATTTTGCGCAGCGGTACTGCTTCGACCCAGCGAGTGAAATAATCGGTCGCGGTCAGAATGTATTTGTGTTGTAGCGAGGAATTTGGTTTTATTTCTCCAATGATATCCAACCCCCATTGCTCGAATGGCTCCATGATCATCACAGGCTTTAGGGGTGCTGCTGCTTTAGGTTGTCTCCCACTACATCTTTGGCAAATATCACACTTTCTGACGTGGGCATGTGCATCTTTGAAGAGCGTAGGCCAATAGTAACCAGATCTGAGGATCTTGTGGGCTGTAGTATCCCCTGAATAATGTCCCCCAGCTGGACCGTCATGCAATTCAGACATTACTTTCTTAGCATCTTCTTTCTCCAAGCATCTCAGAAGAATTCTGTCATAGTTTTTCTTGAATAATACGCCTTCAACAATTTGATAGGAAACTGATTTCAGACGCAGCGCCCTTCTTTGCTTAGAGTTCCAATGTTCCGGAAACAGTCCTGACTGTAGATAATGTACAAGGTCTCTATACCAAGACTTAGGAGCTGTAAATAGAGGACAAACATCTGTTAAATGTAATTTGGCTTCATCTTCCCAGTTGTTTTCTTCATTTTTTTCATTCTCAGTCATCAATTTGCACAACCCTTGACCTTTAACTATTGAGGATGGTTTGAATTCAAGGTCATACTTTTGAAGAGCTGTTACCCAGTTGCCCCTTCTTTCTCCTAACTCCTTCTGTATGAGAAGGGACCTTACAGCTGGGTAGGGGACAATCACCTTGGTTCGATTTTTTAGAATATAAGGCCTGAATTGCTTCACTGCTTTAAATATTGCATAAGCTTGTTTCTCAATGGCTGGGTAATTTAACTCAGCCCCTTGTAGACCAGTACTCATAAAAGATATCGAGAATTCATCCCCCCCATCTTCCTTTTGCACAAGCACTGCTGCTAGCGAATTATCAGATGCGAAGGTATATAGTATAAAGTCTTTATCAAAGTTTGGGCTTTTCAAAGATGGTGCATGTGCAACAGCAGTTTTAATTTTGCTGAATGCATCCTTTTCCGTTTCAGTCCACTTGAATTGTGCATTCTGCTTGACCATCTGTTGCAGTGGCTTAACGATCTGAGCGAAATCAGGCACAAATCTTCGCACAAAGTTTATAGTTCCCATAAAGGAATGCATCCCTTTTTTGTTATGGGGCAAGGGGATTTGTTCAATAGCCTTAATTCTTTCTGGGTCTATAGAAATTCCTTTCTTCGAAACTACATGACCTAGTAGCTTTCCCTCCATGACAGCGAACACACACTTTTTAGGATTGATTGAGATGCCATACTTCCGACAGCGTTCAAAAATATGTCTTAAGTGGAATGTGTGCTCTTCCCTTTTCTTCGAGAATATGGTAATATCGTCAAGGTACACTACAGCACTACGGCCGATCAATCCACGGAAAGCTATATCCATAGCCCTTTGAATCGTTGCTCCAACATTTATGATCCCAAAAGGCATTCTTCTATAGGAAAAGGTTCCTCATTTGGTTCTGAACATTGTCTTCAATCTGTCTTCTTCGGCTACCAGTACTTGATTGTAGCCAGAGAAACCATCTAACAATGAAAACAGTTCAGAACCTGAGACCATTTGTACCAATTGCTCCATGGGTGGCACCAGGTAGTTATCTTTATCTGAGGCTCAGTTCAGATTTCTGAAATCAACGCATAATCTAATTTCATTATATTTCTTCCTGACTGGTACCAGATTTGATACCCACTCAGAGTGTCTGACTTTAAAGATGATTCTAGTATCCAGTAATTTCTTTACTTCACTCTGAATCAGCGGTTCCATTTTTGGATGCATCTTCCTTAAAGGTTGCTGATACGGCTTGATGCCAGCTTTGATGGGGACGACATGCTTGATGATGCTGGTGTCGTATGTTTTCAGATCTTCATACGTCCATCCGAATACATCCTTATATTGTTTAAACAAACTGACGAACCTATCTCTTTCCGTTGGTGAACAACATTTTCCAAGATTCACAAATCTAGTATTCACCTCAGTCCCTAAGTTTATCAGCTCGAACTATAGAGTTGAGCTGTGAGTCTTCACGTTGGCCGGTCTTCTAAACTTTTCATTTAAATTGAACATCCTTTCTAATGTTCTGACTCCTTTCAGGATGAAATTGTCATACTTCATCTCGGCCTGATGTTCTTCATCATCTATAATCGCTCCTTTGAATACCTCGTCATTTGTTAAACATTCTATAATTTGTTGGTCATCATCGAACACTCATAGGTTGGTGATCATATCAGGTACTAAAGTCCTGAAAAGCAATTCAACAGTACATCGATTATTAGTAGGGACCAGCTGAGCAGCCGATGTAGCTAGCAGGTCAGCTGCTGCATTTTTCAGTCTTGGAATTGAAATAGTATTGAATGCATCAAAACATTTAAGTAAGTCCCAAACCTCATTTGGTAAGCTTTCAAGTGAGGAGAAACACAATGTATTTGATTTCTTATTTGCTTTACAACTATTTTTGAATCTCCAAAAACTTTTAAATTACTTACCTTTAGTTCAATCGCTTTCCTTAAGCCCTGCACCAGTGCTTCATATTCAGCTGTATTATTTGTGCATTCAAATTCTAATCAACATTCAAGAAAGTGTTTATTCTTCTGGGGGTCAATTAGGACACAGCCGGCCCCTGACCCTTTTAACGTCTTAGAGCCATCAAAAAACAAAGTCCAAAAATCATTAACTACTGTATGCGAATCTACTCCTATGGATAAATCTACTATTTTACAGTCAATTTCATCAGCCTGCGAAAATCGAAGAAGATCAGGCTGGGTGTCAGATGTGTTGCTGGCCTCTTTAGCTTGGTAATTTCCAGGTTCTAATTCGATAAAATAGTTTCCCAAGACTGAATCCACTGGTTCATTCTTTTCTTCAAGTCGGGTAACATTATATTTCATGTGTGGTTCCCTTAAAATCTTAATCTGGTTCGGGCTTCCTTTATAGGGAAACCACAAATGTGACCAATCAGAAGCGAAATATCCATTTAGTTTCGCTGACCAATCTCTGCTAAGAACAAGACCGTAAGCATCTAGTATATCTGCTACCATGATATTAATGACTTGGCACATTTTATCATTCGATGCCAGGCGAATCAGGACATCCTCCATCTCACCCAATACTTTTACATCCGTCCTGTCCAACTGGAAAACTCTCCACGTGGAGGGCTTAGGCTGTCAATTTATCCTTTTACATACTGATATTGGCATGACAGTGATCGATGCCCCCGATTCTACCAGACAATTATGTATGTTATGATTGAAAATTTCAAACGTGAGGAGGAAAGGTGGATGTTTACATTTAGACTTACCTCCAATGCTTGTCTCTCTGATTTCTTCTTCCTCTTCAGTCTGATTGTCAATGGGTAGACTTTCATGTGGTGCTTCAAGTGCTTTCAGTAGTCTTTCTTTTTGCTGCGGCACTTTGCACATTTCAAATAGTGGAACGTTCGCTTTTATCTTCTTTAAATATTCCACGATGTCATAATCCATCTGTTGTTCAATGGGGTGAGATTTATCAGCATCCACCTGTTCTTCATTTGGCTTGGGCGACATTTTGTTCTGCCTAGGACCTTGGCTGGTAATAGTGAACTCTGGAATCTTATCAGCCAAGGATTTATCTTGAAATTTCTTCTTAATATTTCTCTACAACCTCTTAATCTTTGGTAGTATCAAACTATCTTCCTTAACCGTCCCTTGGCTCCTTGTGGCCACGTTGGTTTCCATGACGCCCTTGTATCCTTGATTCCTTTCCTCTTCAGCATCAAATAATGAGACCGAATTCCACGACACCATGGTCTCCTCTTCCTGCTCTTTAGTAGAAGTAGAAGCACAATTCTCTTTTCTTTCTTCATCACCTTCTTCCATTAATTTCGAATCCAACATCTGATTCATGACCAATGTCATCGAATTTATCCATTGCGGACAATTCTTTTCGGAATGAGGTTGTTGGTGAAAGGTGCAGAAATTTTCCATACCTATATCCGTCAAATTCATAGATGCAGAATTGTGTGGAGGAGGTTGAGACTGATTGTTATCCTCCCTTTTCTTATAATAGGGCTTGTAGAACTTTTGTGTTTCTTTTTCTTTCTCCAAGTCTATGATCTTATTAGAAAGTTTCTGCATCATTTTGGCCATACTTTCATAATCTGGTGCTTTCCCCTTTTTAGGCTTAGTAAATAGTAAGGTTTTCCTTCCCGCACCTCTCTCTCCTGATTGTTCAGGATAATCTTCAATACTCTCTCTTTCAGTCTCCACTACTTCTGCCTCTTCATAAGTCTCCGCCAAAGTAGGCTTGGCCCTACCTTTGGTAAACATGGCCAGATCAGGGCCTAAGGCTAATGTATAGTACTCAATCAGGACCTTGTCTGAAGGCTTGTCAGCGTCAAAAAAATTCTTGATGTATGCTACAAATCTTTGAGTAAAACTGTGCACCTTCTCCTTCTTCTCTTTCTTTAAGGCGCATAGTCCTTTCATGAGGGCTGCGTGAGTCTTTTGAACAGCATACTTACTTCTGAAAATTCTCTCGAAAGTATCCCAATCAGGGATAGAATTAGTAGGAAACCCAAAATACCATGATGCAGCAGCTCCTTTGAGGGTATGCAGGAATAGTCTGCACACTACATCTTCATGCTCCCCAGCCCTCAATCCTTCTATTGCCAAGTAAAAACTCTGCAGATGATCATCCACTAATATATTCTCATTCGGATCAAATTTAGGCAACAAATTTTCAAAGGCTTGAGGTAGGTCATGTAAAGGAGGGGTCAGGTTTAGAGGTGATCTGGCTCTCCAGGCAGGTCGTGGATTTGGTGGGTTGGGTGGTGGGTTAGGATTAGGATTTACTCCTACCATGAGTCTGGGTGGAGAGTGAGGAGGTGAGCCAACAGGAGTGCGAGCAGGAGAACTATAAGGGGTC
Source organism: Pseudotsuga menziesii (assembly GCA_001517045.1). Taxonomy (NCBI): domain Eukaryota; kingdom Viridiplantae; phylum Streptophyta; class Pinopsida; order Pinales; family Pinaceae; genus Pseudotsuga; species Pseudotsuga menziesii. The sequence goes on along the minus strand of LPNX010203608.1, from coordinate 16,369 downwards.
TCTGGGCCTTCCTGATTCAAAGGTAGTACAACTTATTGTAAGGTTGTTTCCACAAGCTCTTCCCAGTCTCCAACTAGCACTGAGTCTTCTTCTATGGGACGATCTTTCTTCTTATACTCTCTTCTGGGAAAATCGGGGATAATTGGCAATCCTCCAATTTTCTTTACATATGCCCTGGTATGTCTTCTTAGGTCATATACAACTTCTTTGCCAACAGAATATAGTTGCTCTCTATGAATTTCACTGCTTTCAGAACTGTCACTGGTGGAAAAGTTTCAGGAAAATGGGTTTCCTCGGCCAGCCATGCACTGGCGGCCCTCCTTCTAGCACCAAAAATGTTGAGGCCCAAAAAATCGTAGGGGGAAATAGTAAGGGATTCTCCCTAATCAACGTTCCCAACTATCCCATTGATTGTTTGGTGTAGGGAATCCGTCCGATTTGCGGTCCGGCTACCGTAGGTCAAGAAACAAAACAAAGGGTTTTACCGGTTGCAGCCCGGCCCACCGAGTTTTTGTATTTTGACTTAAAATATGAAATGCAAGTGTCTAACTAAATGTAAGGTGATCCGGATGCAAGGAGCTATCACAATGTGGTGCGCAAGTTCTTACCTCTCATCTTAGGCTCGCAAGCAACTGAATCATATACAACAAGAAAATAAACTAACTACCTAATCTATCCCTAGGGAGCAAGGTTATCATTCAATGGTGAGTAATACATTTTGTACATGCATTATGAAAAGTTACAGATAGCTGATACTTCCTTCAAAACACATGAAAATTTAAAGATGTTTCAACAACCAGACAGCCAATTGTTTATGAACAACGTTTATTACTCACAGTGGAACACATCATAAAATAAATCGAAGAATATTCCAACAAAAACACAGGTTCAGGAAATTAGAACAATCTCACATTTAATGAGACACAGCTGAAAACGAATTAGTTCCCCTTCAACATTGCTCATTTAATTACATTTGATGCATTCCATATTGCACTTCTTCCAGCATGCAAAAAATTTGCAGTTTCTGATTGTAAAACGAAATAGTTCCTCTTACAATAGAGGGTTTACAAATTTTTTCCAGGGAAAAAGTCCCCTTCAAGTTCTAACTTTACAACATTTAAACTACACAGCAAACCGCTTGGGCTCCCCCCAAACGTATGGCATTCCAGTCCCTCCAAATGTTTCAGGTTCTTTATGTTGTCTGTATGCACTCATGAACCGTTTAGTAATGGTCAGGTAGTCAAATTCGTGCCTTTGACGTTATTGAATTTGTCCTCTGCTTCGATGGCCCTTTTAGCGATCTGGTCGGTAACGTTTCGATCCTTACCAAACTGCTTCTCTACATCTTCGCGCATCAGCTCCTTATGTACACCTGCAATTAATCCAAGTGCATCATCCATTTGGGACTGCGTTATAAAATAGAGCAGCAAATTATACAAGCTGGAACAGCTACCCCACAAAAATGGCTCGGTGCACCACAGCGGAAGTCGACAGGATACTGACATTGGAAGTCAAAGGCTTTGCCCAACCGCAATGGCGGACGAGGAAAAGGATATAGCATCCGATTCAAAACTATGGGCGGGAAAACTCAATCAGAGATCGGGTGACTTTGACGTCGGATGCCAAATGGATTTCACAGCCGCAACGACGGAAATACAAGCGCTAAATGATGCGTCACACGGGTGGGAGAAAATCCTCAGTCTGAAGTCGGATGGCTTTATGCATCAGAGGCTAAAGGGATTTCCTAGCCGTAATGGCGGAAGGGAAGAGGTTATAACCATGCGAGACCTGTGAGTGGGAAAAATTTACATCGGAAGTCGGAAAGGTCCAGACATCGAAAGACGAACAACTTCCCCAGCCGCAACGGCGGAAGGAAAAAGACTATGACGCGTGACCCTTGGGAGGGAAACTTCCCAATCGGAAGCCGGAACACTTTGCACTTCAAACGCCAAACCGTTTTGGCAGCCGCAATGGCGGAAGGAAAAAATAAGATAGCTTCCGATCCAACAAAAAAAAATTAAGTGCTCGAAAACTCAAAATCAGCGATGGTTAAACTGTTTCACCTCAGAGACAATGGTTTGTTCAAAGGGCAACTGATCAGTCGAGTTTCGGGCTAGCAATCCAAATTCAAATCGACGACCCACAACAAAATCATAACACATGCATCCTCTGAAAATAAGCCGCCAATTTATCTCTAGAATCAACCAAAGTTAAATCAAGACCAAACATTCCTGGATCAAATGAAATCAAATCAATTTTAAATGATAAGGAGGGGCCCAAAATTTAAGAAAATTGGGGAGAACAGTTGCAGCTGCAACAATAACATAAATGAAATTTTTTCATATCAAAAACACAAAATTGACATATTCATAAGCAACATACATGGGAAAATTAAAATTATGTAACATACCTCATCATGCTAGATCCCACCTATTATCATACAACCAAGCCCTCCAGACCATATCTTATAATGATGGTCTCCATTAGTCTCTCGTGCTCTGTATCCAGTAAGAAGTAGCGTACCTTTGATGAATTTCGGTTAGGCATTGTTTGTACATGGAGGTTTGTACCAATGATTAAGTTGGTAAAGTGATACACACTTGCACTTGGTTTGTAATCCCTGTAAACATATCCACCCTTATTTCTTGCATTGTTGTCTTGTGTAAGTTATTCACCTTTAACAACCATAGACCCGATTGGGAAGTGGTTGTTTTCATCACCAATCATGGACATAATGAGGATTTGCTTTCCCTCTATACAACGTGCCAACCAGTAATCACCACCCCATTAACTATATTTTGAGGAAACCACTGCATATATGTTCCCTACATAATATGATTGAAGGTATATGATCAAAATATTTTTCGTGTGATACAAGGACATTAATGTGAGTTTGAAGACTACGTAAATAAACAAAATAATGTTAAGGAAATGCATCATAACAGGTTGTACAAGGTCTCAGACATGATCAAAATATATAGAAATAGATGATTGGTCATCTTCCAACGAAGTTAACTCAACAATTTCACTCTGATCAAGTGGAAGTGATATGTGATCCCATCCGTCAACCCAATCTAATGATTCACACCCATCCCAGTCACCATCACAACGAGGCAGGAAAACACAAGCGATTGTTTTGGCCCAAATTTCAAATACTGGGTTATCATAGCTTCGAACCAAATGAAAGCCATGAGTCCTAGGAACATTCTCTCATTCACATGCTTGTGAATGATCTATGTCTACCACCTCCCAAAAAATCTCTCCATGTGTCTCTTTCTTGTGGATTCTACTCACATAGTTGAATCCTCTTCCATTACTGGCGTGAACCACCGGACTATATATTAAGCATTTCAAATAGTAGATATTGTAGATAATTTCAAGTCCTCTCTTCATAGGGATGTTTTGACACATGCTTCGGCTCCATCATGCTCTCCTTTACCATGCCTAGTCTCAAAATAGTTCCACATATGTGGAACTTTGTAGTTTTTATGCAATGAACACATCCATAGAAACATGCATGCATTTTTGAACTGACCAGCAAATCCATCAAACCAAATCCAAGGTCAATCCATCTATATGTTCTTGCCCTTCAAGTGATCATAGAACATGATGAAGCATTGTTGTAAATAGTGGAAGTCATGGCACCTATCATCACTTATGTAGAAGTGAATTCCTTCATAATTTCTCTTTGCTCTTCACTGATATTTGGGCCCCTATATGTGATATGCACCATCAAGGAAACCTACTGAGAGTGATAATACTAAATTTGGATCTCATTTTGAGATTGCAGAGTGTAGTTCTCGGCAAAATAAAAAACTGAAATTATAGTACCACAGGGAAATGTATCTCTGCATATTCCAAACTACTCATCTTGCCATCATTCCAAGTGGACATGTTGAACATATCGATGTGTCTTTTAAATAAATTCCTTGATGAAGTCAATAACTTGTACTTGGTGACACAAAATGATCTCAATATTACTTTTTTTTGTATGTAAGGAATGAAATGTAACTGTTCAAACATAAATTTATAGATAAATGCATACCTGAGATGTCACCAATTGTATTTTTTTGCTTTCTTTCCCTAGGACTATTTCATAGCTGATATATTTGAAACTTTTCATGTTGTTGAGGCCTGGAAATTCACAGGAAACAACAGCAAGGGATTCTCCCCAGTCAATGTTCCCAACTAGCCCGTGACTGTTTGGTATAGGGAATCCATCCAGTTTGCGGTCCAGCTACCATAGGTCAAGTAACAAAAGGGTTTACCGGTTACGGCCCGGTCCACCGTATATTTTTTTGTATTTTGACTTAACATATGATATGTACGTGCCTAATTAATAATGCAAGGTGATAAGAATGCAAGGAGCTGTCACAAAGTGATGCACAGGTTCTTACCTCTCGTCTTAGAACTCACAAGCATCTAAATCACCTAAATTACGAGAAAGTAAATACTAACTAAACTATATCTAGAGAGTTGGATGTTAATTCATGAGTAATGCACCACTATCCATGTGTTATGGCAAATTACAGATAGCTGCTCTTTTAACCAAACATATAAACATGAATAAAAATATACATGATAAGATAGCTCATCAACAGTTAAAAAATCCCATTACTCATAGTGGAAAAACATCATAAAGATACTGAAGAATATTCAGTCAAGAACATAGGTTCAAGAAGTTAGAACATTCTCACAGATAATGAAACGTAGTTGAAAACAAAATAGTTCCCATTCAACATCTCTCATTTAAACGCATTGATCCATTCCACATAGCACTTTCTCCAATAGGTAGAATTTGCACTTTCTGGTTTGTAAAACGAAATAGTTCCTCTTACAAGCAAAAGTTTACAAGTTTGCCAGGGGAAAAAGCCCCTGTCAGTTCTAAATTTCCAATATTTAAACTAAAACCAGTTGACCGCTTGGGTTCTCCCCAAACATGTGATCTTCCATTTCTCAAACGTTTCATATCCCTCTGTTAATCCTTTCCACGTGCACTCATGATCCGCTGAGTAACTGACAAACCTTTAAGGTCTGCGCCTTTGTTGCTTTTGGTTTTGCCTTTTACTTTTCTCATGCCCCTTGAGATCCCGTCAGTTTCGGTTCAGCCTTTGCCCAAAACTGCCCAACTCCTTTCTACCACCTATTTCCCTGCTAAACCTTCGCGCCGCGTTAGTCTGGGCAGTCGCTTGAATCCTCCTGCAATTAAATGACATCTATCATTCATATGGACTATATTTTCAACAAATTCAAACTATGTTATATTATGTTTACCAAACGGCTAAGCAGCAAAAGAGTCATATGCTACGTTACTGTTCCGAGAGCTCAACAAGAGCCGACACCACTATCTCATCTACCTAAGGGTTCGAAGGAATCACCAATGATGAGAAATAAAAACTCATTGGTGGCTTAGGATGCTAGCATCAGCATGGTAGACCAATCTGCAGCCGCAGAAGTGGGTCTTTAAGACTTACTCCGTGGGTGGGAAAACCTCCAATCGGAAGTCGGAAGGACATCAACATTGGAATCCAAACGCTTTGCATAGCCGCAACGGCGAGAGAGAAAAAACTATGGATACGTGACTAAAGTTCAACACGCATCGGCAGTCGGAGCGCTTTTCACTTCGGGTGCTAATCCGCTTTGGGAGCCGCAACGGCGGAAGAGAAAAAGACTACAGCCTCCGATAAAACATAATTTGACACCCAATCAATAAAAATATTAAATGTTCGGAACAGCTTTAACATTCAGCAATGGTCACAAGCCTGTTTCACCTTCGAAACAACGGTTTCTTCAAAGAGCAAAAGATCTGATTCATTCACGGCTAGCAAACCAAACTAGATTTTGCATAGTATGTTTTCCCCTCAAGCCTATTGCACATGATGCTATGAATGAATTCTCTTGATGAAATCGATGGTATTATCAGGGAGAAATCCTGCACATGGTTAGTATGCAACACACGGCGAATGTACAAAAATGTTTCATAGTAATATTCATAGTCTACATGGTATCTACAACAACAAGTGCTGCGAAGAGTATTTATTCTAACATACTAGGGCTTACATTTCTCAAAATATCTTTGCCCCAAATTCAATTGTCTATGTTCATTCCTAAATTTTTCGTATAGTTATGTCTTTGTTATATCAAGAAGATGCTTAATATGTGGTTCACTATCCTTTGAACCCCTTCTCATTTTGAGTACATCCTTCTGGTTTGAAGAAGGCCTTATGTGATCATGCCTAAAACTCTGCACTAGTCCCTTTACTGCATCAACTAGCTTCATGTCACGAAACATGTCTGATCAATTGTGTCAAGATGTTCTCTTATAATAGAATATCTATGGAGTATTTTTACATTCAAATTAACTAGTTTGGATGTAGTCTTGAGAAAACGAAGGACCCTGGTGTTCTGATTTTTCAATTTCTTGTGACAAAACACGACAAGCCGCATTGTGGTCCTTTGAATGTGTGTTCTTACCAATTTTACCAAAGGAATATACTAATATTTTAACTATATGAGAAATTGGTTTAGAATTATTTATCATATTTATCCCCAATGTTTTCCTAACAATATTCATGCCCCTAGATTTTAACAATGATAAAAAAAAATCTACTTTTATTTCCATCACATTTAGAAACAAAATATTTATTTAGTATCTGTTGAGTTTGATAAGAAATACTGCATTTAGATAGCGTACCTTCAATGGAATTGAGGAGTATTTCATCAACTTGTATACGCTTTGGATTTCTTCGACATGTGATTTCTAATGGAGGTAAGGGGGTTGGAATTCTATTATCTAGGGCATCAACAATACGCTCTAGAGTTTCAGTAGTGGCTTCTTGTCCTTCATTCTCTTCCTAGTAGTTGGATGGTGGAATTCCAACATCCTCATCAATGGTCCGAATAAAATTTTATTTTTCAACAGTAGGATCCATGTCCAACGCCTCTTCATGAGCTTCAGCTTGAGATGGTAACTTATCAGCTTGACTTGAAGTGGGAATTAAAACATCCCCTAATGAGCACCTACATTTTTCTTCTTCAATACTTCCATGGGGTGATTTTTCAACAACTATTGTGGAAATTGAAGGTCTGTAAAAATAATCAACCCATATTTACCTACCTTAGACATTAATTAAATCATTTTTGTCTTATTACCTAGTCTCATAGATTCCACTCTATGCTAGTTTCCTTCTTCATGTCCTAGAAGTTAACACATGCCAAAATTGAGTCATGGAGCACTTGGGAAACTTCCTGGAAACCCATTTTAGCATGTTTTCTTTATTCTAGATCCTCCAAATTGCATATCTTCTTTTTCTGAAAAGCTACCTGTTTTATTGAGAATTAAGACAAAAGGAAAAGCTAGACTAGGTGTAGTTGACTTGTTTTTTTCCCACATCATCCTCCTTCCTTTTCTCCTAATAAAAGCATGTATGATTTGTCTTTCCATCCCTCATTAGCTTTCCTACTTGACTTTTCCAATTCGTGAGCATCTTGGTGGATTTCGAAACTGCTTTATGCACCTATGGGGGATTTTACTAGATATAGTAAGCCTAATTTTTGACCTTTTCAAATGGCATCCTTATGCATTCGAATACCTCATGTAATTATATATTGCAGTATACTATTACTTCACAAGGTTGGCTATTGTACACTTATTCAATAAAGATTAGTGTTATGCTCCAATTTCAATCTCCTTTGATGTTAATTTTGCATGTTTGATTAGCAATTTTGTGAGTGTAATTGTTCTATCTCTTGGGTTCAATTTCCACATGGTATCAGAGCCTTTGTATATCAATTTCTCTCCTTCCATATTGCTAGTGCATATTCAACATCTTTACTATGAGCATATTCTGCTGACTGAAGGGCACAGTTTCTGAGCTATGGACCAATCTCAATTAAAGATCATCTTGACTCCATTCAATTTATTTGAATGGAAAGCTGATATGGAGATATTGTTGAGAGTGAAAGTTCTATATAGGTTTACTCTGAAAACTGAGGTAGAGCCCAATGTAGCTGCAGAGAAAATCAAATGGCACAACAGGAGGGATGAGGCCTATGGTCTTTTGTGTCTAAGCATTTCAAGAGACCTCCTCTTCCATATTGATGGATTGACATCACCTAATGAAGTGTGGGAGAAGCTTGTAGATATTTTTGGTAAGACAGATGAGATGAGAGGACATCAAATCAAGAATGAGCTGATCTCCTTGAGTCCTAGTAGCTTTGAATCCTTGCAACTCTATATTTCCAAGTTTAAATCCTTTGTTTTGCAGCTAAAATAGTGTGGGATCGAAAAGAAGGAAGAGAAACTAGTTTTGGCCAGACTCTCAAAGCTTGGCCCTGACTATTCAATGTTTTTGTTATCCTTCCATGCCACCAAGTTGAAAGCTCAAGCCTGGAAGATTCCTAAGCTTGCAGAGTTTATGGAATCCCTCACACAGGAACAAGATAAGTTGGTGATGATGGGCACCATCAAACCTTCCAAAGACCAAGATTTGGTTGCTGGAGATTCAAGGGTGGATTCAAAATGAAAGAAAAAAGCTAAAAATCCACCTGAGCAAAAGAGAGACAAGAACAAGTCTCAAAAGGATCCCCAAGGTTCCAAGAAGAACTTCCAGAAGAAGAAGAACAAAGGAGAAATGAGCAAGTGCACATACTATAGTAAACGCTATCATCCTGAGAGATCTTGTATGAAGAATAAAATTGACATGTTGACCCAAATCCTAGAGAATAATAACATCTCCCTTCCTGATTTCTCAAAGAAGAGGGAAGGAGGATCAGATTCAGAGGATAGAGAGAGAGTACATGCCTTGGTTGCTGGCACATCAAGCTCACCTAGCTTCAACATAGACTATGGAGCTTCTAGACATATGGTTTCAAAAAAAGAGGCATTCTCCTCTCTTGACATGTTGAAAGGTCCACCAATAGCTTTGGGAGATGACTCTCTCACTGACAGTTTGGGGAAAGGAAGGATTGATCTTGACCATGGTAAGTTCAATAATGCGTTGTATGTTCCAAGTCTTATCTCTAATCTCTTGTCAATGTATCAGATGACTCACACTGGGTCTCTAAAGAAGGTCATCTTCTCCCCTGATGATGTTGAAATCACTGATATTTTGAATGGTAAAGCCATAGCAAAAGGTGTTGTAGATCACACTTCGAAGGTATACATGTTTTCCCATTTTCTACCCTACTCAAACCCCTCTGCCCTTCTGATTCATGCTAATGAGGCAAGAAATATTTGGCATGAAATATTTGGCCATCTTAACTACAAGTATATTTTTTATTTGAGTGAAAAATATATGGTCATAGGGTTACCAAAGATCAAGTTTTCCAAGGGAGTCTGTCAAGGTTGTATCCTAGGAAAACACCCAGAGCACAAATTTGAGAGAGCTAGTCATGAGAGAACCTCTGCACCTCTTAAGTTGATCCACAGTTACATTGTTGGTCCATTTCCTCATATGTCCATGAGTCAATAAAAATATGCACTGACCTTCATAGATGACTTTTCCAGGTATTGTTGGGTTTACTTCCTAAATCATAAGTCTAAATTTTTTGACCTCTTCAAAATCTTTAAAGCCTTGGTTGAAAACCAGTCTGGGAGGAAACTCAAGATCCTTAGATCTGACAATGGTGTTGAGTATTTCAAGTCTTATTTCATTCAGTATTATAAATATCTAGGTATTCATATGCATCATTCAATCCCTTACACACCACAACAAAATGGTGTTGCTGAGAGAAAGAACAGGTCACTGAAGGAGATGGCAACCTGCATGATGGAGGCTAAGACTTTGCCAACAAAGTTTTGGGCCGAGGCTATAAACTATGCATCCTACATCCAGAATAGGGTGCCTCATAAGCAGCTTGATGGTATGACTCCTTTCGAAGCTTGGAGTGGGCACAAGCCAGATGTGACCCATTTCAGGATTTTTGGCTCAAAGGCTTGGGCTAGAATTCCAACTGAAAAAAGAGAGGCTTTGCAGCCCCAAAGCCAAGAGTGCCTATTTTTTAGGTATTCTAAAGATTCAAAAGGGTACAAGCTGATAAAATTGAGCACTAACAAAGCTTTCATTGAAAGAAGTGTTCAGCTCCAAGAAGAGCCTTTAGTAGCAATTGAAGTTGGAGAGTCTTCTTCACCACCATATCCATTGATTGTAAGTGGAGAGACTAATGAGTTTATTGATTCTAATATGTCTGATAATGATGATTTGATTGCAGATCCTGAAATTCCTGCAAGACCAAAATTGGCAGCAAATACCATTCATGCAGCTGGGGAACTAGATAGAAATCCTAGTGACACTGGGAGGACTAGATCTCAGTTAAGAGTGCCCTTTGTATGAAAGATCCTTTATTTTCTAAGAAGTCCTATCTGATGGTTGAATCAGATCCATAGATATATGAAGATGCAGCACATGATCCAATATGGAAAACATCCATGAAAGAAGAATTCAGCTCGCTCCAGAAGAACAACACTTGGGAACTGGTTGATCTTCCCCCAGGGAGGAAGCTAGTTCAATGTAAGTGGGTTTTCAAGACTAAGTTTGCTGCTGATGGTTCACCTTTGAAATATAAGGCAATATTGGTAGCCAAGTGCTATTCACAACTACATGCTATTGACTACAATGAAACATTTGCACCAGTGGAAAAGATGGACTCCATAAGGCTCGCTTTAGCCATTGCAGCTTCGAAGCAGTGGGAGGTACATCACATGGATGTGAAGTGTGATTTCCTAAATGGATATATCACTGAACAGATTTACATGCAGCAACCTAAAGGGTTTGTTTCTAATCCATCTTTAGTGTGCAGGTTAAAGAAATCATTGTATGGGCTCAAGCAATCCCCCAGGGCTTGGTATGCCAAGATTGATGGCTTGCTGCTGTCATTGAGTTTTGTTCGATGCAAGTATGATCCTAATGTTTATTTGAAGCTGATTCATGGTTCTATGATGATTATTGTCTTGTATGTGGATGACCTTATGATTACAATAAGTTCAAAGAAAGAGATTTCCTCCTTGAAGGATGCAATGAACCATGCATTTTCTATGACAGATTTGGGATTGTTGAGCCAATTCTTGAGTCTCGAAATTGCTCAATCCCAAAATGGAATAAAAGTACATCAGTACAAGTATGCCTTAGATTTGCTGAACAATTTCAACATGAAATATTGCAAGCCAAGAAAGACTCCCTTCCTTTCAGGAGTTAAACTTGAAGAAGCAGGTTCTTCTCCTTTGGTAAATAATACACTGTATAGGAAGTTGATTGGGTGTTTGCTTTATCTTACACACACTCGAACTGATCTAACTTATGTAGTTAGTATGGATTCAATATACATGGATAATACTCATGAGATCCACTGGAGGGCAACCAAAAGGATCCTAAACTTTGTTCAAGGAACAAGAACTCATGGGATCTTCTACAAAGCAAAATATGACTTTGATTTGATTGGGTTTACTGATAGTGATTGTGAAGGTGACAACATAGATCGAAAGTCAACATCAGGATATGTGTTCATGCTTGTAGAAGGACCAATTATCTGGTCAAGCAAAAAGTATAGTGCCATAGCACTCTCATCTATAGAAGCAAAGTATAGAGGAGTTGTAAAATCATCAACTCAATGTTTGTGGTTGCAGGGAATACTTGGAGAATGTGGCTTTGAATCAAAGTTTTCAACTATTATCTACTATGATAATCAGAGCACCATTTGAATCTGTAATGATCCAGTTCAAAGACATCAAACCAAGCACATTGAGATCCACATGCACTATAGCAAACAGCTTGTGCATGATGGTACCATTCATCTACTCTTCTGTGCATCTTCAGAACAAGTAGCAGACATCTTGACCAAAGGTTTTTGTGAGAAGACATTCAGCAATCTCAAATCACTGCTGGGGATTGCTGATCATGCTGTGAAGCATGAGTGATGACAATATTTCCAAATTTTTTTTTCCTATCCATGTTTAAGGGATGATATTCCCACTGGGTTTTTGCCTCTTTCCTTGGTTGTATGGACAAGCAGTATGTAAAGGGTGACTAAGCCTTGTTTCTAGGCCCTATAGTTTTCTATTATTTACTAATAAAGTCAGGATTAAGGGGGGGTGTTAGAATAATCAACCCATAGTTACCTACCTTAGACATTAATTAAATCATTTTTGTCTTATTACCTAGTCTCCTAGATTCCACTCTATGCTAGTTCCCTTCTACATGTCCTAGAAGTCAACACATGCCAAAATTGAGTCATGGAGCGCTTGGGAAACTTACTGGAAAACCATTTTAGCATGTCTGATTTATTCTAGATCCTCCAAAGTGCATATCTACCTTTTTGTGAAAAGCTGCCTATTTTATTGAGAATTAAGGCAAAAGGAAAAGCTAGACTATGTGTAGTTGACTTGTTTTTTTCCCACATCATCCTCCCTCATTTTCCCCTAATAAAAGAATGTATGAGTTTTCTTTCCATCCCTCATTATCTTTCCTACTTTACTTAGCCAATTCGTGAGCATCTTGGTGGATTTGGAAACTACTTTATGCACCTATGGGGGATTTGACTAGATTTAGTAAGCCTACTTTTTGACCTTTTTGAATGGCATCCTTATGCATTTGAATCTATCATGTAATTATATATTGCAGCAGCCTATTACTTCACAAGGTTGGCTATTGTACACTTATTCAATACAGATTAGTGTTATGCTCCAATTTCAGTCTCCTTTGATGTTAATTTTGCATGTTTGATTAGCAATTTTGTGACTGTAATTGTTCTATGTCTTGGGTTCAATTACCACAAGTTCCATCTAGTGAATGCTTCCTTTTTTCTTCTAATGTATCAATAGGATGAACTGTGGTATCCTCTATAATTGGATTTGGATTAGTTTCCAAATAAATCCTCTGATTCATCATGTCTATTCATTTATTTTCTTTCTCATCTTCAATGACTTCTTGAGGTCTCCTCTTCCTTGCTGATTTTATTCCTCAGTTATGTACATTCCCCATGACCACAATGATCAATTCAATATAGTTTGTTTTTGCTACTTTTCAATTACAAGCTTTCAAACCTTTAGTGCTTTAGAACTATAGATCCTTCAAGGTGCTTCAATATTTCTTCTCAATTGCTCATATTTCCCATCAAAACAATGATGAATGAGAAAATTTAACTTTGGTTCTCTTGAATAATAAGCAAACGAAAGTTAAATCATAAATGGTTCCTCTAGCTAATTCTCTTGTACAATTGTGTATATCCACCATCACCATGAAATGGTATTGAAGCTTGATATCTTATCATGTGTGCTCCTCAACCATGAAATATATCGTCAATGATGCACCTGCATAACAAAAAGAATGATGGAGAATGTGTATTTTGAATATTTCCAAAGGCAGGGTCATGCTCTATTGAAAAAAAATGCGCGATAATTGTTTTTTGGTAAAGACAGAGTAAAGTTGCCGTCGGATAAAAATAGTCCATTGTTTATACAGTACTAAAACATGCACACATTATATACACTAAAAACATGTATGCGATATGTAGAAGTAAAAAGCACACATGATATTGTTAAGCACAATAAATAGGTTAGGTGCACGGCTAAGGAAACGAATAAAATCATATGAAAATAAATTTTTTCTATGGTTAGATACAAATTAAATGTTTTTAGTGTTCCCTTCTTTTCATGCATATAAATGTTTCTCTCTATACCCCCAATAATCCCTAGATACCTCCTATCTCTTTCTAAATATACCTACACCATTCTCTCTACATCCCTCCCTATCTCTCATTACTCCTATAGTTGATGATGTCGTTGTCAGTAGAATACCCTTCTCGTTAAGGGGGAGTGTTGAAATATTGTAACTTGAAATAATATTCTAAATGTATTTGATTGATATACCCCAAGGGAGATCTCTTATTCCTCTATCGGGATGCTACTATTGTATTCGATCATCATAGAGTCATGAGGTATAACCTCCATTATAAATCCGGTCAATAGTACCCACACACATGATCTCTTAAGGGTATCCTCAACCTTTAAGTTGGGATATGGTGTCACGTCCCCGTCCCTCAGCCGGCGAAGAGGACGCGACGAACATCAAAACACAGCTGGGCAAATAGCCCATGAACATAAAACAAAAATCAAATGCTGAAATTAAAACTTACAAGCATACACATATGCATAATTCATCATACAAGGATGCACAGTCCTTCAAACAATCAGTGGAAGCAAACATAGACATTCCAGCATTTACAATCAATATAAATTATAGAGATGCAGTAAACAGCAGTACTTATCTTTCAATGAAGAATTCACCTGCAACCAGCTATGTCGCTGCAACGTTCCACCCAACCATAGGCCAGCGTGCTCATCAGTCTCTCAGCAACGCTACCACCCCCGAGCTGGGCATGATTCCTCCGGAATAAGGGTCAATTCCAGGCTTATACATAGCCAAGGGGACATAAACAACAAACCAACGCAGTTGGGTTTCACAGGCTTTCAACAGACAAGCCAAGCCAGCACAGTCCGAAGACTAACAATTGCACTCAGGCAATTACTTAGCTGTCACAGCTTAAACAGGGCAATACGGAGTTGTTCTTGGCCCTATCGTGGCCAAAACAACTCAGCAACAACACCCAAACCAGGGTAACAACAACAACCCAATTTCACAATGAAAAACAATGGCAACTATGCACAGTCCAAAACAGGGAAACTCAGCCGACACATTGGAAATCCACAGTGACCCAAATCGTGGGTGAAATCAACAGTTCGTCCAAGGCAATTGAGCCACGGGAAGACTCACACAGACCACGCTGGAAACAAATTTCATACTCCCAGCCTGGGCATGGGTAATAATCAACGTAGAACCCACAATTCGACCCATGGGGAAATGATTCAGCCACTCCATTCACCAATTCGCAGAGGAAAACGTCGTGGGTAAAACCCAGGAAATTCCTGTGCACGAAAATGAGAAACGGGAGGGAAATTCTCTGCGTGAGAATGCACAGCAGTTAGGAGGATGCGAATTGCAAGTGCCTGAGCGTTTAGCAACTCGTGAAGAGGAAGAAAAAGCCTGCGTGAGACCAAAATCGCCCAGAGCCTGTGCGTGAGGAGCCAACAGACCAAAATCGTGGTGAGAGTGGACTGACCAGGGAAGAGTGCGTGAGGGAGAAGAATGGGCAGACGCGGGTGGAGTGAGCAAGTGGGTAAGGCTGACAGCCTACCACAACCACCACCACTTCATCAATAACTCCCCCAACCACCAGCTGAAGCATTAAAGAGGTTAACAAGGGAAGATGGAAAATCAACAAGGTGACAAAACATGGGTTTTTCCCCCATAACCAAGGTTTGACATCCCCCACCCCTTATCCTTTGGAACCATGCCCTTTTCATTCAACGTTGCACTGCCGTAGCTGGTTGTGGTTTTAGTTTATTTGATGTGCGTGTTTACATGATGCCACATTACAATGTGCCTTATAGCACAGCGTACCATCGGCAATTATCCCTATTGCCGAAACATAGACAACAAAACCGATGGTGGGGATTTTGCCTTGAGCTCCTCACCACGATTAATTACAATATATACATCATGCAAACGGGGTCAAAACCGGGGACATTACATTCCCCTCCCCCTTGGAATAACACCGTCCTCGGTGTTCCATTACATATATACAATACATATACAACTGCACATCAAAATTACAAAATTGTAGATCTGTTCCACGTTCAATCATCTACTTTGAACGTTCACGACCAAGCCTCTCGGCTTCCATGAACTTTTCCTGCTGGTTCTCAGCTTCTTGCTGATCCCGAAGTTTAGGAACTTTGCGGCTACTGCCTTCATCATGTTCCCTCATCGGACAGTCCCGACGTAAATGATGTCCTCCGCATCTCCAGCATCTCACTGGCTGCTCCATCATTACCTGCTCAATTTCCTTTGAGTCTTCATGCCTGGACCATTTCTTATCGGGTCGCTTGGACAATTGTCCCATTGTTGATCCACCTTCCTTTCCTTTGCCAATTGCTCCCAGAAGGCTTTTCACCTCCCTTTGCAAACTAATAGAGTCTTGCAAAATCTGGTGGTTCATTTCACTCTGCCTTTTCTGTATCCTGAGCATCTCCCCAAGATTCTCTTGGGTCTTGGAAATCACTTGAAGGAGACTTCCAGCTAAGTCCAACAACTTTTGATCTGCTGCCATAATCAACGTGCACCACCTGGTTTCACTTTTCTCACCTGTGAAATGCACCATTGAAATTCTATCAGACCAAGCATAGCATAGTCATTAAAATTAGTTAGTTAATTAACCCATTGGCATGATAGTCCAAGTTCCATTAAGGAAACTTTCATATTTTTCATGCCTTTCCCCAACAGGCACATGAGCTCCTTCATGTCCATTCCTGGGC
>LPNX010203593.1:372988-398812 GCA_001517045.1 Pseudotsuga menziesii | reverse complement strand
CCAGAATTTGACTTGCTTAAGGAAGAGAATCAACAATAATGTTTAGTTTCCAAAAACATGCTGAAAATAAATGTACTAAAGAGTAGCAGTATTTGACAATTAGGTATTGTTTAACATCCAATTTATAGTGATATCCTAGTCAACAAAAACGTAGAGAGTTTTTACACCACTATTGAAAGCACATTTTATCAAGAGCATTGAGGCCATTAATTATCCAAATTTGTGTGTTCCAATGCCAGCTCCAACTTTATACTTACTGACATGCATATATCATTTAGAAAAATAAGATGCCCTGTGATACTAAAATTCGAATCACTTTGATATGCACCATCAAGGAAACCCATGACTTTGATATGTAAGCTACCATGGGAAAAGAATTAGATGTACATGTGTTTAGTGTACTTTTTGAGACGTGTGTTTAGTGTTTAGTTGGTGCATGCAAGTATCAAGGTGATCATGTGTTTGTATTTCACTCTCCTAACTTGCATGATTGCTCACCAAACCCTAGTTGGACATCTCATACCTTGTCTTGACCCTAGTTGGAGCATGCCGCAATAATGTTTAGTTCCCAATAATGTTGGTGCATGCAAGTATTGGTGATCTCATGTGTTTGTAGTTGACTCTCCTAACTTGCATGATTTCTCACCAAACCCTAGTTGGACTTCTCATACCTTATCTTGACCCTAGTTCGAGCATGCCACAATAATGTTTAGTTCCCAATAAAGTTGGTGCATGCAAGTATTGGTGATCTCATGTGTTTGTAGTTGACTCTCCTAACTTGCATGATTTCTCACCAAACCCTAGTTGGACATCTCATACCTTTTCTTGACCCTAATTGGGGCATGCGCAACTTGGTGACTCATGAACCCTTAGTTGGTGCATGCAAGTATTGGTGATCTCATGTGTTTGTAGTTGACTCTCCTAACTTGCATGATTTCTCACCAAACCCTAGTTGGACATCTCATACCTTTTCTTGACCCTAGTTGGAGCATGCACAACTTGGTGACTCACGAAACCCTAGTTGGTGCATGCAAGTATTAGTGATCTCATGTGTTTGTAGTTGACTCTCCTAACTTGCATGATTGCTCACCAAACCCTAGTTGGACATCTATGAACTTGTCTTGACCCTAGTTGGAGCATGCAAGTATTGGTGATCATGTGTTTGTAGTTCACTCTCCTAACTTGCATGATTGCTCACCAAACCCTAGTTGGACATCTATGAACTTGTCTTGACCCTAGTTGGAGCATGCAAGTATTGGTGATCATGTGTTTGTAGTTCACTCTCCTAACTTGCATGATTACGCACCAAACCCTAGTTGGACATCTCATACCTTGTCTTGACCCTAATTGGAGCATGCACAACTTGGTGACTCATGAAATCCTAGTTGGTGCATGCAAGTATTTGTGATCATGTGTTTCTAGTTCACTCTCCTAACTTGCATGATTGCACACCAAACCCTAGTTGGACATATCATAGCTTGTCTTGACCCTAATTGGAGCATGCACAACTTGGTGACTCATGAAACCCTAGTTGGTGCATGCAAGTATTGGTGATCTCATGTGTTTGTAGTTGACTCTCCTAACTTGCATGATTGCTCACCAAACCCTAGTTAGACATCTCATACCTTGTCTTGACCCTAGTTGGAGCATGCCACAATAATGTTTAGTTCCCAATAACATGCTGAAAATAAATGTACTAAAGAGTAGCAATATTTGGTCCAATTAGGTCTTGTTTAACATCCAATTTATAGTGAGATCCTAGTCAACAAAAATCTAAAGAGTTTTTACACCACCATTGAAAGCACATTTTATCAAGAGCATTGAGGCCATTAATTATCCAAAGTTGGGTGTTCCAATGCCAGCTCCAACTTTATACTTACTGACACATGCATATATCATTTAGAAAAATAAGATGCCCTGCGATACTAAAATTTGGATCACTTTGATATGTACCATCAAGGAAACCCATGACTTTGATATGTAAGCTACCATGGGAAAAGAATTAGATGTACATGTGTTTAGTGTACTTTTTGAGACATGTGTGTTTAGTGTTTAGTTGGTGCATGCAAGTATCAAGGTGATCATGTGTTTGTAGTTCACTCTCCTAACTTGCATGATTGCTCACCAAACCCTAGTTGGACATCTCATACCTTGTCTTGACCCTAGTTGGAGCATGCCACAATAATGTTTAGTTCCCAATAATGTTGGTGCATGCAAGTATTGGTGATCTCATGTGTTTGTAGTTGACTCTCCTAACTTGCATGAGTGGCTCACCAAACCCTAGTTGGACATCTCATACCTTGTCTTGACCCTAGTTGGAGCATGCAGTGACTTGGTGACTCATGAAACCTTAGTTGGTGCATGCAAGTATTGGTGATCTCATGTGTTTGTAGTTGACTCTCCTAACTTGCATGATTGCTCACCAAACCCTAGTTGGACATCTATGACCTTGTCTTGACCCTAGTTGGAGCATGCAAGTACTGGTGATCATGTGTTTGTAGTTCACTCTCCTAACTTGCATGATTACGCACCAAACCCTAGTTGGACATCTCATACCTTGTCTTGACCCTAATTGGAGCATGCACAACTTGGTGACTCATGAAAGCCTAGTTGGTGCATGCAAGTATTGTTGATCATGTGTTTCTAGTTCACTCTCCTAAATTGCATGATTGCACACCAAACCCTAGTTGGACATCTCATAGCTTGTCTTGACCCTAATTGGAGCATGAACAACTTGGTGACTCATGAAACCCTAGTTGGTGCATGCAAGTATCGGTGATCTCATGTGTTTGTAGTTGACTCTCCTAACTTGCATGATTGCTCACCAAACCCTAGTTGGACATCTCATACCTTGTCTTGACCCTAGTTGGAGCATGCCACAATAATTTTTAGTTCCAAATAACATGCTGAAAATAAATGTACTAAAGAGTAGCAGTATTTGGTCCAATTAGGTCTCGTTTAACATCCAATTTATAGTGAGATCCTAGTCAACAAAAACCTAGAGAGTTTTAACACCACCATTGAAATCACATTTTATCAAGAGCATTGAGGCCATTAATTATCCAAGGTTGTTTGTTCCAATGCCAGTTCCAACTTTATTCTTATTGACATGCATATATCAAAGAAAAATAAGATGCCCTGTGATACTAAAATTCATATCACTTTGATATGCACCATCAAGGAAACCCATGACTTTGATATGTAAGCTACCATGGGAAAAGAATTAGATGTACATGTGTTTAGTGTACTTTTTGAGACAATGCTTGAATAAGATATTAATTCTTGAACAAAAGAATGGTTGTTTCCTCAAGTAGAACTCATAACTAAGTTCATCCCTAGCCAAATCCCCCATATGACCATGTAGAAATAATTACTTTATGATGATTTTGAGTTCTCTTTTTCCATACCAATGCCACTAACAATCATAATAAAAGCACATCTCATACCTTGTTCCGTCTCATAAAGCACATCTCATGACTTGCATGATTATGCACCAAACCTTAGTTGGACATCTCATACCTTGTCTCAAGACCCTAATTCCAGAGCATGCAACTTGGTGACTCATGAAATCCTAGTTGGTGGGCATGCAAGTATTGGCGATCATGTGTTTCTAGTTCACTCTCCTAACTTGCATAATTTCTCTCCAAACCCTATTTGGACATAAAATAACTTGTCTTGACCTTAGTTGGAGCATGCAAAATGGTGACTCATGAAATCCTAGTTGGTGCATGCAAGAATTGGTAATCATGTGTGACCCAGGAGGATCCAAGAAGGCAAAATTTTGAAGTCCTCCAATCTCAGTAAAACTAGCACCAGATCGAAGGGCTCATCGAGACGATTCCAACGGAATTCGTTTCACCTCAAACAGACTCCATATGAGAAATTTATCGCATTCTGTTCTATAAGGACAACAAGCAAAATTGGCAAAAAGAGGTGCCACGTGGCACCACTGGCAGGGTGACACATGGCATCCGTACTGTACAAACATGAAGACATGGAACCACTGGCAGGGTGACACATGGAATCCATACGGTATGGAAAAGATTACATGGTAGGTGTACGAACCAACCAAATGATGACACATGGCATCACTCAGAGGATGACACATGGCATCCATACAATACGGACCATTCACAAGGTGACACATGGCAGTACGATCTGAGCTGGAATACTGCTGACTGGGGATACGGACGGTGACGTGGAAGTATGAGCAGTGACTGGGAGGTTGACTGGATGCTGACTAGGCATGAGGTGGACCAATCCTAGGCCGCCACATGGCAGCACGAGATTGGCTAATATGTCTTATACAAAAATTACGGCCTCCACGGGGTTCGACCCTGTGACCTCTCTTGTATAAGCGCTCCGCCTTCACCACTTGGGCTACATATGGTTGTTGGTATGTTTGTTAAGGTTTTTTATTTAAACTTGAAACAAAGTTTGTAAGGGCGCAAAAAGGGGCCGGGGCAAGCCCTGACCCATGGTGTTCAACGTGACAAGGGTTACAACCCACGAAGATCACATGGGACGCGCCACTCCTCAAAACACATGTGCATAACAAACTTTAAACATTTACATGCCACCTAATATGGTTGGAGCGCCACGGATTACATGCCATAGGGTTGGAGCACCACCATTGCATAACAAACTTTGGGTTTAAGTTTTAAAGGTGGGTTTGTATATGGTTTTAACCATATGCCATCTTAAAAGGGTATTTTTTTAAAATATGTTTGTTTATTAGTTAATAAAGATCCCAACTACATGATAAACCAAACTTGGGGTTGTAACCACATGCCTATTTAGGAAAAATTGTTGTAACTTGAGAAACCATGAGGATCATGTGAGAGGAGTCCATACAAGCCTATATAAACCCTCTCATTTTCCATTGTCAAGCATGCTTTGGAGTGGAGACTTTGTAGCTAAAGGAGAGAAGGAAGATTGCATAGCTCTGCAGGAGGAAGGTATGAGTGTTTATACTTGTTTTACACCGTCTTCAGGCTTCGGAGTTGCTGGAAGCAGTCTTGTTGTGTTTTGGGCAGCGGTTCTCTTCCTGACCATTTTCGCCAAGGTATCATTATATCATTGCCATGTATTTTGCCTTATGCTGAGATTATATATCAGCCCTCCTATTGAGAAGCAGGGCCGGAGACGTAGTCCATCTTGGACGAACTCCGTTATCAACTTGTTGTCTTTATGTGCGTATTGTCTATGCTGTTTGGTTCTCTTCTTATGGATTTGTGAGCTTCATTCATGCTCTTTATGCAATTCATGTTAATTTCATAGAGTAGCAAAGATCTTGTTTCCAGATCAATGTGTTTCTAGTTCCCTCTCCTAATTCAATGTATATATATTAAACTAAAAACATCAAGAAATGTAAATTTCAACAACTCGAGACCTTGTTATTTTCCGAACTATATTTGGTGGTGTCTAAAGACACCATTATTGGCGCCTCCAATGTGTCGTAGATGGTATTTGTATCCTAGGCACACGAAAGGCTAGACATTAGTAACATCATACGAAATAAAAGAGAACCCAATGAAAATGTGCAAACATGGTTTAAATAACGCACCTGACAATGCACTCATACAAGTAGGCCATCCGGATCATCTCTGGTGCCGATAGTGTCCATCAATCTTTCGTGCTCTATATGAGGTAGCAAGTATCGTACATGTGACCTATTTGTGTGAGAAAGTGTGTGGAGCTTGATGTTTGTACCAACTACTAGGTTGGTGAAGTGGTATACAATAGCTCCTGGTCTATAATCTTGATGTACATACCCACCCTTCCTTTTCTGTTGTGATGCAAGTGTCAAGTACTCCCCTTTTATAACCATCGAGCCGATTGGGAATTCAATATTTTCATCATCTGTAACAAGTTCTAGAAGGGTTTGTTTCCCCTCTAAGCAACGTGCCAACCAATAGTCAGAACCCCATTCATTCTTTTTTGAGGCAACCACTGCATATATCTGACCTGTGAAAGGAAATAGGTCGAGTTAACAATACATTTTGTAAATAAGGTCTTGCATTTCTAATTTCTACATAAATTAAATTATACAAAGGTCAAGTAAACAATACATAAATACATTTTCTTATTTAGGTACTACTCATGTACCTGCTTGTATGAGACCCGATATGTGATCATAGTCTCTAGAAATATGTGTCTGATCATCTTCCAAATGGTCTATTTCATTGCCCCCATTGAAATTGGTGCCAAGTGTCTCTCGATCCTATGTATCAATGGTATCAGTATGCTCACAATCATCCCATTCACCGATGCTACAGAAACTGCAAAAGAAAGCCTTCAATCTTGTCCAAATTTGTAGGGCCGAATTGTCTGAGCTTCTAATTGAATGAAACTGTCAAGTTCCATGCACTGTGTTCACCCGAGGTGTTTTTGATCGGTCCACATTTGTAACCTCCCAGAATATTCTTCGCACTAAGTGTTTCCTTGTTGCTTGTTCTCCCATGACAGATGCACACCATTGGACTATAGATGCAGCGTCTCGAAGGCAAGCACCTGTAAACTTCATCTCTTCCCTTCGAAGGGTAGTTTTAATGCATGCACCAGCGCCATCGTGCTCTCCTTTTCCATGACCAGTTTCAAAGTAGTTCCATACATGTGGCACCTTGTATTTTAGGTTTAACAAACACAACCATTCAAATACACGTGCATTCTTGAACTGTCCAGCACAACCATCTGACCAAATGAAATGACCATAAAATGGTATATCCATAGCTATCATGTGGTCATAGAATAATTTAAAGCAATGTTGCATGTAATGGATGTCATGGGTCCATTTGTCACTTATGTAGAAGTGACTTTCTTTCAATATCACACGTTTCTCTTCACTATTATCTTGCCCATGTTGATACGTGATATGCACCATTATGCTCACCTGCTCTGAGTGATAGTATTGACTTTGAATTTCATTTTGTGGTTGTAGGATGTAATTTTTAGCAAAGTCAACCACTGATAGTATTGTTCCGAGAGGGAAGGTGTCCCGGCATATTCTGAATTGCTCATCTTGCCACCGTCCCATATCGACATCTTGAATGTACTATTGGATCTTTCCACAAAAATCTGGAATAAAATCACATACTCGAACCTGGTACATGAATATTAATATGTCAATAAACCACATAAAAAAATGTGTGTGTACACATGAATATTAATTTGTCAATATTCAAGAATTTACCTATGAAGTCACCAATTTAATCTTCCTGCTTTCTTTCCCATCATTTAGCTGATATGTCTCATACTGATAGTTCTGCTTCTCGACAATTGCATTCCTGAATGCTTGATCTTCATTTTCATGGATGCAATCACACCATAAGGATAGCCCACCACAATTGTTGCAAGAACCGTCTACACATTGTTTTAAGTAATGTGTCTGCCCATCTTTCCTCGGACACATGATGCTATGGATGAAATATCTGGATGACATTGGCAGTACTGTACTTGAGCATTCCTGCACATGGTTAGGATGCAAAAAACTACGTATATGTGCAAATGTATGGTAATATAGGTCAAACTCTATGTGGTATCTACAACAACAAGTGTTCCGGATGGTATTGATTCTAACATACCAAGGCTTGCATTTTCAAAAGATCTTTGCCCGAGCCTTAGCTCTACATGGGCAACTTTAAACATCTCGAATAGTTGATTTTGTGTCATGTCAAGATAATGCTTAACATGAGTTTCAGTGTGAACAAAACCCCTACAATGTTTTAACACATCCTTCATGTTAGAAGAAGGCCTAGTGTTATCATGCCAAAACGTTTACACTAGGCCCTTCACTGCTTCGACTAACTTCATATCTTTGCGGGGAAACCTACCACTAAATGCCCATAATGTTTCCATTTGTCCCTCTACATCAAGGTTCTCTCTTCTTACTGAATATTTTTTAAGAGTCTTTGGATGTAAAGGAACAATTTCTGATGTGCATTTAAGTAAACGACGTTGTCTTGTGGATCTAGATACAATTGATTCAGCCAATACACGACAAGCCACATTACAGTCTTTTGAATGAGTTTTTTTACCAATCGATGTGAATGCAGCAGCAAGAGATTTAACAATGTGATTACTTGATTCCATATTCTTCGTTGTTGTTATGCCTAAATTTCTTCTAACAGTTTCCATATTTCTAGATTTAAGCAAAGCTAAAAACAGTTGGCATTTACCGGCTTCGGATTTGTTATCAAAATATTGTTTCATTATTTGAGAAGAATGACGAAGGATAGTGCATTTAGCCACCTTACCTTCCATGGAAGTCAATCCACTCTTGTCCACTTGTATTCGTTTAGGAGTTCTCTTTCGTTTTGATGCAAAATTTCTTGCCATTTGAAATGCTGGAGTGACGTTTACATCCACTACCGGCTCACAACTTCGATTAGAAGATTGAACCACCGAACATGGTTGTTGCTGAGTCACATTTGCATCGGGAGTAACATAATTATTGAACTGTTCACAAGATTGTCCGTCTAGAAATGGATGAATAATATCAACTTCTGTATAACCAGCTTCTTCTAATGTTGCATTATCTTCCTTAGCCTCTACGTCAGGTATCTCTTGAGGGGGAATGGGAACTATTTGCTCATGTAATGAATGCCAACGATTTCTTGAATCTTCCCTTTTTTTTTGTTTTTTATTTTCTGCTTCTTCCGGTGTAAGCACCTTCCTTGCTGACTTTCTTCCTCTATTACATACATTCCCCATTGAAATCCAAATAAACAAGTACAAAACTATGCAATTATGTAAGTAATGATAAAAAATTGCATGTCCAACAATTCTCTGTGCGCGGGTTCAGATGAATTATGTCTTTTGATACTTTAAAGGTGGCCAACACGACACCACCCTACATTTTGTATAAAACATATATCGCATATGCGATATAACGCACCTCCGATATATCGCATATGCGATATTGAATTCCATCTTTTTAATGAAGGGAAAGGGTTTTCCATAATGCATTCCCGATATATCGCATATGCGATTTAGTGGTCAATGAAAATGTGTAATTTACATTTATCTAGATATGATGAGGATGAGGGTGATGAACATTGAGGGTGTCCATGAGCATGATGATGATGAGTATGAGGGTGAGGGTGTCTATGAGGATGAGGGTGAGGGTGTCGATGATGATGAGGATGAGGGTGTTTATGATGGTGAGGATGAGTCTGATGAACAATGATGATGAGGATGAGGATGATGATAAGGACGAGGATGATGAGGATGAGGATGAGGATGAGGATGAGGGTGATGGTGATGATGAGGAAGATGATGACTATGATGAGGATAATGAGGATGAGGGTGATGGTGATGATGAGGAGGATGATGACTATGATGAGGATAATGAGGATGAGGGTGATGGTGATGATGAGGATGAGGGTGATGGTGACGATGATGATGATGAGGATGAGGGTGACGATGAAGATGATGGTGAACAATGATGGTGATGATGAGGAGGATGATGACTATGATGATGATGATGAGGATGAGGGTGATGGTGATGATGAGGATGAGGGATGATGATGATGATGATGATGGCGAGGATGGTGATGATGATGATGATGAGGACGAGGATGGTGATGATGATGAGGATGATGACAATGATGAAGATGATGGTGAACAATGATGGTGATGATGAGGAGGATGATGACAATGATGATGATGATGAGGATGAGGGTGATGATGATGATGATGATGATGATGATGATGATGAGGGTGATGATGATGATGATGGTGGTGATGATGATGATGATGAGGAAGAGGTTGGTGATGATGATGAGGATGATGACAATGATGAAGATGATGGTGAACAATGATGGTGATGAGTAGGAGGATGATGACAATGATGATAATGATGGTGATGATGGTGATGATGAGGATGAGGATGAGGGTGATGATGATGAGGAGGAGGAGGATGATGATGAGGATGAGGATTATGATGATGATGATGGTGATGATGATGGTGATGATGAGGATGTTGATGATGTTGAGGATGAGGGTGTTGATGAAGATGATGAGGATGAGGATGAGGAGGAGGAGGAGGAGGAGGAGGATGAGGGTGATGATGATGATGATGATGACGACGAGGATGGTGATGATGATGAGGATGAGGGTGACGATGAAGATGAGGGTGAAAAATGATGGTGATGATGAGGAGGATGATGACCATGATGATGATAATGACCATGACCATGATCATGATCATGATCATGAGGATGAGGGTGATGAACGTGATGATGATGAGGATGAGGATTATGATGATGATGATGATGAGGATGTTGATGATGTTGAGGATGAGGGTGTCGATGAATATGATGACCATGATGATGATGATGACCATGATGATGATGATCATCATCATGAGGATGAGGGTGATGAATGTGATGATGATGAGGATGAGGATTATGATGATGATGATGATGAGGATGCTGATGATGTTGAGGATGAGGGTGTCGATGAAGATGATGACCATGATGATGATGACAATGATGATGATGAGGATGCTGATGATGTTGAGGATGAGGCTGTCGATGAAGATGATGACCATGATGATGCTGATGATCATGATGATGATGATGATGATGAGGATGCTGATGATGTTGAGGATGAGGCTGTCGATGAAGATGATGACCATGATGATGATGATGACCATGATGATGATGGAAATGATGATGATGATGATGACAATAATGATGATGATGATGATGATAATGACCATGATGATGATGATGAGGATGAGGGTGATGAACGATGATGATGAGGATCGAGGTTGATGATGATGAGGATGAGGGTGATGAACGATGATGATGAGGATCGAGGTTGATGATGATGAGGATGAGGGTGATGATGATGATGAGGATGAGGGTGATGATGAAGATGAGGATGAGGGTGATGGTGATGATGAGGAGGATGATGAATATGATGATGAGGATGAGGATGAGGCTGTCGATGAAGGTGATGATGATGGTGAGGATGAGGGTGATGAACAATGCTGATGAGGGTGATGATGATGATGAGGATGGGGGTGACGATGAAGATGATGAGGAGGAGGATGGTGATGATGAGGAGGATGGTGATGATGAGGAGGATGATGAGTATGATGAGGAGGAGGAGGAGGAGGGTGGTGAGGAGGAGGAGGAGGATGGTGATGATGACCATGATGAAGCTGATGAGGATGAGGGTGATGATGAGGAGGAGGAGGAGGAGGAGGAGGAGGATGATGATGATGATGATGAGGATGAGGATGAGGGTGATGATGACCATGATGATGATGATGATGATGATGACCATGATGATGATGATGAGGATGAGGGTGATGATGATGATGAGGGTGATGATGATGATGATGATGATGATGATGACCATGATGATGATGATGAGGACGAGGATGATGATGGTGATGATGATGATGAGGGTGATGATGATGATGAGGTTGACGATGATGATGAGGTTGATGAGGATGAGGATGATGACAGTGATGATGATGAGGATGATGAGGATGACCATGATGAAGCTGATGAGGATGAGGGTGATGATGATTAAAATGAGGATGATAATGATGGTGATGAGGATGAGGGTGATTATGATGATGATGATGATGATGATGCTGACCATGATGATCATGATTAGGATGAGGACGATGATGAGGAGGAGGAGGATGAGGGTGATGATGATGATGAGTTTGACGATGATGATGATGATGATGAGGATGAGGATGATGATGATGATGACCATGATGAAGCTAATGAGGATGAGTTTGATGATGATGAGGAGGAGGAGGAGGATGAGGATGATGATAATGATGAGGAGGATGAGGATGAGGGTGATGATGATGATGATGACGATGACGATGATGACCATGACGATGCTGATGAGGATGAGGGTGATGATGATGATGATGAAGATAAGGATGAGGGTGATGATGATGATCATGAAGCTGATGAGGGTGATGGTGATGACGATGATGATGAACAATGATGATGATGAGCAGTAGGAGGAGGATGATGACTATATGATGATGATGATGAAGATGAGGATGAGGGTGATGATGAGGAGGAGGAGGATGAGGGTGGTGATGATGATGAGGATGAGGGTGGTGAAAAATGATGTGCTAGGACAAAAACAAATTAGTTAAAATTTACCTATAGCACCATTAGAATTTACCTAGTTCAATTATGCTAGCAACATTAAAGAACTTCCATGAAGTAATCTATAGTGGGAACCCACCACCCATACAACTTTGAAGTAGCTAGTGACATTGTGAATCTAGAATCCATGCCACATAAATTAGCTCTGAACATAATTCTATATATCGCATCTGCGTTACAACATATTAATATCGCATATGCGATATGAATAATCTATAACGCATATGCGATATAGCTTATTCATATCGCATATGCGATATGGATAGGCTATATCACATATGCGTTATATCGCATCTGCATTATTTTAAAATTTAAATAATTGGCGGGATTAAGGTTTGGCATTAGGTTTGGAAGCAGCTTCAGAATACCTAACCTATTGGCTAGGACAAATCAACTAGGGCTATTGCTTGTCTTTTAGAACTCTATCAATATGCTCAGATTAGATGGTGTGTTTTGATATGACATACACAATATTTTTTTATGAAAATGTATGATATTGTAGAGTACAAAATGACGATTCTGAATATGTAATTTTTTCCTTCAAAACTATGTTTTATTTATTTATAATTATTTTTCTAAATGACACATGTTAGTTTTTGAAAATACATATATCGATTGTTTGTTATATAACTTTTGATTTCCATCACCATTTCCCAAAAAAACTATATGGTGCACTAGACGAGATCAAGCTCTACGATCTTATATTAAGAAATCAAGGATTTCATTAATTTTTGCCCCTAAAGTGTTGCACCCGCACATAAGGTTTTAATTTCAAACTTTTCTAACTTCAATAATTAATAATAATAAAATAATTCATGAAAAATTCTGAATAAATAGTGTTGCACTAGGCACATATGTCCTTTATATGTCTGCAAGATTTTATCCCAAATGGACATCATTTAACTCATATATTGTTGCACCCGCACAAACATATATGTTAAGATGTGCTGAAAATTTGAAAACCCACTTTCACAAAAACTAATTTTATAATCATTTACACACATTTTTTCTGCATAAATACTATATATTATGAAATCTGATTCAATTACCTATCTTTTCTCTTTTTACTTCATCTTCAAATAAGTTAGGGAAGTACCCTTAATTGTCACCTAAAGTCAGAGTTTTCCATTTATTCCAGTATTATGTGGCATCTAAAGTGTCCTTAAAGGAGTCCATGATTGTGCATCATCCCTATGACGATAATGATTATGATAGTAATGATGGCAATGACAATTAAAATGACAATGAGAATGAAATGAATGATGATGATCCTTATAAATAAGTGTTGGTTGAGGTAAATAAACCTAGTTTCACTTAAAGCTCCAAGATTAAGATATGCTCAATTATAGTTATAAGTTATGCATGCTTAAAATTGTAACTGTATACTACTTGTTATGCATGATTTAAATGGTAACCATATCCCACATGCTTTAAATGATGAAGATGATGAACTAGATGACAATGAAAATGGTGATGTTTTTGATGATGACAATTATTGAAATGATGATGATGATCATCATCATCATCGACATCATTTTCATTGTCATCATGATTATCACAATAGTTATCATCATTGTCATAATCATCATTCATTTCATCATCGTCGCCATTATACTTGGAATCATCATCATCAACAGTAGCATCATTACCATCATTACTGACATTGTCATCAGTTATTCATCATTACCTTTTGCATAAGAAATAACATCTACCCAAAAGATGTGATTAGTGGAAAAGGGTCATGGAGGACACATACGATCTACGTATGAGAAATAACAAATTTATTTTTTAATGTGATCAAAATAATCATTATCATTGTCATCATCACCACCATCATCATTCATTTCATTGCCATCATAATCATTGTCAACGTCTTCAATGTCATTATCATCATCATCATCATCATCATCATCATCATCATTTTCATCATCATCATCATTGTCATCATTCTCCTCATTATCAACAACATTATCATCATCATCATAGCCATCCTCAATATCATAATCATTATCCTCATTGTCATATTCAATATCTTGGTGCAAAACTGGATGCAAAAGTGGACGAAAACATGGATGCAACAAAAGTAAGCGCAAAAGTGGGCGCATAGTGGGGTGTACCAAAAGTGGATGCAAAAAATGACGCGATCGTGGAAGAAAAACATGATGAAAAAAGTGATGCAAAAGTGGATTCAACCATGGATGTAAAATTGGATGTGAAAGTGGATGCAAAACTAGATGCAAAACTAGATGTAACACCCAACACAAAATACAAGGAAAAAGTGGATGCAAAAATGGATGCATAAAGGGATGCAATAACTTATGTAAACATGGATGCAAAACAGATGCAAATGTGAATGCAAAAGTTGAAGCAAAAGTGGGTGGAAAAGTGGGCACAAAAATGGGATTGAATTGGGACACGACAAAAGTCGGTGCAATAGTAGATGCAAAAAAAGACGTAGACATGGATGAAAAACGGGATGAAAATGTCGGTGAAAAAGTGGACAAAAAAATGGATGCGGAAGTGGATGCAAAAGTGGGTGAAACAAAACTAGATGCAAAACTAGACTCAAAACAAGATGCAAACTTTGATGCAAAACTTGGTGCATAAGGGGATGCAAAAAAATAAGTAGAAGTGGATGAAAAATATTATGTAAAAAAGGATGCAAAGTTAGATAAAAACATGGGCATAAAAGTGGAGGAAAACATGGATGTAAAAGGGGGCACAACAAAATAAGATGTACAAACTATGCGCAAAACCTGACGCATAACAAGGTGCAAAACCTAGTGCAAATTACGCCATAATTTGCGGCATATTTAGAAAAAGGACGCAAAAAATGCATGAAATAGCACCAACCCGTGAAATTGTGCCATTTTGTCCAAAAAATGAAGAAAAATATATTGAAAGATGGTTTAGATGCAAAAAAAGGAAGCAAAAAGAGACGCTAATTATAGGGTTTTTTTGTAGTGTCGAGTTCAATAAAGTATTCTTTGGATGCGAAATTTTTTGTATGTGTAAATTGTTTAACGAAAATCTAAACCCAAAAATACACTAAATTCATCAATAGTCCTCAATAATTTATATCAATGGAATATGAAAATACTCAGTAATCTTTGTGCATTAATCATCAAGGTGTTTGATGAACTCATTAAGTCAAAATCCATAAGCAGTGAAAGAAACTTTTAGCCTAGAATAAGCAAGGAACATTACAAAAGATATCTTTCAATGTTAGATATTTATGATTGCACTAGTTTTTTGGTCTTTTCATCTTCCTATTATATTATGGTAAAATAGACCAATGAACACATGACAAAGTTCTTTCTATTTGCGTTTAAAGTGCATGTTGCTATATTTTTGCAGTGTTAGATTTAATGGTCTCCTCCAAATCATATTTGTGGCTCATTTTTTTTAATTCAAGTACATTAAATAGTGTATCTATTCAAGGATTGATGGCATTTCTCTTCGTTTAATAATCATAAATAACCTAAATCCTGAAAGAGAAAATGGAGTTGTATTATATTTCCCATAGGGCCAGGGGCTTGACCTTATTATTGTCAAAGTTAAATCTAGTAAGAATGTAACTAATTTTGCATGTCCATTGCTTCTTAAGAATCACCAAATAATGGATGTGCATTGTTTACTAAGAATGTACCAAATATTTCATTTTAAGGCTACAATGGGGAAACAATTTCTATTTTGGAGAAGATGAAGAATAACTACTAAATTTCCAATTTTTTGGACAACACTTCCACAAACATGAGCACCGCATCCATCCCTTCACATTTTTTCCATCATATGTCTTGTTAATTTTGGTGTCCAAAATCCCTTTTTTGTTTTCTTGATGCAAATAATAGTAATTCAACTTGTGAAGGGGAAAATGTTGTTTTTTCTTATATAAATGCAATAATTTCGTTGTTCTACAGATTATGCAATAACATGTCTATTTTCTTATCTAGGTTAGATAAGATCAGTTTGGATGCAGTCTCTACTTTGAAGCAGCCAAATGGATTAAGCAAATATGTGATTGGAATATATATTGAGGTAATCTTGTTTGGACCTTATATAGGAATGTTCTTGTACTAGGAATATAATTCAATGGGAAGGTAGCATTGTTGTGCTTATGCCATGTATATAGTTTAGTTAGAAGGTGGTGGGAATTGATGATCTTTCCTTTATCTATGTTTTAATTCTATCTTTTCATTACAATTCTCTTTTCAAACAAATATGCATTCCATTATTGCAAAAGTATACAAAATTGGTTATACCACCTACTTCATGACTTTAGGCAATGTAGAGACAAGAAGATATTTTAGAGAATCAAGAGGATCTGGGAAATAATTCTCATTCTCTTCCTATGTTTTCTGGATAAAGCACTAAGTAGTGCAATCAAATCAGCCATGGGACCAAATTGGATTAAAGGAATCAAACTATCATCAACCTCTGGACGCGTTACTCATCTTTAGGTTGCAAATGATATTCTTATCTTACAAGATCCAAGTGTTATATAAGATTAGATTAATTTTATTAATGTCCAACTAATGAATACAATATTAGAACAATGAAACTTGGGAATACAATCATCATTAATAAAATCTATGTTAATGTTAGAGAAACTAAATGCATTGCTAAAATCACCTCTCATTGAGGATGCTTCAGTCTAGAGAATTAGCATACAAAAACTTAAATCTTACTTTATTAATGTGAATTCAAGCATGAGGAAAACTATTGACATTTTTGGTTTCATGGAAGAATACCTTCTTGTCGGCTACCTTGGGTTTCCCCTAGAAAGTAATCAACATAACATGAAGGATTGGGGCAAGATATTGGATAAACTTAATATCATATTGGTTCCCTAGACTAACAAGTATTTCTAATTGAAAGTTATAATACACCATTATATACTCTCGACTATCCCTTATAGTAAATCTCTAATCTAATGTCACCTACCTCAACGCTAATGGATATAGAAAGAATTTTCAAGAATTTCTTATATCAAGGGTCCTTAAATGAAAGGAATAAAACCTTATGAATATGAAGCAAGTCACCATTCATAAATGAGAAGGATGTGTGGGCCTTAGAATACCATAAATTGTCAATAAAGTGTTCGATGTAAAGCGTTGATGTGGATTTTTCAAACTGGTTACTTTTTCAAAGTAAGATTGTCAATAAGAAATATTTGGAAAATAGAGACTCTATCTCTTATAGGACAGGTAAATAATCCTAGCGTATCTATTATCTATAATAGGGTTAATTAAATGAAAGGAAGTGACAAACATGTCTTTTGGAATATAAACAATGGAAACAATGCCAGATTTTGGAAACATGCATGCACACACCATCAACCATTTACATATTTTTAGTCTTTGAAAAGAATCTGTTGGTTTATCCCACAATAATGAGGGGGGGGGTGAATTAGTATTGACCCTTTTTCAATTAAAACACACAATAATAAACAATTAAGACATAGATTTTATCATGGAAACCTCAAAGAGAAAACCACCAACACAAACTCATTGATAAGATGAATTTTACAAAATTGTTTATCTACTACTATAGAAAGGATGCAAAGCACACCCTAGGTTTTTCCTACAACTAAAGACTAGGATGATGCAACACCCCTATGGTTTTTCTTCCTACTTCTAAAGACAAGGATTCTACGACACCCTGTTCTAAAGCTACGACTGGAACGGAGGCTTCGACCCCTTGCAGACCAATGGCCTTCCCTAGACCCACCCTGCCATCCTAATCTGATTTTCTCATACTTTTGGAATAGTTGTAAACTATTCACTTTGAACTCTATCAAACATACTGACACAGACAATTAATTCTTTACATATTCATTCATTTAAATACCCTATACTTACTTCGTATCAATGCAGCTCTTCATTGTTGCGTTCTTTCGTTTTGGACCATGACATTTTATTTATAGACACGCCCAATCATCATCCAACCGCTCAATCGTCACATCTTCTTTAGCAATGGCAACATTTCGTTTTTCCCATGGCTCAGAATCCATTTCTGCATCCCTGTTTATCATCGTCTGTTGTATCCACACTCTCCTTCTCTAGATATAATCTGGACCATTGATCTTATATTCGAATCTCTTCAGACTGTTGATCTACTCTACATATTTCTTCTTGAAACTGTATTTCCCCAACACAATTTCCTCATCAACAAATCCCAACCATTTATCTTCGTCGGGCATTTTCCTAACCGTTGATCTTCTATTTTGCAGAATGCAGGATGTCGACTATCCATTTTTTCATTTCCACAAAATCCTGTCTGCACACTCCTTTTTGCAAGATTATTTCCAAGTTCCTTTTCACACTGTCGATCTGCTTTAGCAAAACTAATCTCAGTCATCCGATCTTTCCATATTGCAGGATGCAGGATGCCCAACCAACTTTCCAAAGTTTCCTCCCCGCAACTTTCTTTCTGCATGTTCCTTTCCGCACCGTCGATCTTCTTTAGCTGAACTAATATCAGCCGTCTAATCTTTCCATATTGCGGGATGCGTAATGCCTGACCAACTTTCCAAAGTTTCATCCCCGCAACTTTATTTCCACATGCGGCTTTCAAGATGCAGGATGCCGGATGCTTGGTCAACTTTCCAAAGTTACCTCCCCGCAACTTTTCCTCCGCAATATTTCCAACCATTGAATCTTTGTGGCCTTCTCTACGATCGTCGATTTACGTTTTGGCGCGGATATAACGAATCTTTGTAGATATGTTATCGCCCTTGTAGATTTTGTCATGGATCTCTCCTGGACTATTGGATCTTCGTCTACGGACTCAATCCCCACCGTCCATTTTGATCTTTTGCGGATTATAAAAAAATCGATTGTCATTCAACTTGCTATAGGGTTATTCATTTGGAATTCCTTTGTTATTTTGGATACCTGCAACCTTTAGTCTGCCACCATCTCCACTAGTTATTCCTTTGTCATTTGTGAACACTTTTGACATCAATAACAACTATATGCTCAACAATCTCCGCCTTTGGCATTGGTGGAAACATCTAAACATTCTCCCCCTTTGACAACAATGACAAAGGAACTTTTATGTCTAACAACTCCCCCTGTTAGCATTTCTCCCCCTGAGATTGAGTTATCTCCTCTTAGTACTTTTGTAACGAAATTACTCCCATTTTGTGTCTATGACGCTCAAAGGCTTCCTCAGGTAGTGGTTTGGTGAAAATGTCAGTAATATGTTCTTTTTTGTCAATGTATTCTAATTTGATAGTTTTTTGAGATAACTATTCTCTTAGATAGTGATACTTCATTGGTATATGTTTGGTATTAGAATACATGAAAGGATTTTTAGACATATTTATAGAACTAGTGTTATGACATTTGATCACTATTGGATGCTCATATTTTACAAGTAGATCTTCTAGGGTTTGTCTCATCTAAATAACCTAAGTGCAACATGAGGTAGTAGAAAGATATTCTGCTTCTATTGTAGAGAGTGAAATAGAGGATTTTTTTTTACTTGACCATGATACTAAACAATTTCCCAGAAAAAATGTTGCTCTACTAGTACTTTTTCTATCGTCAACACTTCCTTCCCAATCTGCATCAGTAAACACCTTTAGGGTCAAGTCTTGTCCTTTTGGATACCACAAACCATACTCCATAGTGCCTTTTAGATATTTGAAAATCCTTTTTACTGTGGTTACATGTGTTTATTTGGGAGCTGACTGGAATCTAGCTACCAATCCAACAGCTTGCATCACATCTGGTCTTATGGTCATTACATATAACAGACTGTCAATCATGGATCTAAACATGATATGATCTACTTCCAGAGATTCATCATCCTTACTTAACTTGCAACCAGTGACCATTGGAGTACCCACAGGTTTGGAATCTTCCATTTTAAACTTTTTCAACATATCTTTGATGTACTTAGTTTGAGAGATGAAAATTTCTTCGTCTGTTTGGTAAACTTAAAATCCTAGAAAGAAAGTTAATTCCCCCAACATTGACATTTCGAAATATTTCTTCATTTTAGAGGAAAAATATACACTTAGGATTTGAAGATTGCTTCCAAATATGATATCGTCCACATAGACAACAATAATGATCATGTTTTTATCTTCGATCTTTAGGTAAAGATTACTTTCAGTGGGTCCTATTTTAAAACATTGTTCTTTTAAGTAGCTATCTAGTCTTGAAAACCATGCTCTTGGAGCTTGTTTGAGACCATAGAGAGCCTTTTTCAGTTTACAGACATAGTCATTGTTCTCTGACAAGAGAAACCCTTTAGGTTGTTCAATATATACTTCTTCTTCTAGTTTTCCATTTAGGAATGTAGACTTGAAATCCATTTGATATACTTTGAATTTTTTATGGCATGACAGTGCTAAGAACATTCTGGTTGCTTCAAGTCGAGCTACAAAAGCATAATTTTCTTCAAAATCAATACCTTCCACTTGGGCATACCCAATCTTTCTTTGTTCCTTATTACTTGTCCATCTTGATTGAACAGGTTTTTAAAAATCCATTTGGTTCCTACAATGTTCTTATCTTTAGGTCTTGGGACAAGTTCCCAAGTCTCATTTTTCTCAATCTGGTCTAGTTCTTCATTCATGGATTGGACCCATTCATCACTTTTGTTGGATTCTGTAAATTTATTGGGTTCTACTATTGAGAGTAGGGCTTGTTCAACACCTGGTAGTTATCTTCTTGTTTTAACTCCAGCATTTTTATCACCAATGATCTGTGATTTTGGATGATCCTTTTGTATCCATCTAGATGGAGTTTTAGTGTCAGGTCTAGGGAAGTCTTCTTCATATTCCTGTGTATCTTCCTCCTCTTTGTCTTTTTCTTCGTTATGAATGCTCTTGTCCTTTTTCAATTCTTCTATCTTGTCATCACATGTATTAATATTGTCAGGATCTTCCTCTTTCCTTGGTATTACATCCTCTACTTTTACATCAGCACTTTTTACAATTTTATGTAACCTTTTATTGAAACATCTATATGCCGTTTTGGTGGATGAATATCCTAGAAAGATCCCTTCATCAGTCCTAGAGTCAAACTTTCCAAGGTCATCCTCATTTCTTATGATGTAATAGCTACTGCCAAACACTTTAAAATATTTGACTGAGGCTGGTCTTCCATACCATAATTCATAGGGGGTCTTATCATTTTTCACTTTGATTTTCCCTCTATTAAGTATGTAAACAACTGTGTATACATCTTCTCTCCAAAACGAATCTGGCAATTTTGCTTCATTAAGCATTGTTCTAGCAGCTTCTTGGATTGTTATGTTTTTCCTTTCAACAACCCCATTCTGTTGAAGAGTTTTTGTAGCTGAAAATTGTATTTTTATTCCATGACTCTCACATAACTCATTGAATTCATTGGAAGTAAATTATCCCCCATTATCTGATCTAAGACATTTGATTTTCATACCTGATTCATTTTCAGCCATTTCCTTGAATATTTTAAAATTTTCAAAAGCTTCTGATTTTTCTTTGAGGAATGCCACCTAGGTCATGCTTGTGTAATCATCTATGAGCAACATGAAATAGTGATATCCTTGCATACTTTTAGTTCTGGTTGGTCCACAAAGATCTGTGTGTATTATTTCCTTAGGGTGTGAGGTCATATGTTCTTTCATTTTAAAACTGGCTCTAGTTTGCTTCCCATGCTGACAGTGTCTACTTACAGAGTTTAGAGGAACTATAATTTTAGGTAGATCTCTTATATATTTCTTCGTGCTTATTTTAAAAAGATTGTCAAAACTTAAATGTCCCCACCTGATGTGCCATAACCAAATTTCATCTACCATACTTAAGTAACTTTGGTTTTCATTTTCCAAGATGTATACATTGTTTGTATTTATCATAGCAATGCCAACAACCTTTCCTGATTTATTATTCTTGTTTTCACATTTTTTTTAGTCAAAGATACAAATGTGTCCTTGGTCACATGTTTGACTTACACTGAGAAGATTAGGTTTTAGGTTTTCAACTAGCAAAACATTTTCTGCTTTGATCTTGCTGTTGACAACAACTGTTCCTTTTCCAATTATTTTGGAGGACAAACTATCTCCAAAAGTGACTATTCCCTTATTGTCCTTTAGTGTAATGAATTTGCTTGGGTCACTGGTCATATGTTTTGAACAACCACTGTCCAAGTGCCATAAGTTTTGGCTTTCGGTTGTACATAAAGCAATCATGGAACTTTCCTTATCTTCTTTTTCTTTCCAATACTTCTTTTGTTTGGTGTTCTGAGATTTGGTTGTAACAGTATTATTTGTAGAAGCCTTTAGTTTACAATCTCTCGCTATATGTCCATGGTTATTACATTTATAAAATTCTATGTCATATCGTTGGAGTAGTGTAAAAATATTCTTACTTCCCTATGACTTATCATTTGATGCCTTTTTCTTACATTCAGAATCTTTTCTTCCAATTCTGCAATGTAAAGCTTTATGACCAAATTAATTATGACACGAATAGTAGTAACCTAAGAAGATCTGTAGATATCTATTTGGTCTCTTGGCTGCTATATTATTTCCATTTTTATCCTGAGAGATTGAGCATGTTTTCTTTCTTCCTTCCCTTTAAGCTGGAGTCTTTAGTACTTCAGCATATCTTTTCTTACTTCCTTCTTGATTAGTGAAATGAAAACTCACTGGCTTATAATTTTAGGTAGATCTCTTAACGAACCCCAAACCAGAATTATCACTTAATGGTATTTGGCTACTCAGAATGTCATCTAGAATCCTTGAGTTGTTCTCAAACTTAGATTTGATATATCCTTCATCAAGCTTTCTCTTGAATTTCATGATCTCTTCTGCAAGTTTTTCAAACTCCAGTATTCTTTCTTTTAGCTGTAGGTTTAGGTCCTTCTCAACCTTTTTGGCCTCTAGAATATGAGCTTCCAACTAGCTGATGATAATATTTGACTGTATGTTCTTCTTACTACATTTCTCAAGTTCTTAAAGGGTACTACAAAGTTCATCTCTTAGGTCTACTTCACCTTCTACATCTGAGTCACTATTTGAGGCTTGAGTGTCTAAACTCATAAATAAAAATTCAGTTTCTTCAACTTCACTTTCATCTAAATCTTCACTATCTTCCATGGTGTAAATAATTTTCTTGTTCCCATAGGGTTTTTTCTTGTTTCCTGGTTTACCCCTTTTGAATTTTGAAGTTTCCTTTTCTTCATTCTCATCCTGTTTAGTGTATATGCATTTAGAGGGAAAATGTTCAATCCTTCCACAATTAAAACTCTTTAAATGTAGTTTTCCCTTGTATTTTCCAGTCCCTCTCTCAAGTTTATTGATGAAAATAGCTTCCTCATAATTTGGGTTTTCTGATTGATTTTTTAAGGTGGCTTTAAAAGCTGCTTCTTTTCTTGAAGTTCCATTTTGTCATGTTCTCATTTCTTATGCAATGAGAATTCCATGTAGCTCATCCATTGTTATCTTTTTAAGATCATCTCGTTCTTCTAAGGTGGATACTTTTGGGTTATACCTCATTGGTAATGTTCTTAGTACTTTTCCTACCAATTCCTTTTATTTTAATTTTCCTCCAAGCCCTCTGATCACATTAACAACTTCATCTACATGAAGAAGGTATTCACCAAT
The DNA here is from genome assembly GCA_001517045.1 of Pseudotsuga menziesii. NCBI lineage: Eukaryota > Viridiplantae > Streptophyta > Pinopsida > Pinales > Pinaceae > Pseudotsuga > Pseudotsuga menziesii. Next base: position 375,059 of record LPNX010203593.1, on the reverse strand, counting down.
ATTCTCGTCTTCTTTCATCTTAAGAATTTAAAATTGACCTTTATATGTTTGAGGTTTGGATTCTTTGACCGTAGATTCTCCTTCATAGATTATTTTCAACTTGAATCACGCTTGTTTGGTATATGTGCATTGCATAACTTTATTAAATACTGATTGTGTTAAGCCATTTAAGATTGCATTTAGAGCTTTGGAATTGCCTTCATATTTTCCTAGTTCAACTGTGTTTGTAGGGTATTGGTTTCCAATGTTAAGTTCTTTTTTAGTTTCTGCCCAAACTTTCCATCCCATGGACTTCATATAACACCTCATTCTAATACTCCAGTACACATAATTCTCTCTGGTAAATAGTGAAGGTTTTTTAGTGGACAATCCTTCTTGTTGATCCATTGTGTTTCTTGAATGGGATATTCCTTCCTGTGGTTAATTTGTTGTGAAGGAACCTACTCTGATACTAGATGTTGGTTTATCCCACAATATTGAGAGGGGGGGTGAATCAGTATTGACCCTTTTTCAATTAAAACACATAATAATCAACAATTAAGACACAGATTTTATTGCAGAAACCTCAAAGAGCAAACCACCAACACAAACTCATTAATAAGATGAATTTTACAAAATTGTTTATATACTACTACAAAAAGGATGCAAATCACACCCTAGGTTTTTCCTGTAACCACATACTAGGATGCTACAACACCCCTATGGTTTTTATTCCTTCTTCTACAGACAAGGATTCTATGACACCCTGTTCTCCATCTACGACTAGAAAGGAGGCTTCAACCCCCTGCAGACCTGTGGCCTGCCTTAGCGCCACCCTGCCACCCTAATCTGATTTTTTCAGACTTTTGGAATAGTTGTAAACTATTCACTTTGGACTCTATCAAACTTACTAACATAGACAATTAATTCTTTACATATTCATTCATTTAAATACCCTATACTTACTTCGTATCAATGCAACTCTTCATTGGTGCACTCTTTTGTTTTGGATCATGAATGTTTATTTACAGACACACCCAATCATCATCAAACTACTAAATCATCACATATTCTTCACCAAAGGAAATGTTTCATTCTTCCCACGGCTCAGAATTCGTTTCCGCGGCCCTGTTTATCATCGTATGGTGTTTTCGCATTCTCCTTCTCTAGGTACAATCCAGACCGTTGATCTTTTATTAAAATATCTTCAGACTGTTGATCTACTCTACATATTTCTTCTTGAAATCGTATTTCCCCAACATGGTTTCCTCATCAATGAATCCACACCGTTAATATTTGTCGGGCATTTTCCTAACTGTTGATCTTCTATTTTGTGGGATGTGATATGTCGACTGTCCAATTTTTCCTTTCCGCAAACTCCTTTCCACACGCTCCTTTTCGCAAGCTTCTTTATGCAAGTTCCTTTCTACACTGTCGATCTGCTTTAGAAGAACTAATCTTAGCTGTCCAATCTTTCCAGATTGCGGGATGCGGGATTCCCATCCAACTTTCCAAAGTTTCCTCCCCGCAACTTTCTTTCTGCACCGTCGATCTCCTTTAGCAGAACTAATCTCAGCCATCTGATCTTTCTAGATTACAGGATGCGGGATGCAGGATGCCCGACCAACTTTCCAAAGGTTCCTCCCCGCAACTCTCTTTCTGCATGCGGCTTGCAGGATGCAGGATGCTTGACCAACTTTCCAAAGTTTCCTCCCGGCAACTTTTCCTTCACAATATTTCCAACCGTCGAATCTTTGTGGCCTTCTCTATGACCGTTGATTTACTTTTTGGCATAGATCTCACAAATATTTGTATATCTGTTATTTCCCTTGCATCTTTTGTCATAGATCTCTCCTGGACTGTCATATCTTCGTCTATGAACTTAATCCCCACCATTCGTTTTGATATTTTGCGGATTATATGAAAACCAATCCTCATTCAACTTGCTATAGGGTTATTCATTTTTCATTCCTTTGTTATTCTGGATACCTGCAACCTTCAGTCTACCACCATATCCACTGGTTATTCCTTTGTCATTTGTGAACACTTTTGACATCAATGACAACTATATGCTCAACATAATCAAAGAGGA
>LPNX010203593.1:150094-365318 GCA_001517045.1 Pseudotsuga menziesii | reverse complement strand
TCAACCATTTTTGAAACGGGGGTAAAAATAGCTACTAAAATTAGGAGAGAGAAAAACGAGAACTGTGTCGAGTTCTCGTTTCATAGTATAAGTGGTTAGGAGAGGTTAAGGAAAATATGGTCCAAAATGAATTACTACTCACTTTAAATTCCTAAGTCAAACTCAGGTGGAACACTCTTTGAAATGTTTGGTATGAACCTTTACTATGGCCCACCAAAATGCAAGTAGAGGAAGTTCACGCCATCAAGTAAGAATTAAAATTTAGATCAATGAGTTATGATGAGAAAGAAGACTAACTCTATTGGAACTCAACTCAGTGAAGAGATTATTAGTAAAAGATGGATATATCCAAACTTTGAAGGAGGAACAACAATTATCAAAATATCTTGCAACAAAGAAAATTTGTAAACTATGAAGATTACCAAAAATTGTAGCTTTTGTTTGGATGGAAATGAAAGGTAAAATACTATCACATGCCATTTTAAAACAAAGAGGAATTCTAGGAAATTTGAAATGGAATGGTTTTTGTGCAAGTGAAGAATCCTTTGATCACATATTTATTACATATCTAATATAGAATGAGGTATGGGCATCATAGATGTACAACTTGAAAAATCTCCTTCTGTAAAACAATGTATAGAATAAACTCTAAGCTAATGGCCAAATTCATCATGGAAATCAAGTATCATTAAAAGGATTTGGAATCCTTTTAATCTTTTGTTGTTTTTGCAAAGAGAGGAGTAGGTATATATTTGTTAGCAAGCCAATCAATGCTGAAATAATTTGGTACGAATCCATGGGTTTACTAGAGAAATTATGAAAGCTCAAATAAAAAAATATGGAGTAACTGATCCCTTCAAAAATTGATAATTTTAAAAACATGGGAGTTGCAACAACCAAATAAACTTTTTGTTTACATTAAGGGACAACCAATAAGGATCCCTTTGAACACCTAAGTTGTCTGGATTCGTCCTAAGGATGATTGATTGTAGTTAAATTTTTATTAATAAGCAGGATAAACTCTAGATTGGTTGGGTTTGACAGGATCTTGGAAAATAAGGAGAGAGATATTATATATCTTTCACAATTTCGTTAACAAATATATGAACAATCAAGTTGAGGCAGAGGCCCTTTTGTAGGGATTCAAACCGTATGCCAAATATGGTATCTAATCGATTATGGTAAAGGAAGATCGACTCTGTTGAAGCTTAACTCAATGAATATCTATTCACTAAAATATGGATATAAGAGCTATTTAGTAAAATATGGATATAAGAGCTATTTAGTAAAATATGGATATATACACACTCTGAAGGAGGAACAACAATGATCAAAAGATCCTGCAATAAAGAAAATCTAGAATCTAGGAATATTACAAAAAATCGTAGCTTTTATTTAGATGCAAACAAATGGTAAAATACTATCAAAGGTCATTTTAAAGTACAAAGGAACTCTATGAATCGTTAGATGTAATTTATGTTGTGCAATTGAAGAATACTTTGATCACATACTGATTCCATGCCCAACATAGAATCAGGTACCGCCATCACTGATATGTAATTTGAAAAATCTATTATTGTGAAACAATCTGTAGAAGGAACTATAATCTAATGGTCAAAGTCACTATGGAAATCAAGAATCTCTAAAAGGATTTGGAATCCCATATTTCATCCTTTGTTGTTTTTGTAAAGCGAGGAATAGATAGATATTTTTTACCAAGACAATCAATTTTGAAATAATTTTATAGGAATCTACGAGTTCATTAGAGAAATTATGAAAGTTCAAATAAGGAATATGGAGTAACCAAACCCTTCAAAAATTGCTAATTTTAAAAACCTGGAAGTTACAATATCCAAACAACCTTTTTTTAATATTAAGAGACAACCAATAAGGATCCCTTTGAACACCTAAGATCTCTATATTTCTCCTAAGGATGATTGGTTGTAGTCAAATTTTGATTACGCAGCTAGGAGAAACTTTAAATTGGTTGGGTTTGGTAGGGTATTGGAAAATAAGGAGAGATATATTACATATCTTTCACAAGTTCATTAACAAATATATGAACAATTAGGATGAAGTAGAGGCCCTTCTATAGGGAATCAAACTATATGTTAGATATGGTAAATGAAGATTCCAAACTTCTCTAATTGTAAATAGTTTTTTGGTAAACTATGTAACATATTTGAAACCCAACATTTTAGTTGAACACTTCACCCATAATTAGGGGAAAAAATAGGAGACAATAAAGAGAATGGTCTTGAAAATGAGGAGGAAAAGACAAATATATAAAGGAATGACAAGTTTATAAGGTCTTGCAATAGTTTCCTTCACTATTGGTCCCATGTTTATGGGTTTGGGGACAGTTAAATAAACCTTGTTACTATATATAATCTAGTATTTGCATCATTTGTAATCAGTTGAAGGCACATTGAACATGTAGTTGAGAGTAGACTTATCTACCTTGAGGGGTGTCTCACTAGTTCTTAAGACAATTTACATGACACAAGTAGACACTAGTTTTCCTCTAGATCCTGACACCGGGATACTTCTTTTGGATAGTGAGACTTATCTCTGATCAAATTTATTAGAATTTGAATTCAATTTATATCTTCAAGCAGATAGTTCTAATAATGTTTGCAGCAAAAGAATGGAGAATGAAGATACAAACTGAACAAAACAAACCACACAGGAAACAGACAAGTATTGCTCAGGAATTTACAGTATCATTCACAATAATAATATCCATTGTTACAATAGTTTACATAGGAAATAATTCGAATGCATTAGGTAGAAATTCGAATCTCCCAAGTGGATATGACTGTATCTAACTGAATCCCTAACTCATGGTCTCTCAATCAATATCGCAGCCCAAAATCAACTCCTAGATGTCCAACCAACTCAAACAATCAGTGACAACTAGTTAACTTAGTGCAACTGAGTGTGGTAGGTGGGAAAAAGAGCCAAATCCACATGCATCCATGCATTATCCATGCAAGACATGCACTATCCAACTGTCTGTGAACTAACTGAAAGTAACTAGGGGCTAACTAAGACTAACTAGTACTAACTCCAACTAAATGAAGTAGGTTGGTGCCGGGACTCTTAGTGGCTCCTAAAATGTAGGGATTGGTCTAGGAGGCATCCAAAATAATGCATACCGATGCAGTAAGTGGCAGTTAACCTCTAGCAATTTTCCTCACACTCCAGTGACTGGTACATGTGTCTCCATTAGGTCAAGTAGACCCAATTGTACTAGTGGACCCAATTAATTAGTTAAGGTTCCTAAGTTAGGAAAAACTAATCTAATGGACAGTATGATCAAGGGAGGATTAATAATCCTAACATCCCCCTTGAATCCTAAATTGGACAACTATGGGCCCTGGTAACAAGACCATAGGTCACCCAATATACAATCCAAAAGACATGAATGCTGCATAATACAACTGAGGTAGGGAAAACCTCTTGGGAAAAACCATCCTCAAAATAGGAACTGAGAATCAAGCCTTAATGCCCAAAAGAGACCTGAGGAAGGTTAATCTCTATTCGGTAAAGACTTGGTAAAAATATCTGCAATCTGATCCTTTGTCAGACAGTAGTGCAGTGTAATGTTTCTGTCATGCACTAGTTCCCAAATGTAGTGCATGTGAACCTCTATGTGCTTTGTCCTTGATTCTGAACATGATCACTAGAGATCTTGATTGTACTCTGGTTGTCACAATAAAGATCCACTGTAGATGAAGTCTGAATCTCGAACTCTGTTAAGATGCCATGTAGCCAAACTTCATGAATAGCTGCATTTTGATAGCTCCTCGATACTCTACTTCTACTGAAGAGAGTGCAAGTGTTGCTTTCTTCTTGCTGGACCAACAAATTGGCCCAGATCTAATCATGAATACAAAACCCGAGATGGATTTCCTATCATTTCCATCTCTTGCACAGTCTGAGTTTGTAAAATCCTGTAAGATCAAGTTGTGCTCTAGCAGCATAGTGGATCCCATAATCAATAGTACCCTTCACATAGTGCAAGATCCTATGTGCTACCTTCTAGTGCAGCTCATGTGTCTCCTGCATGTATCTGGCAGCAGCACTCACAGCATAGGATATGTCTAGTCTCAAATGAGTGAGATGCAGAAGGCTTCCAATGAGATTTTTGTAAAGAGTGATGTCCACCAAGGGTGTGGAACCACCTTCTTCAAGCCCAATGCCTGATAGAAAAGGACAGGGGGTTGCCTTGCAATCCTCCAAGTGGAATCTCTTAAGAATGTTTGATGAATACCTGAACTGTGAGATCGTGATTCCCAAAGTATTTTGACTTAATTTGACACCAATGAACTATCTTAACAGTCCTAAGTCAGTCATAGCAAATGTTTTATTAAGAGCAGACTTGATGCTGCTCAATCCAGAAGCAGAGCTACTAGTAATGAGAAATTCATCCACATATAATACAACTAGAAGTAAGAACCTCTCCTTCTTCTTCATGTAGACATTGCAATCATATTTGCACCTTTCAAACTTTTGAGAGATGGGGAAGGCATCCATCTTGGAGTACCATTCCCTTCAGGCTTGTTTGAGTCCATACACTGACTTCCTCAGCCTACAGACTAAGGAAGGATCATCAATAAACCCCTTAGGTTGTTTCATATATATCTCTTCCTCTAAATCACCATGGAGGAAGGCACTCTTCACATCCATGTGATGTACTTCCCATCTCTTGGAAGTAGCAATGGACAATACTAGCCTAATGGAGTCCATTCTAGATACTGGAGTGAATGTCTCATTGTAGTCCAAGCCTTGGACCTGAGAATACCCTTTTTCCACAAACTAAGCCTTGTACTTGGTTGTGGTCCCATCAGCATCTATTTTGGATTTTTAAATCCACGTGCACTGTACCAGCTTCCTTCCTTGAGGTAAGGAGACAATTTCCCAAGTCTGGTGTCATGTAGCGAATCAAACTCCTCATCCTTGGTTGCCTGCCATCTAAAATCATTGCAAGCCACCTTGAAGGATTGATGATCTGACCCAAGCATCATAAAAAACCTCTCATGAAGGAGAGGATATGTGTGAGACAGTCCAACACTGGGCCTTCTGATACTGGGACCTTGTTCTTCTTTTGGCATATGGATCCCCAACACCATCTCTAGCTGCTTCTGCGAGCTACTTAGCCCATTTAGGTTGCTGGAATGAGGTAGATGTTGGATCTGGATCTAGATCCTTTTTAGTTGTAAGTTCAATGTCTGGATCATGCTGGGATGACTCCTCTTCTAAATCTGAATCTGAAATGTCAGGAACTAAAACTAAATCTACAATAGGAAATGAAGGAATTTGTATACCTTCATCAGCCTCAAATGAAAGTTGTGGTGATGTTGGACCTGTGTATGGCATGAAGTGAGAGAAAATATATGCCTTGGAGGCATGATCAGAAATTCCTTTCACTACAAGCTCCCTAGTTGAGATTTTTGTGATCTCCACTGAGTCAAGTCCAAACACCATTTGTTTTGGTGAGCCAATGTGATTCATATGATAAACAGACAACAGATAAGCTACAAGGGAGGGCACATATAGGACATCTCTGAACATGCATTGCTTCTCTATGATGGTTCCTCTTCCTACTACTAGAATTTAGGAATAATATCCCATGTGAATAGTGGGCCTTTCATTGATATTGAGAGAGGAGAAGATATCCTTAGAGGCCACCATGTGATTGGAGGCTCCATAATCAATCAAATAGGTTGTAGTCCGAGGTAGTATTGCTTTCAAAGCATGTCATCTTTCATTAGAGGAAATTTCAATTTAAATTGGGCCTTCCAAAAATAATACAACTTCCATGTCATCATGTATTATCCAATCAAAATAATTTAAAATTAAAAAAGGTAGCACCTCTTAAACAATTTTTTAATATAAATTTGGGGATAGGTATCATAAAAAAAACTACTTTTTTGTTCGTATTTTCGACATATCTCCCTGTGTTTTTACTCAAATTTCGAACAGGAGAGCTCATTGGATGCGGAATTAAATTCCTCATCCAACGAGTACCCACTCGACATAATTTTAATGATCCCTTCAAAAGTATGCCGAGCGGGAACTCGTTGGATGCAGAATTTAATTCCGCGTCCAATGAGCTCTCCCGATCGAAATTTGAGTAAAAACACAGGGAGATATGTCGAAAATACGAAGAAAAAAAGTAGCTTTTCCTTTTCTTCCTCCAAAATTAATAAATATTATTTTATTATTTTAACTATTATTTTATTAATTTCCCTTAGGAGGCCCATTTTGAGTTGAAATTTCCTCTAATGCATGTCCATTATCTGACTTCTTTGCTCTTGGGGAAGCAATGTTATGCTGCTTGGGAAGAGCTGACATTTCATTAATTTCTCTCCCCATACAATGATCTTCAAGATGGTACCCCTTTTCACAATAAGGACATAACTTCTTTTCAAACTTCTTCTTCTTAGAGTCAGAGGCCCCTTCGAAAGTTTGTTGATTTTGTCTAGGCTTCAAATCAGCTGACTTTGGATCCTTCTTCTTTGATTTCCCCTTTGCTTGTGCTTTGGAAGAATGAGAAACTAGGAGAGCTTGATCCTTGGAGGTATTGATGACTCCCATTCTCATCATCTTGCCTTGCTCCTTGATTAAGGACTCGAAAAAAAAATCTAATGAAGGAACCTTCCAATCAGGAAAGCTTTCCCGCTTGGAATGAAATATGGAAATAAACACATAATACTCAGGGCCTAGTTTGTTGAGCATGGAAAGGAAATTCTGCTCATCCTTCAGCTTTATCCCGCACTATCTACAGTGGAGTACTAGAGACTTGAATTTAGTAAATAATTGCTCAATAGTCTCGAAATTTATGGGATGTAAAGATACCAACTCATTCTCCAGAATGTGTCCCCGAAGCTCATCTTGTTTGTTAAACAAGCTATCAAGATTCTCCCAGGATTCTCTGGGAGTCCTCGAGCTTTATAGGTGGAAGAGGAGAACTCTGAAAATATAAGTACATAAGTACCCAAATGCTTCATCACAATAGTTCAGAAACTTGTTCCGCTCTACCGGTTGATGAGGCTCAGGCTCCCATCCATGTATGATCCTGTGGTAGCCATGCTTTTGCAAGGCCAACTACATATCAATCCTCTAATCAAGATAATTGAAAGTTGTGAGTATTTGTGGTTCAGGAGTTTGAGAACTCATAATTTCTTTGACTAGAACTACTGCAAAACTTCACACAAACTACTTAGCACCTATCAATTTCATTGTAATAACACACTAAAACATATGAACTATTAGAATATTTTGTTTCCTCCCAGCATGAACATGTTTTTAGGGTCCGTCACGCCCTCTTCGCTGCTCTGAATAAATCCAGAGCTAGCAAATCATCATAGGGGACTTCTGTGGAAACCCAGCAGATTCTGATGTTCGATGGGGAGAAACGAGCATGAAACCTGGCTGAGAAGGCTCTGATACCATATTATAATTTGAATGCCATTTATATCTTCAAGTAGATAGTTCTAATATTGTTTGCAGTAAAAGAATGGAGAATGAAGATACAAACTGAACAAAACAAACCACACAGGAAACAAACAAGTATTGCTCAAGAATTTACAATATCATTCACTATAATAATATATGGTGTTACAATAGTTTACATTGGAAATAATTCGAATGCATTAGGTAGCAATTTGAATATCCCAAGGGGATATGACTGTATCTAACTGAATCTCTAACTCATGGTCTCTCAATCAATATCGGAGTCCAAAATCAACTCCCATATGTCCAACCAACTCGAACAATCAATGACAGCTAGTTAACTCAATGCAACTGAGTGTGGTAGGTGGGGAAAGGAGCCTACACCACATGCATCCATGCAAGACATGCGCTATCTAACTATTTGTGAACTAACTGAAAGTAACTGGGTGCTAACTGACACTAACAAGTACTAACTCCAACTAACTGAAGTAGGTTGGATTCGGGACTCTCAGTGGCTTCTAAAATGTAGGCATTGGTCTAGGAGGAACCCAAACTGATGCATGCACATGTATTAAGTGGCTGATAACCTCTAGCACTATTCCCCACACTCTAGTGACTGGTACATGTGGCCCCATTAGGTCAAGTGGACCCAATTGTACTACTAGACCCAATTAATTAATTAAGGTTCCTAACTTAGGAAAAATTAATCTAATGGACAGTATGATCAAGGGAGGATTAATAATCCTAACAAGATTCACCAGGTTTTTAGATCCTTTGATTAGTGATAAATCATGAGATTCTTCGTTTTGGACTTAAATGTTAAGGGAGAGAAATTTTGGTGGTGGTTGACATTTTAACCTATGCTCCCTAGGCGTTGCATCCTCCCCTCTTGCCCCTACCTCTCTAAAGGTTTTGTGTTTTATTTTTGGGTTCTCAACACCACTTTCACGTTTATGCATTTCTACTCTACTTGTTAGTTTCATGGTATTAGATCATTGATTTGATCTAGCATAGATAGTTTTGATTTAATTCATAATTTTATTTGTGTTTATATTTTATAGGAGTAGCCTTTGTTCTCCAATGTGTATTCCACACTGTTGTACTTAGTAGTCCATTTGATATATTTATGATATGTAGTTAAACATTAATAAAATCATATATCTTATCTTATCTATTTCATGTCGTGATTAATGATTTTTTGGTTTCTTATGATCAATGCCAATGGAAGAGTTAGGGTTTCACACAACCTTGTGTTAACTTTCTAGTAAAAAATCAATTTAGTATGAGCTTTTAATTGAGAAGGAATTGTCCGTTCAAGAGTGATTAATGGATTTCAAGGAAAATGAATCATCACCAGTCTGTAAAATTTGAATTTCCCTTTAAATCATTTCCCAAAAGACTATTTGACTCTATGTTAATTATTATACCTATCCATCTCAATTGATTTCCTTTATGTGCCAACAATTTTGAGAGAATAGTATGTTGGTGGCATCCAAAACATAGCATAAGAAGCATTTTTTGGTCTGACTCTCACCTACAACTAGAGTTTACATGGTTTGTGTAAGCTATTACAACCATGCTTTGGTGCTAAAGAATATAGGGAAATATAAGGCCAAATCTGCTTCATATTTTTCTAAACATTTTCTTTTGGTGTATATGCGGCTTTCCCAAAACTTATTCGAAAAATTATTTTGACTTGAAAATATTCTTCACTTACTAAATTAATTTATAGATTGTGAAAAGGATTTCATATGTATAACACTCTTAAACCCTAGAATCAAGTGTTGGTTGTGCAAGTATATTATGTATCTTATATATATACTCCAAGAACCAAAATGTTATTGTATGTGTAGTACATTTTAAATGGTATTAATTGATATTGTATGTGTACTACATTTTAAATGGTATTAATTGATATTGTATGTGTACTCCATTTTAAATGGTATTAATTAATATCAAGGGACTTAAACAAACTCTATCATGAGAATCGATATGCAGGTTAATGTTGGTTGAGACATGATTTTTTGTTGTCAATTGTGAAAACACGTAAAAATTTATTGGACAAAACATTCCACCAAAACTATAATTTCAAGGTGTATGATAGAAATGTTTTGTTGGATTTTATTAGGATTGAATCAAGAATTATAGATCAACTTCAATGACACACAATACAATTCAAATATCTTAATTTTGAGATTGGTCATTCCATTCCCAAGTATCCACATTTGGATAAACAAGATAGATTTTTACTTGTTGGAATTCTTAACCTATCAGTGCCTAAAAGAGAAAGGTTCTTTCAAATTGGAAATGTGAATATATTTCACTTTGGTTAATCCTAAGAGTAGATAGAAGTTAAATTGGTTATGACTAAATACACACATTTGTTATGATTAAATTGAAGAAGTAAATTAACCAATATTGTTGTCTACTTACTTTGTTGTTAGATAAACTTTTATAATGCTTCCATTTGATCTCAAGTGATTATGTAACTGTTATGCAACCAAATCTCAGATATATCATAAAAAGAGTAGAAATAGAAAATGAGAGATTAATCCATGCCTAAAAGATGAATAGCAGAGATAAATATCAATCCTCTTCGAGGGAGAAACCTCCTTACACAATGTACAAGACAATACAAGATGATATGATGTTTCAAATGAGAATATCTCCTTCCTATATATAGGCTCAGATAATGGTGTACAATAACAATTAATAAACCCACTATTAGAACAAAGCCTACATAAATAATATGTAATGCGGTCACAATATAGGGGGTAATGTGTCACACTATATGGTGTAATGTGTCATCAATAAGGGCTTAACATGCCCCTCTCCTTCAAAGAGTGTTGTCCTCAACGCTGAAGTAGTTATGGATGCTATTGTATAAAGGAATCACCTTCCCATGTTGAATATTTTGTGGGTAAGTTCTTCCATTTATTGAGATACTCTGAAATTGATCAATTTCAAAGCTGTCTAGTTCGTATTTCAGTAATTTCTTCAGGCTCCAAGATAATTTTTTCCTTCCTCATCAAGTTCTCGTAACATCGTTTGAACTGGTAGCTTGTCACCGATTACCTTCTTCTTTTTGATGTATCCTTCTATCTTGAGAGTTTGAGGAGTGCTAATTCCCTCCAATGCATGACAAGATATGGTGGGAGTAATTTCTTCAAAAGTGGCCTCTTCTATTTATTTTGAAGTCACCTCTTGTTGAGATGCTTCCTCTTCTTTTCGTTCTTCCTCTTCATAATCTGTGTAGAATAATTTCTTCTCAATGCACTGATGTCCCTTACTATACTTCCTGTAACAATTAAAGCATAATCCTTTGCTCTTCTTTCATCTAGTTTTTGGGGTGTGAACCTTTGTGCTGGTTTAGAAGAAGGAACATTATTTTCTCTATATGAGTTGGAGAAGACCTTTCTAGTATTCATTGCCATATATTTATTTTCAACCTTCCTTGCCACCATGAAATCCTTCTCTAGCGATGATGGTTCAAAGAGATGCACCTTATGTTGAATGTTATCTTTCAAGGTTCCAATAAAGAGATCTAACAAATTATCTTCTGAAATATTCTTCACTCTAAGACTTAGCTACTAAAATTGCTTGATGTGATCTGTAATTGAACCTTTTTGCTTAATATTTACCAATTGACTGAAGAAGGTGTTTCTATTAATATCCCCATAATGTGCAATCAATTCTTCGGTGAATATAGACCAAGAGATAATAGACTCCTTTTTATGGTCACAAAGCCATTCGTACCATACAAACTAATCGGGTTCCAAATACAAGGATGCAATAGTTACCTTTTGCATTGTGGGCACCTGGTGTAGATCAAAGGATTGCTACATCTGAAAAATCCACGTGATTGGATCCTTTCCATCAAACTTTCGCATGTAAATCTTGGGGATAAAGTAGTTTCTTGGACCCGCATTGAACCTATGATGTTGCAGTGAATCCTCAACTTTTTATGACTCCAAATTCCTACTCTCCAATTGTTTTGCAATTTTCTCCAGACGTGACTAGAATAATTCATCTTGTTCATCCTTATCCTCTCCTTGAGTAGATAATTGAGAAACAAAGTTATGTTTGATATCCTTGATAAACTCCTTCAACTCTTGGAGATCTTCTTTACTAGCCATCCCTTTGAGATATTCTTTACTAACCATCACTTTGAGATCCTCTTCAATATCCATCTTCTTTTCTAATTTAGCAAAGTCATAAATTTTCACATTTTCTTTAATCGTATCTTCCAACTTGGACACTCTAGAAGAAATGTCTTCCATTTCCTAGTAGGACGGGGATGAACCCTATGGGGTTTTGAGTGGAGTGTGATTCTTTCCACTTCCTTTTGGTGGAATTTTTAACAATATCACACCCTATGGTTTACCACAAATATATCCTTCTACTTAAAATCTATTCAAATGCAAAATGGCGTACCTTTTTCAGTCACCGATTGGAAGGTTGTTTTAGGGCCGACTTGTAACTGAGGTACGATTTGAATTGGGACTCCTCTAAGTCTAAAAATTATTCTTATAGTACCTTGATATTTCCTCTTTAAAATTCCTCAAGTATGACCTAATTTGGATTAGCCAACAAAAATTTATTGCAAATATACCAAAACCTCTTATTTTTGGCCTATCCAGAAGAGCGAACTTGTACTGTATGCCACATGTCCACTATTTTGTTTTTGTATTTGAAACTTCTACCACAGATACCGTGGTATGTATTATTTCATATTAAACTAGTATCACTCTGTTTGATCTTGTATTCCTCATATATGACCTTTTTCCCAAGAGCACCTGTTTTAGACTAGCTGTAGGACTAGTAAAAAACCCTAGATTCCTCCGTAATTATCTCTGAAAATTTAATGGATCAGGATCTGAGTTTTTTATTAGAGATATTTTGTCCTGTTTTGGAAGTGGGTTTTTAACCTTGATCTCTGATTCATTGTATAAAAATATTTGTACTGAAAGTTCCACAATGACTCGTTTTGCAGAAGCTAGTCCCAAGGAGAGAGCTCTGATACCAAATCTTATGCAACCAAATCCTAGATATAGCATAAAAAGAGTAGAAATAGACAACAAGAGATTAATACATGCCTAAATTATGAATAGCAAAGATAAATATCAATCCTCTTCGAGAGAGGAACCTCCTTACACAATGTACAAGACAATACAAGATGATATGATGTTTCAAATGAGAATATCTCCTTCCTATATATAGGAGATAATGGTGTACAATAACAGATATTAAACCCACTATTAGACCCAAGCCTACATAAATAATATGTAATGCACCACAATATAGGGGGTAATGTGCCACACTATATGGTGTAATGTGTCATCAATAAGGGTTTAACAATAACCTTTAGTACCACTCAATTAAAAGACACCTTTACTATAGTTATTTGAGCACTGAATGGTAATCTAAAATAGTGACCCTTGTTTATTTTAAGGAGTACAACACTACATGGGATAAACATTCACTAAAACAACCCATTTCCAACGTCTTTTTCAGCATAATCAAGTCCATGCCAAACTCAAGTCCTACCATAATCAAGTTCACGCCAAACTCAAATTTGTGAAACACAAATATAAAATAATGTTATTAATAAAAGTAAGGAAAATATCAATATTGTTATTGTTGTTGGAATTTCATACTTATTAATCTAGTTAATTTGTTTATATCTTTTAACAAAATGGTCATTTAGTAAGTTCTATTTTTTCACTTTCTTTTGTAGTCATATTAGTGCACACACATATTAATTGCAATTGTATTATACTTTGATTTACTTTGGTATGAGTTAATATTAAAAATATAATAGAAATATGAATTGTGGTATGAAATTAATACTAACATCTAATATTGAATTTTTCATATCACAACAATTGATGACCCCATACAGGAATGATTCAAATTATGTTGATCCTACTTCAAATATAAGGGAAGAAGATGATGATGATGACAATGATGATGGTGACAATGACAATGGGGTTGATCAGGATGATAATTTTGATGATCATCACCAAGATCTTAATGATGGTGATGGTGGTGCTAGCTAGCTATTCATGTTATTCATAAGTATGCTACATTTTGGATTATATTTACTTGTAATTTTGTTGATATATAACTATGATATTTGTATCATTTTAACTTTTATATGTATATATGGAGATCGTACAACTTATTGCGCCAAGAGGCGCTCTACAGCCTAGTATGGGAGAGATATTGTAACATGATGTAACATTAGTAACGTTTGTAACATGTCGGCAAAAATTAATAGTGATAGTAGTGAATATTATGGGAGAGATCTTGTAACGTGATGTAATGTTTGTAACATGTCGGCAAAAAATAATAGTGATAGTAAATATTATGGGAGAGATCTTGTAACATGATGTAATGTTTGTAATATCTCGGCAAAAAATAATAGTGATAGTGAATATTATGGGAGAGATTTTGTAACACAAAATAAAAAATAATATCATTTTCATAACCTTATTTTTATTAATAAAAAATAAATTTTCTAATAGGCCAAAATAAATGTCGGCCACAAAACAATCTAATATGGGGGAGATGTTGTAATCTTCCTACCTAACAAAACAATCAAAAAGTAAAAATTTAATTATCCGTAAAAAAATATGTGGGTCAAGAAAAAAACACAAAATTGAATTATCCGCAAAAAAATGTTGGCCTTGCACATGGTTTTAAAACCATGTGCAAGGAATTCTAAACAACTTGTGGTTTTATTGTACATGGTTTAGGAGGCTTTTCACATGGTTTTTAAACCATGTGCAAGGCCTCCTAAACAACCCATGGTTTTATTGTACATGGTTGAGGGCCTTGAAAATGGTTTTAAGACCATGTACAAGGCCTCCTAAACAACCCATGGTTGTAGGAGGGCCTTGCATATGGTTTTAAAACCATGTGTGGGGAAATGATGCAATGTTCGTTCCTAACAAAATAAAAAATAATAAAAAATATTATATGTCGGCCATAAATAATATTAAATATTAATAATAAAAATATTATATGTGGACCTTAATTAAAAAGATGTGTCTTTTGGTTTCAATCAAATCAATGGATACCTAAGAAGAGGTTTGCACCTCGAGAGATTTGATCCATCTCGACACTTGATAGAGCCTAGGATTCGGATCTACGCTGGTTTATTGTCATATATATATATGTATGTATGTATGTATGTATGTATAGTTGACTTTTTTTTACTTTAGTATAATGATATCCATGAAAGGTTTTGATATGTTGATCATACATTTGAATTTTAGTTGATTTGATTAAAGATGATGATGATATTATCAGTATTGTCTTGTTACTTTATATATTTATTAGAAATTGTCAATGTTCTTTTGATGGAGAATTACTATGTATGATAATATCACTACTTTTGGATGGATGTTGTAAGTTCTTCACAAATATTATGCTATAAATTTGAATTTTTAATGATATTTGAGAACTTTGATATATTTCAATAATTAATTGAAATTAATAAAATGGACACAAAATAATAAAAAATGATATATTTCTCTATTAATAATTGAAATTAATATTCTTAATTAATAGTGCACAAAATGAAAAAGTGGGTGTTACACCATACACAAAAGAGGATACAAAATTGGATTCAAAAGGGACACAACATTAGACACAAATCTAGGTGAAAATTTGGGTGCCAAACTAGATGCAATACTAGGCCCAAAAATTGAACACAACACAGGATGCAACAATAGATGCAAAAGTGGATTCCTAAATGGATGTAAGATTAGACGCTAAATTGGGTGCACAATTAGGAAAACTAATGGATGCAACATTGGAAATAAAACTAAGTGCAACTATAGGAAAAAAACTCAATGCAACATTGGGTGCAAAAATGGATTCAAAAAAAGACAAAATTAGGACACAAAATTGGATGCAAGATGGGACGCAAGGAAAGATGTAAAACTGGTTGCAACATTAGATGAAAACATGGTTTCAAAACTAGATGCAACACTAGGCACAAACCTAGGTGCAAAAAAAAGACACCAAATAGAACGCAACATTAGGCACAAATTTGGACGCAAAAAAAGATGTAAAACGAGGCTCAACATTGGGTGTGAACCTGGATGCAAAAAAGACGTAAAATGGGACACACAATTGGATGCAAAATGGAACGCAACATTATAAGTAAAAGTGGATGAAAAACTAGATGCAATACTAGATCTATTATTGGGTCCAAAATTGGATGCAAATTTGGACGCACCACTAGACACAAAATTGGATGAAAAACAAGGTGCAAAAATGGACGTGACATTGGATGGAAAGATAGGCACCAAATTGTGTGCAAACAAGGACATAACAGAGGACACAATAAATGATGCAATACTAGAAGAAAAATTGGGAGAGAAAAAGGGGGTAAAAAGATGCAAAATATTGGACACGGAAATGGATGTAAAAAAGGACACAAAAATTGATGCTTTACAAAATTGTACAGCAACACCAGGTTTAGCATCAGTGCTAAATTTGGCGCAAATTCCAATTTTTTTGTAGTGAAATTTAAAGAATCTTTTATCCCGCAAACTTCTCCAAAATATTAAATATCTTAAAAAGTAATATTTTCATAACCTTAAAAAATGATAATAGCATTTTTTAATGTGTTTTATTTTCTAATATATTAATGTATTATTAATAAAAAATTAATCACAATAAATATATAATCATTTTGAAAATTATATCATTATAAGAATATTAATTACAAGTTGGATAAAAAGTCTATGAAGCAAGGCCCTTAACCATCTTCAGGTTCCAGTGTCTAACTGCCAGCATGGATGTTATGTGGGGGAGATCCCCATTCGGGTATTATAAAATATTGTCACCTTCAAAAGGATGGTGGATGCTAAAGGGGAGAAATTTTCATTTGCAACACAATCCAAGTTTATTAGGAAGCTTGATGGCATTTCAGAGGTAGCATTTCCCGAGAACTAACCTAGAAAATTCACCTTGTCCTTGGCCAAAAATGTTTTGAGTGGTTAATTTTCGGGACTATGGATCTCTCCTAATTTTTTCTCTCTTTGGGTGTAGAAGAATTGGAGACCATTAATCCATAAATATCTGAGAATTTTCTTTGTTGGGAACGGTTTCTTCATCTTTCACTTAGCTAAGAAGGAAGATCCAGATATGATCTTAGGAATGGGGCTTTATTCATGGGTTCGAGGGGAATCTATCTCAATAGATGGACTCCCGAATTTGATCCCACTCAATATGTGCTCACTGTTGTTCCAGTGTGGGTTATGCTTTTTCGTGTACCATTTCATTGTTGGGACTCAGAGGCCTGAAAGCTATTGTAAATACCCTAGGAAAAATCATTGATGGGGCTGAGCCAAAAGATCAATTTTCATGTTCCCAAATCTGTGTGGAAATTGATCTAAAAGTTGGTATGTCGGAAGCTATCAAACTAAAAATTGATTCCTGGGAACATCTTCAAAGATAGGATTATGAGCAAATTCCCTTCAAGTGCTAGATCTACCATGAATATGGCTACTTTGCAAAAGTTATGTAATAAAAACTTTCCTCCTTCAATGAATCCAAAATATCAAGAACAATGGATGAATGTTAATCGAAGCAAGGGATCTAGGCCCAACTAAAAAAGCAGAGACCTAGGTTAGCATCAAATTGGTAGCACGACAAAAATACCTTCGAAGAAACACAGGCCTTCAAGGATTAATATATTTGAAATCCTAGTTAATATAGATGAGGGAACCGATTAGGAATATTCCCTCCCCATAGGATCTCTAAGAATGACACAAAGTATTCATAATTGTGAGTCACAAGATAGATACAAAAATTCTTGTGAGGATAGGCCGTTTCGAAGAGATAAAGGGGAGCCATCCAAATCTATAAAGGAATACCCTCATCAAGAAACTAGAAGCCAATATTCTAGATCAAGTCCCTAGGCCGATTTTGCTGAGAAAGATCTCCCTTCTAATGGATTTGATAGTGAATCCTCAAATTTGGAACAAGAAACTCAAAGTAGAAAAGGAAGGAAGAAAGAAAAAGATAAGAGGGAAGAAGAGGCATAGCGAGAAAAAATTGTGGGAACTCAACCTACTATGGATAAGATATTACCTAATTCTAATAAAGGAGCATGTACCTTTGGAAGACTAAAGAAAATTGTCCCCAAAGGGGGCTCCCTTCAATCTAAAAGTAAGTAATGAGAGTGATCACTTGGAAATTGGAATATTAGAGGTATGGGTTCAAAACAAAATGAAGAAGTAGTAAGGGATCTAATTAGATCGAAAATATCACATGTTCTTCTAATCCATGAGACCAAATTGAAGGAGAGCAATCTCCTTCAAAAAATGGACAAATTATGGAAGCAAAGTTCTACAAAAGCAATAGGTTTGAGAGGAGAGGCGGAAGGATTAGCCACATTGTGGGATTGAACTAGATTTGAATTGATTAGATCTCAAAAGTTTACAAATTGGTAATTGGTCACTCTAAATCATCTGCAAATGAGCCAACATGTATATATCCTAGATATTAATGTTTTAGCATATTATTTGGAAAAAAAAGAATGTTGGAGTTCACCATTGGCCCAAGAATGGTTCTCACTTTCTCCAAATCTAATCTTAGTGGGATAAATTAATCTCACCCTCTCCAGCAAGGAGAAGAAAGGTGCCATCTATTGTAAATTATCCTTGTCGTGAGTTGGCAGAAGATCCAATTCACAAATGGGAAATAGTGGATATATTCTTAAAAACAAAATACTCACCTAGACTACTAAAGGGTTGGCCTTGGGTTTATGGCTTCCTGGCTTGATCATTTTTTCGTAAGTAGATCCTTTTATATCTCAAGTTTAAAGCTCTTTTCTTCGATTCTTGCCTCCAGTGTGTCAAATCATAACCCAATTTCCCTTCTTATTGAACCTGAAAAAATATTTTGGGTTGATCCCCTTTTGTTTCTTCCCCGCCTTAAAAGATCACCCTAGCTTCATGGAGGTGGTGAAGACTGATTGAGATGTAGACATTAGGGGATCTCCTTTATTTATATGGAAGGAAAAAATGAGAAGGGTCAAGTGGCACTTGAAACACTAGGATAAATTCTCCATTCTTTCTCCTTATTTGGAGCAAAAGTCTCCTCAAGAATCTCTGGAGGTCCATCAGATGGTGATGGAACTTGGAGAGGTAAGATTGGTGGATATTAAAAAGGAGGAAGAACTTCGAAAATATATTCACTCAGCATATATAATGGAGGAGGAATAATGAAGACTCAAATCTAGGATCCTATGGCTAAACTCAGAGGATAGAACTACAAAATTCTTCCATCTGCAAGCAAGTATTTGAGATCACCAAAAATCATTCAAGGAAACAGAAATTCCAAGTGGGGGAAAATTTACAAGCTTCAAGGAGATTAAAAGGAAGGCTTCTAGGAACTTCAGTGGTATTTACTCAACTGAAGAGGAAGATACTAAGGAGGATTGGGAGGAAGTCATAAAATAAATCCCACACTTGGTGATATGCAAAAACAATGAAGAGTTAACTAAGCCAATCTTGGAAGAAGAAACCAAAGAAACAATCTGGAGCATGAACCCAGATAAAACCTTAGGGCCAAATGGATTTTTTTCCCACTTCTATAGACTATGATAGGATACCATCAAAAGAGACCATATAATAATGATAGTATATTCCCAGATAAAATCATACTTGGGTGGGGAAATCAATTCATATTTTCTGGATTTTACCCCTAACAAATCCAATCCCTCCTCCTCTAGCAAATTTTGACCCATTTCTCTATGCAATGTCTCCTATAATTTTTTTGCTAAAATCATCTCCCTAAAGCTAAAAATTATTCGTTCGTCTATTATCTCTTGAAATCAAGAAGGTTTTGTACAGAAGTGGAACATTTTAGATAACATTATCTTAGTTCAGGAGGTCATTCATTCTTGTAGACAAAAGAAATAAAAAGGGAATATTATAAAGCTAGACATGATGAATGCTTTTGATAAAGTCAGTCACAAATTCCTCTTCAAAGTGATTCAAAAGTTTGGATTTAACGATAATTTTATCTCATGGATCAATGCATGTATTGGACAACCCTGGATTGCCCTGTTACTTAATGGGAGAGTCTCACAATTCTTCAAAGCATCGTGTGGGCTTCGTCAAGGGTGCCCTCTTTCTCCTCTGCTCTATATGATCATGGCCAACTCTCTATGTAGATATTTGGAGAAATCTAGATTATAAAGTGACATTTGAATGGGGTTAAAATTGCTATAAATTTCAAGGAAGTCAATCATTCATAATTTGCAAATGATACCCTACTAATTGGAGGGGCCTCCTTGGCTATGGAACAAAGATTCAATAGCATTATGCAGATTTTTTCTAGAGCATCGGATAGTCTAATAACAAAAGGAAAAGCCATATTTGTGGACAAAACATTCCTTCCCCTCTCTCGTCAAATATTCAACAGGTGTTTGGATTCCAAGGATCTGGATCATGGTTGTTTTTCAAGCATCTCGGGGTTACCATTGTTAGAGACAAACAAAGGAAAGTGAATTGGAAAGATGTAGTTCATAAAACTTACTAGAAAATTCAACAGTGGGGAATTTAAACTAAATAAATCTGGCTAGAAAAATGGTTCTAATTAAATTGGTCCTATCCTCAATGTGCCTTTATTTGTGCTCCATTTTTTTAGCTCCTATTTTAGTGCTAAAAAAATCTAACAAATGATCCAAACTCTTTTATAGAAGGCGGGGGGGATGAGAATATATTTTCTCTGGTCAGTTGGAACATGATAAAAGGCCAAATAGATAGAGGAGTATTGGATCTAACAGATATCAATTTAAGCAATATGTCCTTAGGTGCAAAGCTGCTTTGGAAAGTATTATCTAAGCATTAGGGATGGGCCACTATTATGCTTCGGAATAAGTACTTAAGAGGAAATAACATAATGTACCCTTAGATTTCTATTCGAGATAATAATGGAACTACAATCTGGACCTTATGTGTTAAGGCTTGGGACTTCCACAAGGGACTTCATTGGATACCAGGTAACGGAAAGAGGATTTCCCATTGGGAGGATTCTATTCTTAAAGAGATTCCTTTGGGCTTCGTTCATCACCTTTAGAAGAGCAAGAGTTGGTTGATTGACCATGGGATTGTCTGTCTTGCAAATATCTATAAATGGCAACCATAGACAAAAATATGGAAGGGATGGAACTTTCCGCCCCCTCCTAATAGATTGCAGATGAAGCTAGAGTCACTAAGAACTCACTTGAAATGAAAGGCTCCCATTGATAAAAGGAAAAAAGAAAACTAAGTTTGGGGGAGAAGGGAAGGTTACTATACGATTAAACAAGGATATGAAACGTTGCAGATGCACCAATGTGATTCTTCAAAATCGACTCTATGGAAAAATGAGTGGAAAAATAACACCCCCTAAAATCAAATTTTTATCTTGGTTGATAGCTCATGGTAAGATTCTTACAAGGAAAAATCTCAAACAAAGAGGGATAAATGGACCTTCTAGATAGGTGCTTTGCAAAAAAATGAAGAATCCATTACCCACCTTCTTGTCTTTTGCTCGTTTTCTAATAAAGTTTGGGAGGAAGCATTAGGTCCTCTATTTCCCTATTTAACTCAGCAACCAAGGCCATCGAAATTCTTCAATCTTTGGGATTGGGCTCACTCCCTCTCTCTCTAATAACAATCTTCTTCTTAAATCTGTGGTTGACTCTCCCTAATTGTGATTGTGGTAGAATTCATTTATTATGATTTCATTTAATATAATTTTGCCACCCCTACAAATTTATCTGGACTCTTTAATTTATACAAATAGATTAATATCTTTAAATTTATACGAAAATGAATTGATGTAAACCCACCATGTGATAGACACCTATTTCTCTCAATTTGAACTTATCACCATTATTAACATAATCTCTATCTCTATTCTCATTTAAAGATAATACATAAATAAATTATATTTTAAATATTACTTCTGAATCTAAATAAAATTTCCAAATTGAAACTATGAAAGAGAATTATTACTCAAAAGTGTATCGCTTTAAATCAATATTGCAATCGTTTAAAATTAAAGATATAATTTTCAATGTCAATATTCCGTTTTAATGGAATTTTGTTGAATTACAGTGTTAATATTTGCGGATACCAAAACGTCAAAGCTTATATTCTTTGACTATTTTTATGGGATGATCGAGGCAAGTCTCTTGGAAAAGTTTACTCATAGGAAAAATCAATCTGTTTAATTTTTTTTATATATGAAAATAGTGTTAACATTATAATTTAATTAAAACTTAAATTAAAAAGTTTAAATATTTCTATAAAAAAAATTAAATAAAAAAACATTTTTCTTAAAAAAAACTTTATAATAAAAAATATAAATGATTAAAATTATACTATCTAAATTACTTTATAGATTCATAATACAACTTTAATGATAAAAAATGGATTTTAACAAAATATTAAAAATTGTATTTAGTATAATTTAATTAAAAAGTTTAAATTTTTAAATTTTTTTATAACAAAATTAAATAAAAAATAACAATTTTCTTAAAAAAACTTTAAAATTAAAAATATAAATAATTAAAATTATACGATCTAAATTAGTTTATAGATTCATAATACAATTTTAATGATAAAAAGTGGATTTTAACAAAATATTAAAAATATTTGAGTGCTTATATTTTTGTATTTAGGTGTTTATATTTAAGCTAAGTTTTGAAATTTTAGAATTTTGGGTGGACTATAATCTATATTTTTTTATTTGTGGATAAAGATGAGACAAGTGTACTATCTAGATTGATTTTATAAAAACAATTATAAGAAACTATATATAAATTAAATGGTATGTGCATGAATGGAGAATTAGTAACTCATGTATGGATAACTAGTAACCAATGAATGAATGCATGGATAATATATCATTTGAGGTGTATACTATATAATTTGGGGTGGACGGGTAGTTGAGGTATAGATAACTTATAATTTTGTGATATTAACTTACCTTCTATCGACTTTCACCAACCACAAATTAAATAATTATACCAATTTAAAATCTAAGGTAAAATAACAAACATATTTTTTTTCTAAATTATAAAAAAATGAGATAACTTTTAGCCGTTTTCAAAGCTATATCTAACTTACAACGGCCAAGGACTTAGTCAAGGGCTGTACTGGCAGATTCCCTTATTGACCATAAATTTGTTCATATAATTTTCGTTAACTGCAGTTATGTGTCCTTTAGATTTGAATATAACGGCGTGCATGTGGATAGTTACAGCGATCATG
This sequence comes from Pseudotsuga menziesii, assembly GCA_001517045.1. Taxonomy (NCBI): domain Eukaryota; kingdom Viridiplantae; phylum Streptophyta; class Pinopsida; order Pinales; family Pinaceae; genus Pseudotsuga; species Pseudotsuga menziesii. The sequence continues at coordinate 342,567 of LPNX010203593.1, read as the reverse complement.
TGAACGTTTAAATTAATTCTAATGAATGAGATCTAGATTTATGGTGAGTTAAATCTGAGGAGGGATTTGTTGTAGTTATTAAAATAGTAAAACAGGAGTACCTGCATCTAATTGAACGAAGAATCTTCTGTTTTCTGTTTTCTGTCTTTTGTCATGGCTGACGAATTCCAAGGTAATTGTTGAGATTATTTGAGTGGCGTTAACGTGACAAGTTCAGAAGGCAGGTGTGCGATATGATATTCTATATTAATCTTGAGGCTACCAAACGCAGCCATGTGAAGCCAGACGAGATGCTGCAGTTTCTCTTCTGTTTGAGAAGTTGTGAACTCTGTTCAATATTTATCATTCAAATCTTTGCATCGATAACTGAGGCGTGGACTCCGTTTCTTTTACTTTCAGAATGCTGGCGGGTACGTCCCGTTTCAGTTATATTTTGTGTCCTTCGAGGTTCGGAGTTCGAATCACGTAGGCGATGGAACGAGACCCCAATCCCAATTATAGAACCGTCAGTCTCGTGCGCTCCATGGGGTCCAGGGTTCCGAGTTTATGCGTTTAGAGAGAGGAATAAGTATCACCCGCAAGTTTGTACACACTCAGAGGCAGATGTTTGGAGCTGTCGGTCATCTCCTCGAAACCCGTTACTGTTCACGTTTAACTCTGGCGCCGTCCTGTAATTGGCTCTTCACTCCATAACATTACCATTCAGTTCTCCCTCCTCAACTATGTGGGACATGAGATTGTATTTATAAGACTCAATGGATAGGGATAGTTGAGAGAATTGTGGGTGAGGTGGCCATAAGATCCTACCAAGAGGGATCTCAACTCCAACCAACCCAGATTGATAGGGATAATGTAGGACACGAGGCTTATGTTCTAGAAGCCTGGAGAATCCTCTTTTTTTTCCATTTTTACCAAGGTACCGCTTATATACCTTTATGACAAAGTGGTGAAGGGTAAGAACTGCTTCAAGAACACAGCACATACGCGGTGGCACCACTTCTCTTGAACAAGGTACCGCTCATCAGCTAAAGTGAAAAAGTTGTGCTAGGGTCTTTTATGTAGAATTGACATCCATAGCATGTTTCCACTCCAAGTTTGGGATTTAGGGCAAACATAGGTGTTAAAGATTTCATCACATGTTGGTGACGGGATTTGGGTATAACAATCACTAATAACAACCTCCAAACCTCTCTAGTATAAAGAAAAGAAAAACACCTCCAATCAAAGCTATGATATCAATATAGGGGACTTGCTTGATGCTTACATGATGACACAGTTGAAGTCAAGGAGTCTCATGCCCAACACTTCCTTTTCCTCCTTGACTAGCTTGCTCACCATACGTTGAAGCACAAACCAAAATCCAACCTTCAATATAGAGATAATCGTCCATGGTTCCAAATTATCAGTGATGACTTAACTAGAGAATGTGTGAGAGAAAACTAAGTATATATGCCTCATCATTCCACCCTTTAATACCATTACTTTTGATTGGATTTGTCCACATATTGACAATAATTCTCATGCAAAAATGAAAAAGAAAAAAAATCCTAGGGGATGGCATGAAGCTCTGCCACTCCATTTTTCTTTAATGTGCATGTGCTTAGCTTTGTAGGGCCATTATCATTCTTATTAGCTTCACTATTGATAAGAATTCTTAGGACATGGTATAACTTGATTCATCAAACCAAAGGATCTCTTTCTCAATTCTTGTGATAAGTATGGCTAGCTTATCATCATTCAGATATTTGTTAGTATTAATAAACTGAATAAAGATAAAGGAGTATCTGATGGAAATTAACGATCTCAAAATGGAGACATTCATTGCTTTCATTCCTAGTAGAACAATATATACCTCTACTTGATTATTTGTGGTTGTGCCTTCCCCATTCTTTAGGTAGTTATCAAGTTCCTTAGGGATCATATATAATCCTCCCTATGCCTGCCACCCCTAGGTTTCCTTTAGTTTCTCCATCAAAGAATAATATATATTATTTTGGTGTCTTGTTATTACTCTTTAAAGTCATCCTTTTTCATTCTTATTTGTCAATTCTCCTAATGAGACATCTTGCCTCTTAATGATTGAAACTAAGTGGAACCTCCCATAAGTATGTATGTTAGCCATTATTTGTCCTCCACCTCTAACAAATTCACTCGGTGACCCTTCAAACCCTTAATTTTGATTGTTTTTTCCATTAATCCTTGATATTTTGTTGTAGTTAACCCTGGATGTTCCAAATCTAGTTTAGAATGCTTTTTTTGTTGTTGTTAGGCAAACTTTCCAACAAAGTTGTTTTGCTAGAACTTACTATCCCCCCCCTAAGGACTAACTTATTAATGAAACTTCCCTTGTACTTTTTTTGCACAAAGTAAACTTTTCTCTCTAATTGTTTGGGGTGATCCATCTATTAATAGTTTTGTGAAAGGATAACTACAAAAATTGCTTGGTAAAGTTGCATTCAAAAATTAGATGCTAGTGCGTTTCTGAATTCAATCAACACAGGGTCCACCATGATTGGCCATTTATCTCTCTTTTTTAATGGTATTGTGTTGTGAGTAAATTATTATGGATCATAACCCATCAAAACGTGTTTACCTTGGGAATACCATCACTTTGTCAAATGTGCTTTCAATTAATTTATTATGGGGCGATTGCAAGTGATGAAAATTGTTATTGTTATCCTTAGCACAATGAATATCTATTTTTCCCCCAAGCTATTATAGTATTATATTGTGAGTGAATTATTATGGATCATAACCCATTAAAAGGTGTTTACCTTGGGAATACCATCACTTTTTCAAATGTTCTTTCAATTACTTGATCATGGGGGGATTGCAAGTGATGAAATTTTTTATTGTTATCCTTAGCACAATGAATATCTATTTTCCCCCCAAGCTATGGAGTTCAAAATAGAAATGTTAATTGGGTCAGATCCTTCCAAAATAGTAAAGAGAACTAGGATGGTCATCTCGAACAGATTGTTAGGAGGCAAGACATGAATCTTTCCTATCTAATGAGAACCATCTAATGACCAAACCAAAATGTTGAACAAGGTTTTGAATCCATGTTTTCCCATCCATTCTTTTAGTGGAAGTATCTCAATCATGCACTCAAGTGGAGGAGTTCCGATAATGCTATCTCTCCATATATCAATCAATCTTTTGTTACCTAGAATCAAAGTGAGCTTGGACTAAATTAGTGGCACCATTGTTCTAATTAACTTTCAAATATGAGATCCTTTCTTGTTGTCCCGAAGGTTGTCTATGCACATTTCGTGATTTCCCTTAACATGATTTTTTAGAAGAAATTGTTTCCAACATTCCATTTTAGATTAGTAGACATTAGAGAAATTATGCCCCCTTTGTGGCATTCATTAATAAGGGTTCTTTAGCGCCCAACTTTCCATGTTCCTTCTGAGCTCTAAAAATATTCAAATTGACTAAGTAGAATTTATGCATATGTGGTTTTCCTCATTTCCATTGAAAACTTTGGATTGATCCCAATTGGAGATAACATCATGAGCATCGATATAGAGGAAGATCACACAACACAAATTTAATGAGAACTATTTCACTAGTGGGATTCAACCACTATGATCCTCACTATTGAAACTTACCTTTGATTTTGTTGTTGATATTTTGTCGAACTACCATAGTAGGATTCCCCATTGTCATTGTGAGATTTTAAAGGAGGTATAGGATTTTGACGAGGGAACATTAAAATTTTGGGAATGGAGTGCAGGAGCGAATTACTAATGTTCTAGTCATAAATATGGCTTTACTATTGTTTTTTTTCCTATATTCATTTAGATAGTGGTAAATGACAAAAATGAATCTCTCTGCAATTATTGTTGAGGCCCCTCTCAACAAAAGAGTGATGTATTGTGAGAAAATTAAGAGTAGTTCATTCCTTTGACCCCTTGGGCTATACTGATTCAATGTAGATTCCCTTTCTATTTCAGGTTCCAACTTTTTGCTAAGAAACTCTGCCATAACATTGAATACTAATGGCAAGAGGGGATAGCATTGTCTTAGTCCCTTGCTACTTTTGAAGAATTGGGTAGGCCTTCCATTGACTAAGGGTTTTATTTAATGACCACTTATGCAAGTTTTGACCCATTGGACAAAATTATTGTTGAATCCAAATTTAGATAGGACATCGAACAAAAAAAATGACTTACCCAGTTGAAGGTGTTGACCATATTAATCTTTATAGTCATTCATTTTTCATTATTTTCTTAGCTCGATCGGATTGCTCCCTGGATCATAATTATACTATCTATAATTTTCCTTCTTTTCATGAAGCCAACTTGATTGGCATATATATCATGGGAAGAATCTTCTTTATTATTTTTGTCAAAATATTGTAAGAGGAGTTACAAAGAGAAATTGGTCAAGATTGAGAGAACGAAGATGGATTTACCTCCTTGGGGTTGAGAGATAAAAATGATGAATTGATGTTACCTCCTTATTTATTATTTTGGCATATATACAAGAGCATGCACTTCAAATCATGTTTGATAATGAACTAGTAGGCTAAGTTGTAAAAGTGATTAGAAATTTGTTAGGACCTGGAGATTTATCAGGAAGCAATACTCAGAAAGATTGGATTTTTATCACTCCTCAATTTCTTTTATTAACTCCTCATTTTCTAATACTGAGATCGAGTGTGGAATATTTTCAAGCATGGAATTTTTAGATTGAATATATACATCATCCTCTTTTATATAGAGACATTCAATGTGGATTTAGGATATATCCTTGATGGCCAACAAATACCTCAAAGATGGCCCGTCTTCTAAGATAATTACTTTGACAGGTTGTTAGTATGAAGTATTGACTTGGATTTACTATGGAAAAATAAAGTTTTATTGACAAATTGCATCCATAGGTTCTTTGATTTGAGTCTCCACATTTCTCCCTCCAATCTAGCTACCTTGTGGATTTTTCTACAAAATGTATTTTCTTTGATTTGAATCTGCTTGGTGATCTTTTCATTTTCCTTACAAATATGAATATTTTCTGTCTGTGTCTAAAGGTTATATTTCTCTTGATCAAGTGGCATAAAGTACAATTTAACCCATTTTTCTAGGGTCATTTTGATTGCTTTTAGTTTTTTCTAACAAACAAAGGTTGGCAATTTGGAAATGGCTTGAATACAAACCTCAAAAAAAAATTTATCACTTGTGGATTTTGGACCCATAGAGGACAAAATTGAAAAGGTAAGGGTCAATATTTTTTTAAGTGACTAGAAGATAAAGCAATTGGTTTATGATCAAACAATTTTTAAGCAAGGATTCACATGGAGATGATAAAATCATTAAGAAGTAGATCGCTTTGGAAAATAAAGAGATTTAACCTAGATGTAATGTGACCTGGGTGAATTCTCATGTTTGACCAATTATATGTATCTCTCGGCAGTTTAATATCGATTAGATTCCAATCTATCCTAAGAGCCTCTAAATCCTCTTAGAAGGGTTCTATTATAATATTTCCTCTTATTTTTTCTTTACTATTTAGAACCACGTTAAAATCCCCTACAACTATATTGTTCTTGAAAACCTTAATATCCCTTAAAGACTACAAACAATGCCAACCTTCCCTTTTTTTCTTTATATAACAAAGCCATGTAAATGTTAAATACATTGAACTTTACACTTGATTAAAGATGCACCAAGCTTGTTAGTACCCAATGACAAGTTTGATGCGATATTTATAAATGAAAAAGGGAGTTGTCCCAAAGATTCCAAATGTATTCAGAGGATCCCCTTTGATATTAAACTACTACACCTTCACAAATTTACCACTATTTCTTTCCAATTTCAAGCATATCAGATGCTTCAAGATTTCTCTCTTTAAGGATCATGATAGTTTCCTTCTTTGATTTGATTATATCTTGCGTGGTTATCTCTTTTACCCTGCTACCCATGCTTGGACAATTACAAGAGACTAGATTCATTATTTAATAGATGGGGGCTTGGACCCTCCACCTTGCATAAGGGCATGAGTTATGATATTCTTATGCAAGGGATTATAGATCCCACTCCCATCAATTTTTACATGGTGAAATTAAGATTGATGAGCTTCTCTTTGTTAGCCATTTCTTCCCTTTTTCACTTGGTTGATTTCATTCTTACTCTTTTGGGTTATCTCTCATCTTCTCCTTCTTCCTCCATGTCATCCTCTTCAAATTGTGTCGAGGACTCCTCATGAAATATTATATTTATTTGACACAAGATCATTTTCATTAAGTTTTGAATCTAAAACTGATAAAGCTTCCCCTAGTGGGATAGATTGGGGATCAATAAAAGAAGGGATTTAAGGTGGGAACATAAAGAAGTTCTCATGGACAAATGAAGTGACCACTTCTATAAAGGAGAGGGGGTCGTTTTCAGAAAGGACATTAGATCATTTAGATAATAAGATATAGAGGCACATCTGGTTACGTGTTGATTTCTTCTAGGAGATATCATTGTATTTCCATATTTAGGTGCATAGGTGACTTGTTTATCCACTACTACTACTGCTTGTTGAGAGGATCCAAATTGAGTAGGGCGGGCCTAATTAGATTAGTTGATAAGAAAATAAGGTTGCTTGGGGTGCATTTGATTTAATTTTATAGATAGAGTTTATTTCTTTTAACCACTTGTAATTATTCTTCTTATCAGGAGCTACCTGCATTTGGGGGAGATTTGTCTTACAATTTTTCTCAAAGTGTCAATATTCGATGTAGATTTTTCACTTGAAAGGAAACCACTCATGATCCATCTTTTGATAGTGTTTTTATTTATCTAAGATGAGAAGAATAGATTTTGGCAATCATTTTTCCAAATCCACTTCAACACAAATTCAAGTACAAGCAAACATCCCATCCTTTGGCTTAGATTTATCAATATATTTTCCCAAAAATAAAGGAGTTTATATCAATTTGTTTGAGTGGTATTATAAATATTTTGAATTTGACATATATTATCTCCTTGAGCTATATAGTGCAAAAGAAACTCATTTCATATTCTACTTTGTTAGAATTGTAAGCTTTATTAATTCTTTTTGATACATTTTAAATCTTGTCAACCTCTAAAGATATTTTTTTCTACTAACTTAGGGTCCATAGCATCCTTACAATAAATCATTTTATTTTTTTATTCAATCTCAGTGCAACCTCGAAGATTTTATTTAAAGTTAATTACTAAAAAAACAATTATTATTTTAATCGATAAGGGAATCAAAATATGTATCCATGTTGTCGTCACTCAAGAGAGGGAACTCACTCTATGTCGAAATTCAACCACTAGAAAATAGTAGTTTCCTTGATATATAGGAAAGAGATCCATTTTAAAGTTTGACGATTTGGGCCGACCCTTTTTTGTCGAATCCATCGTTTTTATATTTTGCAAAATATGAAGTTAACTAAGTTTTAATGGAAATTTTGATGGTAGAAATGGATTCACCACCCTCAGAAAGCCCCAAGGAAAACACAATTCCATAACTTGACCACTGTAACCTCGATTTTGGAAAATTGTGACCAAAATTATTCAAATTTGTGTTGAAAAAAAAACTCCTATTCTGACTAAATCATTGAATTTTTAGACTACTGGTATAGGCAAGGACAATATCCTTGTCTAGTCAACATCATAGAGGGTTGGAGAGATAAAATAGATATTTGTTCAAGTGAGAATGAAAGTCAACAATACATCATTACAAGGAATATGTGCAATACACTAGAATATTACTGAAGTAAATAATGGACATATCCCAAATTTAACTAGGATGTTAGGGTGATTTATTTGAATCTTATCTAGAATATGCTTCAATAGCATAGTGATAACAACCATCTCAATTCTGCCATTTCATATAAGCATGGGACTAATATGTGTATTCTAAAGAACTTGAGGGGTAATGATCTTTTCAAGGTCATCTTTTAGGCCATTTTTTCATAAAATGAATCAAGGTTATCTTGAAGGCCATGTTATGGGTTATCTTCTGGGCCATGTTTATTATAAAATGAATAAAATATATAGAATAATTTTTAATCAAAGTAAATTTTAAATATAAAATGAATCAAATATATAGAATAGTTGTTAATCAAAATAATTTTTCAACAAATAATTAAATACAATTTAAAAATTAAAATAATATCACCAAATAAAATTAAAAAAATAAAAACAATATCAATTAAATAGTAACATGGAAATGTACATTATTAGAAAGAATGCCATCATATGCTTCTCACTGCTTTAAATCTATAAATACGATACTTTCAATTATGGGCATTCCCTCAATCTTTACCGAAAGTGAATACCCATTCCCTCAATCTTATTAGAAAGTGAAATGAATACTTTGCAATGGATACCCTAATCGTTATTGAAAACAAAAATAATTTAATTAAACTATAAAATAATTCAATTAAAAATATTATCATATATAAAATATAAAATAATATTTAATATTTTTAAAAATCTAACTTTAAAAGTTAAATTAAAAAAATGATTAAAAATAAATTTAATTAAAATATTATCATATATAATTTACTAAATAAAATTTAACCTTTAAAATAAAAACAAAATGTAAAACAAGGTTTTCACTTTGAATATAAAATATTATATATTTAATTAAAAATTACCATATATAATTTATTAAATAATATTATCATATATAATTTACTAAATAAAATTTAACCTTTAGAGTAAAGGCAAAAATATAAAACAAGGTTTTACTTTACATCTAAAATACCATATATTTCATTTTTCATATTTATTTTATTTTTTTAATCTTGTTTTTGTCTTTTTATCCATAAATAGCCTATTGGCTTAAAAAAAAAATTAACCTCCGAAATTTAAAAAAAAAAAATGTAAAAATTGTCTTTACTTCACATCTACATATATTCCATGTGAAGGTACCCATAATTGTCATATTTTTCACATATTTTCTTTGTCCATTAAAACCCTTTTTCACATATTTTCTTTGTCCATTAAAACCCTTTTATATCTCATCGTTGTATTAAATATAAGCAAAAACATGTAGCAATTTCATTTTCTCTATATTAAGTAACTTACAAAAATATTTACAAAATTTCATGGAAAATTTTGGAAAATTAAAAAAACTATTCAAAAGAAAAATTAAGTAAATTTTTATATATTTATAAAATTCAATGGAAAAATATTAAAAGGTTAAAAAAAACTATTCACCCAAAAAATTTAAGAAAAATTTTAAAAAAAAATCTATTTTAATTAAAAATATTATCATACATAATTTTACTAAATAGAATTTAACAACAAAAATGTAAAACAAGGTTTTTACTTTGGATATAAAATATTATATATTTAATTAAAAATTACCATATATAATTTACTAAATAATATTATCATATATAATTTACTAAATAGAATTTAATCTTTAAAATAAAAACAAAAATATAAAACAAGGTTTTACTTTAGATGTAAAATACATATATTTCATTTTTCATAATTTTTTATTTTTCTCATCTTATTTTTGTCTTATCATCCATGAACACCATATTGGCTTAAAAAAAAAATTCTCCCAAATTAAAAACAAAATGTAATACTTACCTTTACTTCACATCTAAGCATATTATCATATTTTGCACATATTTTCTTTGTCCAGTAAAACCCTTTTTTATTTCATCTTTGTATTAAATAGAAGCAAAAACATGTAGCAATTTCATTTTCTCTATATTAAATTACTTATAAAATTTCATGAAAAAATATTGGAAAATTAAAATAACTATTCAAAAGAAAAATTAAGTAAAGTTTTTATATATTTATAAAATTTTATAAAAAATATTGAAAGATTAAAAAAGAACTATTTAAAAAAAATTAAGCTAGGTTCTTATATATCTATACATGGGACGGATTTGGCCTGAGATCTTTTACTTATAATTGCTCTCAAAAACTTGAGCTAACCCATCAAGCTTATTAATTTCTTCTTTATTTGAATTAGTTTTTTTCTTTAAATCTTCTTATACATTTTTTTAAATCTTCATTCCTTTTACAAATATTAAAGATAACAATATACTAAATAAAAGATATTTCTTTACAAATATTAAAGATAACAATATACTATTTAAAAGATATTGTTATTTTAGCTCAATTGACAACCCCTTTTTAAGTTAATAGTGACTTTTTTAGGCCAGCCCCTTCTTAAGTGAATAGTAACTTCTACTATAATTTGAAGTATTAATAGAAAGTCTCACGTCTTTCTTTTTAGTTATCTTGTGATCATAGTACCTAGTCAGATCCATGCAAGACCAACTTCTATGACGAGGATAAAATTCTTTAAAAAATGTAACTCCAAACTTTACATTTATATAAGATAGTAAACATGACAAAAATATCAAAGAGAATTTTCTATTTTCACACATTCCAAAATATATAGGTTGATTACAATTGTTTCAAAACTACAGTAAACTTTCCACCCTACATTAATCAGTTTTTAATATTATAGTCCCAATTAAGAGTGTGATCAAAGTTAAATCTAAAAAACTTAGATAAATTAACTCTTTCCATTTCTATTGTCATACACTTTGAGTGATCATAATTGAAGTGAGTGATCATAATGGGACAGTGAAAAATGGCAAAACCTATTATAACTAACTAGCACTAGCTGTTATTTGCAAATATGAGTTGTCATTCAAGAGAAACCATACTACCCTAAAGTAACTAACCCACTGATGTTGGAGAAAGACAAGTTCTTAGCCCATTAAAGTAAGTTTTAGGTCTTACTAAGAGCATCTAAAAAATTTAACTATGAAAGCAAATGTGTCAATAAATAGAAAACTAAATGATGAAGTATAGATCAGTTGGTTTGTGTGGGGATTAGTCTATATCAAATCACTAGTTCAAACCTCATGATGATATCTGAGAATTTAATTATAAAAACAAATTTGTCACTATATAAAAAAAACCATAAAATATATATATAAAGATTAATTCAGTTAGGTCACTGGTTCAAACCTCATGGTGAAAGTTAAAGATGAAGATGGTTGTTGCCAGTGGCCACTGGCCAGTTTCCATTAAAAAAAAATGGAAAACGAATTCCAAAGTACTTGTTGCAGGTGTTATCTGAGTGGCGTAAACGTGATAAGTTCGTGCGATATGATTTAGTAATCTGGAGGCTACTAAATGCAGCCATGTAACGACGAGATGCTACAGTTCCTGTTCCTGTTTCTGTTTCTGAAGTTGCATCATTAAAATATTTGCATCGATAATTGGGTTGTGGACTCCGTTTCTTTTTCTTTCTGCATGACGGCAGGTATGTCCCGTTGAGTTTTATTTGGTGTCTTTCGAGAGTTCGAATCGGGTCGTTGACGGAACGGTTCCCCAATCCCAAAACCGTCTCATGCGCTACAGGAGGTCCAGGGTTCGAATTCCAGTTCGAGTTTCCGCGCAGAGAGAGACAGGAATGAGTATCTCCCGCAAGTTTGCACAAACTCAGAGGCAAATGTTTGTAGCTGTTGGTCCTTTCCTCGAAACCCGTTACTGTTCATGTTTAACTTTTGGCGCCGCGCTCTTATTGGTGTTCAATAATTTAAACTCCTATTTGGAGTAAGCTAACACCATTAGCACCTAGAACTCGCAGGTTTTTTAAAGGGTAGTTTCAGTGATTGGAATTGCATAGTCTGGGTGCTTCAAGGGTAATAAAGGTTTTGAATCCATTTCTGCAATAAAAATTGCAATTTTAATACTGCAAATCTCATTTTTTACAACAAATTGTGTTGTTGATTCCAACCAAACTTGAAAAAATGCAAATGGTCTAAAGATTAGCCAACTCCTATTTTCATTCAAAACCCTCATTAAACCTTTGTTTCTTAACAATAATAACCTGATTTGAAAGTAAGAAGTCAAACTTATGATCATTATTATTCATCATTTAAACATCTTTATGATCTTAGAACTAGATACAACTTCAAAGTAGCTTAGGAAACATATAAGCCTAACATTCTTGATTTTTTTATATATCTTTTTCAGCTAAAAATATTAGGTTGTTCAGCAAATTATAATGCTTGTATTTGCAAGATTATTAGAATATAGATTATGCGGAATGAAATGTAAGTATTTATTTTGCATTTACAATATCACTTATTTTATGTCAAACAATTTTAATACTTTGTCTTTTTAAAATATTTAAAATTAGTATTATTTTATTTTGTAAACTTGATCAAATTATATATTTTGTATTAATTTTAGTTTTTTAATTAAATTACTTGCAATTAATGTGCTTTAGCAGATTTTATGAGAGTTTGTGATGAATTATGTGAGTTCTATATGTATTTATGAAATATGTGGCCATTTCAATTTATCTATTAAATTTCGATGTGTTTTAGTAAATTTTATGAGAATTTGTGATGAATTGTGAGTTTTATGTGTACTTGATGCAACATGTTAAGTAGGTAAGTTTAGGTAAGTTTGATAATGAGATATGATTGTGGTACTTTTTGTGAAATCCAATGCTTGTTGTGACTTGTCCTATCGGCCTAGATTGGTTCTTTATTCACTTTTTATTGAAAACAATGGGAAACATATGTGTACTTAAGAGCAACTTGTAAGAGCAGCTTGTGAAGCAAATAGATTGCACTATTACCACACCAATTGAAAGAGAAAATAACTCTAGATTGGGAGACTATCTAACCAATTAAAAGTGAAAATTACTAATTAACCACACAAGCTTCAACTAATCATTCATCACATAACAAAAGTAGACTTACTCCAACAAACCACCACTACACAATTTGTGAATTTTTAGGAGAAATATATATACATCTATTGCAACTCTATTTTTTAAGACTTTTCTTAACTCTAGAGAAAAACTAAATCATAATTATTTTGTTATTGTGTGTGTGTTTTCATGTTTTGCATGTGTACTTTATAGCTATGCATATATGTAATTCCTCTACCAACATCTTACCATCATGTGGGTGGTTATATAATTTAGTCTTAAATTACTTAGTTTGAATGTTTCATTATGTAGTTGTAATTTCTTGTAGACTCTTGCCAATCTATCATGATAATGTGGTTTGTTGAATTCATTGTCTTGATTGAATTGAGGAGGCTTTTGCTAGTATAGATAGATTTCTTGCTTTTTACATACATGTGAGGTTTATTCTTAAGTGTTGAGCCTCTATAACTAATGGGTACCCTTTGTGTTTTATTCTCAAGACTTTGGAAGGCCAAGAGCCACTCATATGAAATTTATTTTCAAGTCCTGAGCCTCTACAACCAAGAGGACTATAGGACTTCATACACAATCTCTAAATTCTTGTTCTAAAATAGATTTCAATATAAGTTTCAATAGTTTAGCTGCATCAATAACTTATTGGCATTCATAAACCAAGAAAAACAACATTTCAATAAAAATTGAGGCCTAGAATGAAGTGTACAAAGTATGATAGAGAATTTAAATATAGATAAAAGATGCAACAACTTTTATAATGTTACAATTTTTTTAGCCTAACACAACAAATTACAATTTATTTCATAAAGGAGATCATCTTTTTTAATATTTATATAATTTCATGATTAATATTGAAAAATTCAAAAATAAACTAATTTAAAAACTCAAATAATAACGTGTACATTATAATAATTTCAAATTTTGAATATTATTTATAAATATTGATCACAATATTTATGTATATCTGTAATATACACTTATGTAAACAACTTAACAATTAAAAAGATATATATACTTATATAAATTCACTTAAAAACATATTATTATTCATATCATTTTAGAAATAATAAGTATCATATTTAAATATATACATTGAATATTTACAATTGATAAATTTAATTTAATATTTATAATAATTTGTAACAAAAACTACATTATAATCCAGTCATAATGTTCAATAATTTACTAAATTTGTAAAACGTACATTATACTATACTCAATTATCTAATATTTATTTTGAAAAAAGAAATACATAATAAATTTAAAAATATAACTAAAAATCTATTTAAAATATATAAATAAATCTCTGCTACCAAACTTCAAATCGACTTAACTACGATCTTAAAAATCTCAAGAGAACACTGTAGCTATCCAGATTTGGATGGCCATTTTTCACATCTCTGACCATTTTTGACATCATGACACTGAATACATTTTAATTAATATATTTCGATTACCATTTTTGACATCAAGACACTGAATACATTTTAATTAATATATTTCGATGACCATTTTTGACATCAAGACACTGAATACATTTTTATAAAGCGGGTATAATAATCGTCATAAAGTTTGATAATCATCTTTTTTGACCATGTTGACACATCATTATCTCACTGTTACTATATGTGTTTTTAACGACGATTTTCATGAGACTGTCTGAGTTTTAACGACACCACGGTCGATTTTCCATGACTGTTGAGTTATTAAGCACAGTAGAAAACCTTATTTTAATGGTGGTTTCACCTACTGTTAAGCCAAAACTGTAGAAGTGTCTACTTCTGGTCTCACCTCTGAAGCGATTTGTCCTCTTAAGAAATATGTGATCTTCAATCAGTTTGTTTGTTGCTTCAATGGGGGCAGAAGAATCAGATAACTTTCCCCCACAAACATGTCCAAGTGCTTATCCATTAGTCCATAATACAAAGAAAGGGACTTGAGGAAGATGGATGTTCATAGAAGTAACTCTTATCTACTTTAAAATCAAGAGGGGCTGATGGATTCGTTGAAGTATCATGCGTAGAAACTACAGAGAAGTGACACCAAGCTGAGAGATATAATCCTCTTCCCTCTTGAAACAATAAGAAGTGCGCGAAAAATTAACCACCAATTTCCAAGAGACTGCCACCAGATCTCTTGTCATGGTTAATTCATCTATTAGGTCAAAATAAATTGAGTCTAAATTGTGAGCAGACTGGCAATTCAAAAACTGTGTACCTTCCATATGAACTTAAGCTCAATGGATCGTGTAAAGAGGAAAATCTAGAAAAGTATGGTTTTCTAAACATGCTAATGAAAAGTCACCAGACCTAATTTTCAAAGGAGTTTCCTCCGAATTTTAGTAATGTTCAAACTTGAAGTTCAATGAATGGAAGTTTCAACTAAAATAAGTTAACAGAAACAATTGAAAGAAATTGACCATTCTGTAGGTTTCATAGTATGTCACCGTGATTGCTTACTTCCCTTACTCCATGCTTAAGACCTACCCTTCAGCCTAGAGGTGGGAGAGTCCACAAACTCCATGGAATTTAATGCAGATTTGATTTAGATTAGTGTCTTCTCTCATTGATCTAAAAATACTCGTTAACACTATATGACCAATTAAATCTAAGGTAAACTTGGTATAACACTCATGTATTATAGTTCATTATAGAGCAGGTGAACTATGGCATGATGCTAATAGATTTAGCTTATAAGTTGAAAGAAATTCTTGGCTACCTTTCATCTATCAGTGTTTTTATAAAGACTTATTTCAACCGAGCATTTGGATGTTCCAAACCATTAAATAGAAGAGTAGACTCACTACATCATTTTACTGTAATGGGCACTGTCAATCACAATGATCATTGTTTCAGTCTCAATAGAGGCAAAGGTTAAATGATGAGTATCTGCTAATTGTGGTTGGTTGCATGAATGAAACTGGACGATTATAGTCTGCTAATTAGGGTTTGCCAAATTTAAGCTTAAGTTCGAAGAGTAGTGGACATGAAGAGGCGGTATTTTTGAGCTCCTAGATCAGATGTGATTAGTCCTGAATCATCGAACTCACTGAAAATAGTTTTATCAGGACCCTCTATCACTATAACTATTGTAATTTTGTATTTGGATAGTTTTTCTTTCTTTCTTTTGTCCATAGAAAAACATTTGGGAAAAAAAAATGCTACTGTTCCACATGCAAGGTATTTACAGAATGAAAATATATAGCAAAAATTCAAAGAATTTACAAAACAATCATATCAGTGGAACTCTTCTATCTATAGCAATTGAATTTTCACATTTCAAAGGAGATATGGTTGCCCGTTTGTCTTATTTTACTCAAAGAAAACAAGTGAGCGTAACCGGATTTGGGGACCACGACCCACTTACCTTACCAAGTCTCGAAGCGTCGCTCATTCAAAGCATTTGAGGATCGAATGAATTCATTGAGAGATAATGAAGTGATGGCGAAATATTCTCGTCAGATTGTTCAGAGTATGATCTATGAAAGCGATAACATATGGAGAGGGATTCATCCTCAGCACACGGTCGGGACCTGAGCGGGGCCACATTTACAGTAAACTGTCATACTCATTCACATACTCATTCATACTTGACAAACCCATTTAGCTTCACATGTTCTACAGTAATGTTTTCTTTTAGGATTCCAGTCTTTTTGCCTGTCAGCCGGATTCGATCTCCGATTTGCATGTCTTGTTTCTTTCTATTAGCATTACGGAGTTTACTATCAAAATCCCCTCTAACTCAAATGCAGAAACCCTAAAAATCAATAGAAATGCCGATTCATTCATTGTCAATGGCCGGATCCAAGAAAGAAATCATTAGAAAAGCTTCTTTCCATCCATCCCTAAGATTTTGCTCAAAACGTCTGAAAAGAAAATTCATGAAGCAGACTCAAATCTAAAAACTAAATGGATAATTGTCACGGCCTAAATCATCAAGTAAAGATAAACTGTAAGCACAAAAGGGATCGTAATCTTTAGAAAAAACACGAAAAGAAAATTTGTAAGAAAATGAACTGTAATCGTTAGAAAAAAACAAGAAAAGAAAATTTGTAAGAAAAACGGATTATAATCTTTTGCATTGCAAGTATATCTACAAAATATTTGGCGTCCGTGATCACAAAACGGCAGCTGCCATGGCTAAAAATATCACAGTAATTAACACCGAGAGATTACAAAATTAGAACGAGAAAAAAAGTATTCGGCCTTCCAGCAACCCGCTCCTGCACGTTCCGTGGTGGTTAGGTTTAATACTGTCGCCTTTCAGTCAGTTAGACTGGATCTCCTGACCTACTGTCCAGCCTATGAGCCTGTGCCTGTGCCTGTGCCTGTGCCTGTGCCTTCGCCTGCCTTGTCGATCTCTGTGGTTTCATGACTGATCTCAAAGACGCTAAAAAGATTGTTGAAAATAAAAAATTTATAATTACACGCCGACTCGTCGTACTGGCTAACTAAACCTACATGCTTCAGGAGTCTTCACCGCAAAGATGCCAGCACAAGAGTATGGTGATACAACGGCGGAGTATGTAAAACCTAGCTCGCTGTTCCTTCGCCAGAGCCGCGCAGCGCTTGCTGAAACAACCGTTATCTTCCTGCACCGAAGTTCTTTTAGCACTTCTTCTTCTGGAATAGGCAGCCGCGGGAGTCGAACCCCGGGACTCTTTCTTCGACGGCTTCCATTGTGTATCAGCCTTTGTGTGACCGGAAAAACACTGCCCCATCTTCTTCACAGCGCTGCGCGTACACCAGTATTGCTCGGGAAACACCATTAAAGCTCCGATAACACCATAAACAAACACAATGAAAGCTCAGAGGTAAGCTTCATCAATGGCAGAAAGATGCATGGGATAGGAGGCTTTCAGAGGGTATATGGCATGGAAAGGTTTATCGGATCGAATCCGCTGGAGGGCGGAGAACTGAAGAATGAATTCTTCAAAACGGGAAATTACGAATGCAGCAGGTTCTGATAAAGCTGTCCAGGCGCCAGAGGATGACGTGGCTGTGCTTCCGTATATTATTTTTTTACAATTTTTTCCGACTGTACTTTGCCACGTCCACAAATTGACGGCCACAAGAACCCTGAAGAAATACGTGTCGCTTTCTCGAACTGTTGGAAAGTGCCCAACGGGTCAAACGGAGGGAGAATGGGGGCCGTGTTGTCACATGGGTTTCACATGACCCAACCCCCCATCCGGGAGCCTGAACAGGGCTTGTCGTACGGTGGGCCCCACGTCTGGGAGCCTTCCAGTTGGCCGCGACAGAGCCTCACTGCCTCGTGTTATCACGCCACGTCGACTTTCCGCGAACGGAACGCCATTGTAATTTGTATCTATTGAAATATTTTTAATTTTCTGTAGTTACAGGATTTTAAATGTTTTTTTTGGTTTTATGTGAACATATGTAAAAAACCGTGCAAAACGGCTCGGGAAACCCGTCGGCGAGCTGGAGTCCGGGATGGAATTTTAAAATTTAATTGCTTTTCATTTAATAATAAAGGGCAGAAGATGCTCAAGAGGAGGAGATAATAGAAAATTTATATTTAATAAATTTAATATTTTTCTAAATGATAAAGAATTTCAAAAATATCACATGAGAGTTTTATACTCTTGTTTAAATCTTTAAATCATAGAGGTTTTTGTAAATAAACTTTGATAATGAACTAAAAGAACCGCGTCCATCCATAGAAAATCATGAAGTGGTATTTTCATGTGGAAGTATTTTTTTTATAAATAATTTTTTTTTCAGAATAGAAAAGATGACTTTTTATGAATAAAAGTTTTATCAGAATTATATACATAGAGAGGTTCTCTTAAAAAAATCTCATTTAGTAGATTTTTGTGGCTCAAAAATATAGTCTTTTCAGTTTATCCATAACTTGTGGATCCAATTTATCACAACATGATTATCATATCATTAAATACAAAAATACTCATCGTAAATGTCTACTAACAAAAACAACAAAAGTAAATTACAAGATTTCACAACATCAGTAAATCCCCATATAGCAAGACCAATGGCACTTTTTTGATAAACTATTAATTTCTTTGTTGAAATCCATGTAGATATGTTGAAGAGTAATCTGCAGAAATGAATCAAGGAGGCCTTTGGGACACATGTACCACTCATTGAAGTGCGGGGAACACTACTAGAGGTTAACTACCACTTACTGCATGTGCATGCATCAGTTAGGGCACCTCCTAGACCAATCCCTATATTTTAGGAGTCACTAGGAGTCCCGGTACCAACCTACTTCAGTTAATTGGGGTTAGTCCTAGTTAGTCTTAGTTAGCCTCCACTTACCTTCAGTTAGTTGACAGTCAGTTAAGTTAGCACTACTAATGCATGGATAATGCATGGTTGCATGGGGAGGAGCACTTTTCCTACCTACCTCACTCTCAGTTGCACTCAATTAACTAGTTGTCACTGGTTATTGAGTTATTGGTCATTAGGGAGTTGTCTATTTGGACTCCGATATTGATTGGGAGACCTTGAGTTAGAGATTCAGTTAGATACAGTCTTATCCACTTGGAGGATTCGAATTCATTACTCATGCATTCAAATTCTACCTATGTAAACTACATTGTAACACCGGATATTATGATGATGAATATACTGTAAATTCTTGACCAATACTTGTCCATTTCCTGTGTGGTTTGTCTTGTTGGATTTGTATTTTCATTATCCATTCAATTGCTGCAACATTATCAAAAATCTCTGCCTGAAGATTTAAATGGAATTCAAATTCTAACATGGTATCAGAGCCTTCTTAGGCAGGTTTCATGCTTGTTTCTGCCCATCGAACATCAAAAGCAGCTGGGTTTCCACAGAAGTCCCCTATGAAAATTTGCTAGTTCTGGATTCATTCAGAGCAGCGGAGAGGGCATGACGGACCCTAAACACATGTTCGTGCCGGGAGGAAAAACATGATTCTAACAGTTCATATGTTTTTGGTGTTATTTGCAGTGGAATTGATAGGTGTTACGTATCTTGAAAGAAGTATTTGTTGTCTCCCTGCCGAAGCAATTATGAGTTCTCAAACTCATGAACCACGGATCCTCACAACTTCCAATTACCTTGATTGGAGGATTGATATGCAGTTGGCCTTGCATAAGCATGGCTACCACAGGATCATACATGGATGGGACGCTGAGCCTCATCAGTCGGTAGAGCGGAACAAGTTCCTAAACCGTTGTGATGAAGCATTCGGGTACTTATGTACTTATATTTCCATAGATCTCCTCTTTCATCTAGAAGGATTGAGGACTCCTAGAGAAGCCTGGGAGAAGCTTGATAGCTTGTTTAACAAACAAGATGAGTTTCGGGGACACATTCTGGAGAATGAGTTGGTATCTTTACATCCATGATCCCCGCAGTTTCGAGACTATTGAGCAATTATTCTCCAAATTCAAGTCTCTAGTGCTACAATGTAGACAATGCGGGATAGAGCGGAAGGATAAGCAGAATTTCCTTTCCATACTCAGCAAACTAGGTCCTGAGTACTTTATCTATGTTTCTATGTTTCATCACAAGTGGGAAATCTTTCCTGATTGGAAACTTCCTTCTTTAGATTCATTTTCTGAATCCTTAATCAAAGAGAAAAACTAATTGATTCGAATGGGAGTCATCTAGACCTCCAAAGATCAAGCTCTCTTGGTTATTGACTCTTCCAAACCGCAAGCAAAGGGGAAATCAAAGAAGAAGGAGCCAAAGGCAGCTGATTCGAATCCTAAACAAAATTAGCAAGCTTCCGAAAGGGCCTCCGGCTCAAAGAATAGGAAATCTAGGAAAACATTATGTCCTTAATGTGAAAAAGGGTATCACCTTCAAGATAGTTGAATGAGGAAAGAACTTGATGAAATCTCTACTCTTCTCAAGCAGCATAACATTCAAAGAGAAAAACAGTCTGGTAATGGACATGAAAGATGTCATGCTTTGAAAGCGGGACTACCTCGATCTACAGGCTATTTGATTGATTATGGAGCCTCTAACCACATGGTTGCCTCCAAGGATCTCTTCTCCTCTCTCAGTGTCAAAGAAGAGCCCACCATTCACATGGGAGATGATTCCCAAATCCTAGCAATAGGGAAGGGCACCATCAGAGCGAAGCATGGTGTGTTCAGAGATGTCCTATATGTGCCCTCACTTGCAACTAATATGTTATCTGTTTATCAGATGACCCATACTGGATCACCCAAGCAAGTATTGTTTGGACCTAACTCAATAGAGATCACCAATATCTCAACAGGGGAGATTGTAGTGAAAGGGATTTGTCAAAACCCCAAATTTTCACAAAAATTTAAAATTTTGAGATAACAATAAATGCTAAAACCTGCAATCTACTAACAGCTAACGATTTGCAATAAAGGAAATAGTCAAGTAATCAGTTTCACTAAATCTTAATTATATTAACTCAACAGTTCATTTTTTTGTAACAAGAATAAAGTCTTCTTGTGTGCTGTTTTACTTCAGTTTACTGAAAGGTCTTTTCATGTCAAGTAGGTGAAATTTAACTTTTGAATCTGGGGCTTACTTAGCAATTGTGCTAACGCAGAAGATTAATGGTTCTTACAGGTTTACAGGTATGATCGAACGAGTACGTATTAAAAGTTCTTTAAAGTATTAGCAGTATTTTATTTGCAATTAAAAGGCTTAGTAATTAAGCTGTTAAACTCTAAACAGCTTCTGTGAGGTATAACCATTTGGATTCCTTTAGTTTTTCTTGTAATAAAGTTCAGAAGTAAGTAGCGACAAAAGAATATGTTTGCGACTCTAAGAATTAGAATCTCATATACAAGTGCTTCTACTTTAGTCTAAATAATTGCAATGATATAATGATTGTTTTGTCAGTATTTATACAATAATAGATTTTCTTATCTATGTAATGACTGTCCCACATTTCGCTTCTACAAGATAACTTATAGCCTGTTAACCTTTGGATAGTATAAGTTCGATTGTGCAAACTGAAAACCATAATGCCTTCCTACATGAGATCATGATTTTCCTATATTTTATTTTCATGTCGAACCCTATGGTTCTAGTAATTTCTGGATTCAATAGGATCATTCCTATTCTAGTTATCTTGTTTAGTTCTATAACTACTTTACTACCCAATTGACCTGGTGAATCTTTAGTAATTTCCAAGTTGAGTCATAACCCAAAATCCATCAATGTATTGTCGCTTTGAATTGTGTAACAGAATTTCATAATAGTGTTCTTACAATAAGTTTTGTACCACTTCAAAGTTCTGTTACCATTTGAGTTATTAGTTCATATAAGTCTTATAGACATGCATAATCTATTTGTTTGATAGACATTCAGTCTATAATTAGTTCATGATCATAAACGTATTTAAATTAGAGTTTATGATTCTCAAACTATTACATTATGCCATTTATAAAAGTTATGACTTGTAATGTTGTTATTACAAGAGATTTACCATGTATAAACTATAGTCTTTTTACAAAGGAAAACTACAGTTGTTCATTCGCATGAACTCTCCCATAAAACATTTGATCTCTTATCTATAGTAAAGACATAAAACATTGATCTCTATCTATAAATAAGACAAAACATTTGATTTCTAGCTATAATAAAAACAACATTTAGAGAAAAGAAATGCAACCATTCAAATCACAATTGTGATGTTATAATATAATAACCTAAGGTTATATAATGGAATGAGTTTTATAAACATGTTATCACTTGAAAAGTCGTTATTACAAGAATTAACCATATATAAGCTATATTGTTTTTTTCATAAGAAAGTTATAGGTGCTTGATGGTTAGCTTGAGCTCCTCTATATAATAAAGACCTCCATCCATAACAAGGTTAATGTTTAGAGCAAGGAATTACTAACATCCATAATATATTAGTGAGTTTACAATCTATAAGTTATAAGGTTATAGAATAGAGTGTGTTCTAAGTATAATTGGTTTCGGCATTAACCAAAGTTTAATATATGATACTCCTCGCTAGGTCAACATAATCATACGTTGATATTCTATTACTAACTAGCATATGGTAAGGCGCATATGATTATCGATTTACATGGCAAAATTATTGGGTTGGTATCATAGTTTAAACCTTGTTCCAATGATTTAATAATTGGTTTTTGAATTATGCAAGCACTATAGGGAACGACCCATTTGCATGGTTTGATTTGCTGACGACGTGGTCATCTCCTGACCAAGCGTGGAGAATATAAAACACTGCCATAACCTAACCCTTATCATTTCCATCCCATAGTTTTCCGCTAGCCCTTGAGGCTGCTCTGCTTGGCTTCCATGGCGGTCGTCGGTCCTCCTTGCTCCGGTTGTCTTGTGTCTTGGTTCAGTGCTGCATTTGTCACCGATGTGTGGTTTTAATAGCCATTCTCAGTGGCTGGGTTCTCACTCTGCAACGTGTGGAGATTATCATTGCTCTTGGCTTGTTGTCTGTGTAATCTTCCCTTCGTCGTCCTTGTGGCTCGCTGTCTGCTCCAGTTTCTCTTGCGGTCCTCGTGGTTTTCTGTTGCATGAGGTTTTTACCTTACAGGTTGTTTAAGTCTTTAATGTATAAAGCCTGTAGGTGATAGTGCTTCGTTGAGGCTATTCGTCGTTTCCATTGACAGGTGAATAATAGTTTTTGCATTCATTTACTTGCTGTTACAAGGGCACATTAAAATCTTAGGTTAATATTTATTGACAGTAGTTTTTATGAACTCTTTGCAGGTGCTCGCCATTACATACTTTCACGCCAAAGGAAATGAACAGTCAACCAACGAATGCCACGGCTCGTGGTTTGTTTCGGGTAAGGCCCATGGTCCATGTGTTGGGTTTTCACCCTACTTGTAACAGAGTGGTCAAAGGATTCACCCAAGGTTTTGGAAAAAGATTCCTCATCTCGCATTTATGTTGTTGTTTTTACAGGTTATTGTTGTAATACCTAGAATCAAACCCTCGCTAGTCGATGGGTAGACTCGGTTTAATTGAGCACCGTAAATAGTTTATTGTTTGGTTTTACAACATGGTTAAAATAATAGCTTTTATAAAGACAGTTATGTCTTCAAACTTGTTTGGTTATGAGTTGTTTATATTATACTTTGTGTAAAATTCAGGGTTTTTACCCTTCTTGACTATAAGTCAAGTTTTTGTACTCTGTTTAAAATACTCTTCAAGGGTTTATAAATTAAGTTTTTAGGACTGATACTTACAGACGTAATTTAATTCTTGTTTGTTTTTATTTAGAATTATGAATTTAGGGTTTATCCTGTGGAAACCCTCATTTTGAAATAGATTATTCCAGTTTATAATAATTATAGTCTTTTTATTTGTCCTTAAAGCACTGTGAGTAAATTATATTAACCTGGTTATTTAATGGTTACATAATTAAATAAATTTGGTTTATTACTTCAAGGTTTTCTTTTGCTAATTGTAATAATTATAAGGGTCTTAACCCTGTCTTTCATTTTCACAGGTACACCCTGTTAGTAAAATAATAAGACACAGTTTCTTTTAGAAGTATACATTTTGTTTATATTGTTTAGTATTGTATTTATTTCCTATGAAATGAATTTAGTTGGTTCTTTAATGGTTTAAAAGAACTAAATTATGGTTTAAAGAATTCTAGGTTAGGGTTTGTAGAAATAATCTCTGTCCATCTTTTATCAATTATTCCAGTTTGTAAAAGCATTTCTTTTGATTTGTAAACAATAAATATTATTTGTGTTAATAATAATATTGTTTGTAAATAATGTATTCTCTTGAGTTTATTTTTACATATATATATATTATTAAATAAGACTGAGAACAGTCTATAATAGTTGAGTTTATTTAATAAGATTATTTTGTAAACTTGGTGAAAGAAAATAAGAACTTTCGTCCTGTCAATACTCCTTACATCTAATTTGTCTGTAAGTGTGTAAGGAGAGTTCTTTATTAATAATACTGTATGCATAGGTTACTACTGTCTGTTCATTATTTTAATTCTAAGAGAAATAATACTATAAGAGTTATTAAGTTCTCATTTATTATATTCCTTATCTTAAATTAGTTTATCTTCAGAATTTAATTAGGTTACCAATACTTACTTAGAGTTCAGATTGTTGCAGGTAAAATAACTATTAATATTAGGAAAGGAAGTAAACTAACATAATTATATTTACATCTTTACTTATCATAATAATAAGCATTCAACTGATATTACTATTTCTTCTATTTCAGTGTAGATGTATATTTTATACAAGAAGATACAGTGTAAAAGAATGAATTACATACTTGAATCTACTGCCATTAGTAAAATAATATGATTCTGTTCTTTTTCTAATATTCTAAATACACTGTCTAGTTCTAACAACAACTCTATGAAACAAATTAATATTCTTTCTGATAAAACAACTATCTATTGAAAGAAAACATTTCAATACTCTGAAAAACATAAGTACTCTATTCATTTCATATTCCTATCATACTTCATTCCTTAAACACACTACCTGTGCTAGAGTATGATCTGGTTTACTCCAGATGGAGAAAAACACAGGTAGGATTATTTTTCATCAAAGAACAGATTCAGCATCTAAAACAACTAAGAGATTTCAAGCTTAATAGTTCACTACGTATCATATAAATCATTCATTATTTGTTCATACACATATATAATCTTTAACACAGAAATTAAAAGATAGTAGAACTTGTTTTTAAAGCTAGATAACAACAACGTTGGGAGGTCGTTCCTCCCTACCAACTCCTGGAGAGCGCTCAAACAGCGACTTCTCAGGACCCCCGAGCCTGTTCCTGGTCTCCTTGGCTGGGATTAGGTGGAGCAAACAACAAAGTACTAGTCCAATGACTCAATACCAACTCTGCATACTGCAGCAAGATCTTTCAGCTGGAAAGCTGTACTAGATCACTTTCCTTCAGTTTTCCCCTCAAACACCTTCCACAAAACTTCCCTTCCCAATGAATTCCTTGAAGCACATTCACCTGAATGATTCTTTTCTTGGAATGAGTAGCCTCAGATCTCTTGAATGGGATTTTTTATTAAGATTGCCTAGGTCTTTTTGGGTTAGTTGTCATTAATTAAGCCACCTGCTCTGATCCCACTTTCTTGGGGGATCATGACCCCAAATGTAGGGAGGTTGCCACCTGCAACATAGGAAGTGTTTGAGAATGCTGCCACTTATCTATTTTCTCTCCACCTAGTCTCCTCCACCAACTTGACCAGTAACACTCTTTTTAACAGCTCTCCCAAGCTGTTGTCTCCACTTTTATTTATTTAAAATTAAAATATTCATAACTACATTCCACATCCTTGACTCTACTGAGTCATCAGTTACAACTTTAACATAAAATTTAACATAATGTCTTGGAATAAAATCAAATAAGATAATATTATTTTGCAAAATTGGGGCATGTGACAGGATTGCTGATCATGCCTCCAAGGCACACTATTTCTCTCACTTCATGCCATTCTCGGTTCCAGCATCATCACAGCTTCCATTCGAAGCTGATGAAGGTATAAACATTCCTTCACTTCCTATTACAGTTCCAATTTCAAATCTTGACATTTCTGATTCAGATTCAAAAAAGGAGTCATCCCAGTGTGATCTAGACATTGAGCTTACAACTCAAAGGGATCTAGATCCAGATCCAACATCTACTTCATCCCAACAGCCTAAATGGGCTAAGCAGCTCATAAAAGCAGCTGGAGATGGTGTTGGGGATCCATATGACAAAAGAAGAACGAGGTCCCAGTATCAGAAGGAGAGTGTAGAACTATCTCACATAGATCCTCTTCCTGTTGAAAGGTGTTTTATGATGCTTGGGTCAGATCCTCAATCCTTCAGGGAGGCTTGTCATGATCCTAGATGGCGGGCAGCCATGGATGAGGAGTTTGATTTGCTACATGAAAACCATACCTAGGAACTTGTCCCCTTACCTCTAGGATGGAAGCTGGTACAGTGAAAATGGATCTACAAAACTAAAATAGTTGCTGATGGGACCACAACCAAGTACAAGACTCGGTTGGTGGAAAAAGGGTATTCTCAGGTCCAAGGCTTGAACTACAATGAGACATTCACTCCAGTAGCTAGAATGGACTCCATTAGGCTGGTATTGGCCATTGTTGCTTCCAAGAGATGGGAAGTACGCCACATGGATGTGAAGAGTGCCTTCCTCCATGGTGATTTGGAGGAGGAGATATATATGAAACAACCCGAGGGATTTATTGATGATCATTCCTTAGTCTGCAAACTGAGGAAATCACTGTATGGAATCAAACAATCCCCAAGGGCATGGTACTCCAAGATGGATGCCTTCCTCATCTCTCAGGAGTTTGGAAGGTGCAAATATGATTGAAATGTCTATCTGAAGAAGAAGGAGGGGTTCTTACTTCTAGTTGTATTGTATGTGGATGACTTTCTCAATACTAGCAGCTCTGCTGCTGGATTGAGCAGCATAAAGTATTCTCTTAATAAAGCATTCGCTATGACTGACTTAGGACTGTTAAGATAGTTCATTGGTCTTGAAGTAAGTCAAAAGACTTCGGGAATCATGATCTCACTGTCCAGGTATTCATCATACATGCTTAAGAGGTTCCACATGGAGGATTGCAAGGAATCCGCTTGCCCTTTCTTATCAGGCATCAGGCTTGAAGAAGGTGGTTCCACACCTTTGGTGGACAACACTCTCTACAGACAGCTCATTGGAAGCCTTCTGGATCTCACTCTTTCGAGACCAGACATATCCTATGCCATGAGTGTTGTTGCCAAATATATGCAAGAGCCACATGAGATGCACTGGAAGGAAGCAAAGAGGATATTGCACTATGTGCAGGGTACTATTGATTATGGGATCCACTATGCTGCTGGAGAACAGCTGGATCTCACAGGATTTATAGACTCAAACTAGGCAGGAGAGGGAAATGATAAGAAATCCACCTCGGGTTTTGTATTCATGATTGTATCTGGGCCAATTTGTTGGTCTAGCAAGAAGCAAGCAGCCCTTGCACTTTCTACAGCAGAAGCAGAGTATCAAGGAGCTGTGAATGCAGCTATTCAGGCAGTTTGGCTACATGGCATCTTGACATAGTTCAGGATTCAGACTTCACCTACAGTAGATCTTTATTGTGACAACCAGAGTACAATCAAGATCTCCAGTGATCCTATTCAGAAGCAGAGGACAAAGAACATAGAATTTCACATGCACTACATTCGGGAACTGGTGCATGACATAACCATCACACTGCACTACTGTCTGATAGAGGATCAGATTGTAGATATTTTTACCAAGAATTTTAGTGAAAAGAGATTTTCCTTTCTCTAGTCTCTTTTGGGCATTGAGGCTTAATTCTTAGTTCCTATCTTGAGGGGGTTTTCCCAACGTCTTCGTACCTCATTTGTATTATGTCTCTTAGATTGTACATTGGGTGACCTATGGTCTTGTTACAAGGGCCCACAGTTGTCCAAGTTAGGATTCAGGGGGGGTGTTAGGATTATTAATCCTCCCTTGTTCATACTTTCTATTAAATTAATTATTGCCTAACTTAAGAACCTTAAAATTAATTAATTGGGTCCACTAGTACAATTGGGTCCACTTGGCCCAATTGGGACACATGTACCAGTCATTGAAGTGTGGGGAACACTACTAAAGGTTAACTACCACTTACTGCATGTGCATGCATTAGTTAGGGTTCCTCCTAGACCAATCCCTGTATTTTAGGAGCCACTGGGAGTCCCGACACAACCTACTTCAGTTAATTGGTGTTAGTACTAGTTATTCTTAGTTATCCCCTAGTTACCTTCTAGTTAGTTCACAGTCAGTTAAGCTAGCACTGCTAATGCATGGATGATGCATGGTTGCATGGGGAGGAGTTCTTTTCCTACCTACCTCACTCTCAGTTGCACTTAGTTAACTAGTTGTCAATGGTTGTTGAGTTATTGGTCATCAGGGAGTTGTCTATTTGGACTCTGATATTGATTGGGAGACCTTGAGTTAGAGATTCAGTTAGATACAGTCTTATCCACTTGGAGGATTCGAATTCATTACTCATGCATTCAAAGTCTACCTATGTAAACTACATTGTAACACTGGATATTATGATGATGAATATATTGTAAATTCCTGAGCAATACTTGTCCATTTCCCGTGTGGTTTGTCTTGTTGGATTTGTATTTTCATTCTCCATTCAATTGCTGCAACATTATCAAAACTCTCTACTTGAAGATCTAAATGGCATTCAAATTCTAACAATCTATTCTCAGAGATAGCTGCCACCATTCTAGCCATTGTATTTACAATCTGTTTTATTTCCACCATTTAATAGAATATGTGTTTATTGTATCTTTGTTTTCATTGTAATATGTCTATGTTTATGATGATATATGTGTTCTTTCATTTCGTTTACCCATAAATATGGATCAAGAAATCACCTTGATACTGACATGTAAAGCATCAATATATCCCTCTTGAAATATAATGTAGTTTCTAGCTCTCCAAACCTCTCAGAAAGTAGCAAATGGAATGTCATTTGAGATAGGTTGTGAGATTTTCCATCTAAAAACATTCTCTTCCATCTTGGATTTATCCCAATTAAAATTAAAATGCAAGCACTTAAAGAGTTCTAACCAAACATCTTAGAATAATGTACAATCACCAAAGTGGTGATCCACTAATTCCAAAGCTGAAGCGTAAAAATAACATCTGTCGAGACCCAAGATTCCTCTTTTATGGATTCCATCCCAAGTTAAGATTTTCTTTTTTAGACTTGGCCAAACAAAACATTTAATTTTTGTTGGAAGTTTCTCTTTCCAAACTGAAAAGCATCCACCAAGAAGGAATCCTAGTCAAGGATTGATCAGCTAGAGCATTAAAAGCTAATTTAGCAGTGACACCACCCCACTTCTTGTTTAAACACCAGACTAATTCATCACCATTATCTGTTAATTTAATGCCAAAGAGATTAAGTCTGAACACATAATCATCCCATTTGAAGTGAATATTTATTCACTTCACACAATCAATATTACCAGAACACTTGGAATATTCGATAAGCCATTAATATGACAAACATATATTGATAATTGGATAGATAAGAGATGTTTTATAAGAATTAGTGTCAGGTATTTTATACCCTAAGTGGTAAGGAGGGTGAATTTTCAAGTCACCTCTTGAGTAATTAATTAATTACCCTAATTAACGTACTTAGTATTAAATGTTAATATTTATAACATTTATATTTGTTACATTTCCTTTGCCTTAAGGGAATCTTTGTCCTCAAATCTTGTATTGACAACAATGTCTATATTCCCTTTGATCTGTTGTCTCGGGATCCTTTCCTTTTTGTAATTGCGACACTTGATGAAATGAGATGATACGAGTTACATATTCCCAAGGATAAATCTCGCATCATATCTTTTGTGGTCCATCCCATACCTACTTTTATCGAAGCTCTGAGATCATTTTGTGGAACAGGTCATTGCAATTGTTGCTTAGCATGTTGGTCTTTTCGCCTGTCAACATAATTCTTCTGTGAGTGCTTGTTTTGATCCTGTCGTTGGTCAAAATGACGATTATAATTAGGATGTTTGTAAGGTGTATGTGTTGTTGTTTTTCTTTCTTTTGGATTGTGGCAAGGACTGTCTTCACTTCCTTGATTTGATTTTTGGATGCATTTTCCCAGATTTGTGCTTTTTGGCTCTCTAGTAAATTGTTATGATTCTTTCATCTTGCGACTTTTTTTCAATTTCTAATTTCTTGATATGAATTTCTAGTTCCTGATTACGATTATTTAGACATTGGTTTTCTTCTTGCTTTTCCAGTATTCTTCCTTCGAGGTCTTCACTGTCCAGTGTTCCTTCTTGCTACTGTTTTTCATTTTTTTGATCTTTGCAATCAGTGTTTTGTTATGATTTCGTAGTCGAGAAATCTCTTCGGTATTTTTTGATAATACCTTGTTGAATTTTGTTAGTTCCAACTTATGTGTATTCTTACTGTCGTCATATTGCTGCTGGAGTTTTTCTTTTTGCTATTGACGATGACAGAACTCTGTTTCCTGATTTTCTAACTTTTCATGTAGTTGCGCCAATTTTTCTTCCTTGTCCATGACGACTTTGTTTAGATGACTAATTTCCTCTTTTAAGTCGATATTGTTTCCATACGAACATTTTTGGACTTTGTTTAGTTTTTTTATCTGGTTTTCAAGTTGTTGAATGATACCCTACCATATGTGATATTTTCTTGTCCTTATCTGATAAATTTTTTGTGAGTTTTTCTCTACTATCTTCCAATGATCGAATTCGTAATTCTAAGGTAGTAATATGTTTTTTTTGAAAATTATTATTTCATTTCTGATTGTTGAACTGGAGTTGTAGAATACTATTCCAAACACAGATTTTTAGCTGGGCTGAAACTGTTCGTAACTGTAATTGCAATTGTGAGTGACCGAGATCCATAATTTTTTTAATATCTTCCAAGACTTGATTTGTGCTATTTTAATATCTTCTTTGATTCTTTTTCCTTTTTGTATAAAGTAATAATTGTAAATAACACAATTATTAAATAATTATTATTAAGTAATTATTATTATTATTAATTACTATTATTATTAAAATTTTAATAATAACAAATATAAGATATTACTAATTATTATTTAAAAATAATAATATAGTATATATATTTTTTGTGAATTGGGTCGAAAGGTCTTTGAAAAAATATATAACGATAATAAATTTTATTATTATTAATAATATTATTGATATATATTTTTTATGAATGGCGTGGGATTTATGGTTTAAACCCTTGAATTAAAAAAACCACTTATTAAAACAAAACCGTGGGTAGAGAAACCACTTGTGGTTTTACTCTTTTATTTTTAATTTTCTTTTTACCATACTTTTTTTTATGGCAATCTTCCTTCTTCTTCTCTCTTTTTTTTTACTTCTTCCTTTCTATTTTTTCTTTTGACTTTTTTTTCTTTTTTTTTACTTGGTCAAATACCATAAATTTAGGGACTCCCTAGGATTATGATAAAAAATCATGACATGGCCAAAGGCCTGGATCACAAACTAGCTCGAATACCACTGTAATGGTAAAAAATCATTTTAGTGTGAATTCTTGAACTTCCACTTTCTAAAATACAAATAATCCATGAGTTGATAAAATAGATATGATGATATGATTTTACATTGAGGCTCACCTTTATAGGCTTGAGCATGTGTAGTGAAGGGTTACACCCTTTCACTTAGTAACTAATAACTATAATTAATATATTATTTTATATTTGTTACACTCTTCATTGAGAGTTACTTATTTAATTATTAATAGTTATTTAGTGTTTATTTATTATATATATTTTTGTTCATTACACCATTCTTTAGCCATAACTCCCTGCATATTTAAATCAATAGATGAATACCAACTGAAACCAGAGTCCTCATCCTCTTTAACAACGTGCTTAAGAACAATGATATTCATCTGATGTAGATGCTAGATAAGATTGCAAGATAATGCAAAATTGTTCGACATAACAACAATAGGATCTATATCCAAAAAAACTTGAATGCCCCTCCTGATCAGCCACCCGATGTTTTGGATGATAAACAATAGAGTTTTTAACAGGCTTCTCCAAATCTCTGATGCTAGAGAAGACACCAAATTGAAATTTCTCAACCAAATAACTAGCGGAATTCTTTTAAAGTATTTAATCCTAACTAGATTCCCCCATAGGCCTTCATCAAAGAAATAATGCGAAACACTTTTGGGTGAATCCATGAAGATCGGTGTCTATTTTGAGGGGTCTTATGAGAAAATAAATTTGATTTTTTCATGTTTTTCAACTTTGGGCGAATGAAAGTAATATTTTCGTTTAGAATTTCACTTTCAAGTAAAAACAAAACTTTTAGAGAATTATGTTAGTTTTCTATTCATAATGTTTTCAATTTTTTTTATTGAGATTTGATATGTCGTTTCAGAAAATGTTTGACAGTGTGTCCTTATAAAATGAAAGGACTAAAAAATAGACATATTTGGTTGCGCCCCTAAAATCATTGTTAAACTTGTGTTTTGCAAAAACAAAATATGTTACGACAATCTACACACAATATACTATTGCGATGACTATAAGTTTGTAACCAACGGATCTATATACTAATTATAATATTTTTTTGAATTCGATCAGTGGGGAAACCTTGTCGATTTTCAACATGTGTTTGGTTGCCCCACTTTTCTCTCCCTTGACTATAAAATTTAAAAATCTACGAATACCCTTTTGAAGTATACACTCGAATTAAGCGCACCATATTTGTTTCAATTTTTTAGGTGGTGTATTTTTAAAGTATATATTTTTCATTTCACCGCATGTTGAAAGAGATGAAACGAAACTCGACACATGTTAAGAAACAAAAAATAAATAAAAATATCGGATCTCATCTATACACAACAAAATCTATACCTACGGAAAGTAGATTCAATGACAAAACTAATGGTATCAAGTCTGACAGTCGATTTGTAGTGTAAGGCATCCATTTTACCTTCCGAAAATGGAGAAACTTGAAAATTGTGCAGGTTTCGGGTCTCAGAGGTTATTCGGCCGAACAATGTTTTTCTGTTACGAAACCGTTATTTACAACGCAAATGCAAACAAAAAATCGTCGGTCGAATTTTTTTTTAGCTCGCGTTCTTCTAGTTATCTGCCATCAATGGTTGGTTATCTATTCATCAACTATAAGTTATCCATGCACGACAGTAAACAATAATAATACATTACAATTTATCATGTTACTAGCACACCCACGAACAAAACAGGTACTCTTCAAGGAGATACACTAGGCTGAATATATCCTTTGTCTAGTAACTCCTGTAATTGTATTCTTCATTTCATTAATTCTGGGATACTCATATGATATGGAGCTCATGATAATAGTGTTGAAAATGACATTATATCTATGGTAAAATCTAAATATCGTTTAGGTGGTAATACTGATATCTTATCACAAAATACAACTTCAAATTCCTTTAAAATAGGAAATTGTTTCGATTCCATTTTTTATTTTTCGAGCTCAAATTCTTTAATTTTGATGTCATAAATTTGACACCCTTTCCTAATACACTTTTTACGTTGTAGTGATAAAATTTTTCGTGTAGATAAAGGTCTATAAATTTCCTTCATTGTATGATACTTATCCTCCTCATCCACACTACTAAAAATTATATGCAAATAGTCGATAACAACTTTATGAGATTCTAGCCAATACATACCTATCAAAATGTCATAGGATCCTAGGGAAAGTATATTTAAATTAACTGAGGTATCCAAGTCATTAAAACATAATAACAAATCTTTAACTATCTCCGTAACTTTTCTTTTTACCTTTGTTGCCAGCTATACCAACCATGCATTTTTTTGTTTTTCCTTACTAAGTTTACACTTTTCAACTATTTTTGGTGCAATGTAACTTAAACTAGATCCTGAAATAATAAGTATAGAAACATGTATGTTCAAAACTTTACCTTCTACTTCTAACATGGTGGATTGATGGTCCGCTTGCCGATATTCCAAAGAAACATTAACTACAGGGATATTCCTGGTTATGTCATTCACAGTAGAAGCTTCCTGCAACATGCTTACAGGTTACTATTCCATCCTCCACTAGAATTTTCGATACTATTTACCCCATTGCTATTGGTTAAACTTCGCCTGTTGTAATGTTTATCAATATGACCTTTTGTTCGTTTTCCAAACAGCGAGGGTTTAAATCCTTTCCTACGTTGATCGATCTTTTTAATTTTTTTTTAATTTTTCCAACTTCTACTCAATTTGGATATTTGTTTAAATAAATGGTAGCACAACTAGGCCTTTCTAATTGCTTCATCCATTGTTTAAGAATTTCAAACATAATATTTTCCTTATACACTGGGGGCAAACAACTAATAAAACTGTATACCTTAGCTTTTTCAACTCTTAGGTATGGTACATAGCATTGTAAATTTACAAACTCGGTTACAAATTATTCCATGGTTAACAATCCTAGTCTCAATTCATTGAATTATTGGGCTTTCTCATCATAATATCGTTCTGACATATACATTTTTTCAATAGTTTAAAAAAAATAATTCCAACTCAACTCTTTACTACATGTGTTACTGACACTTTTAGCCTCCTTCCACCACAGAGCAGATTTAACAACTAAGATTCTATTTCTTCCTCAAATTCTCCATCAAACATGGGGGGCCCTAACTTTTTGAATTCTCCCTGTAACTCTACAAGTCTTTCTTTTTGTTTTTCTGTATTCATTTCATCACCTTTCTTTAAATCCTGGGGGGTTATATAGGAATGCTATTTGTAGTTTCCTCACTACTACAACTTTGTAGTGCTCATTTTCTTTTCTTGTAAGGAACATAAAATAAATATAATAATTAACTTGATAATGTTACCTTAGTATAAAAAATATTAAAATTCAGAATCAAGTTGCTAATTTTACCTTAGTAATAAAAAATATTTCTATCAAAACTTTCTAACATTCCTAACATTCTCAACTTATCAACACTTCAAATATTTTACATCTACAATCATACATAAACTTAATAATATATACGTTCATATATTTTGCACCTATAAAAACTTCTTAACATTCCTAACATTTCCTAACATTCATATATTTGCACCTATCAAAACTTCCTAATATTCTAAACATTTCCTAACATTCATTCATATATTTGCACCTATTAAAACTACCTAACATTCATTCATATATTTGCACCTATCAAAACATTCACTCCTAACATTCTCACATTCACTGTTAACATTCACTCCTAACATTGCACCTATCAAAACATTCTCTCATAACATTCCTCCATTCCCACATTCACTCCTAACATTGATATTCCCCATATATTCATTCTTACATTCATTTATACATTCATATATTTGCACCTATCAAAAATTCCTAACATTCCTAACCTTTCTTAAGATTCATTCATATATTTGCACCTAACATTTCCTAACATTCATTCTTAACATTCATTTCAAACATTCATATATTTGCACCTATCAAAACTTCCTAACATTTCTAACATTAACTTCCTAACATTCCTAACATTAACATTTCCATATTCATTCCCCATATATTCATT
Source organism: Pseudotsuga menziesii (assembly GCA_001517045.1). Taxonomy (NCBI): domain Eukaryota; kingdom Viridiplantae; phylum Streptophyta; class Pinopsida; order Pinales; family Pinaceae; genus Pseudotsuga; species Pseudotsuga menziesii. The sequence continues at coordinate 306,775 of LPNX010203593.1, read as the reverse complement.
CTTAACATTAGATTGCACATATCAAAGCATTCATTCCTAACATTCCCTTATTTCCATATTCACTCCTAACATTCACTCCTGACATTGCACCTATCAAAACATTCACTCCTAATATTTCCCCATTCCCACATTCACTCCTAACATTGCACCTATCAAAACATTCACTCATAACATTCCCCCATTTCCACATTCACTCCTAACATTAACATTCCTCATATATTCATTCTTAACATTAACATTCTTCATTCACATATATTCATTCTTAATATTAACATTCCCCATATATTCATTCTTACATTCATTCATGCATTCATATATTTGCACCTATCAAAACTTCCTAACATTTCTTAACATTCATTCATATATTTGCACCTAAAAATTCATAACATACCTAACATTCCTAACATTCTCAATTTCTCAACACTAAAAATATTTTACACCCTCCTAACATTCATATATTTACACCTATCAAAACTTCCTAACATTCCTAACATTAACTTCCTAATATTCCTAACATTAACATTCCCATATTCATTCCCCATATATTCATTCTTAACATTAAATTGCACCTATAAAAACATTCACTCCTAACATTCCTTCATTCTTACATTCACTCCTAAAATTGCACCTATCAAAACATTCACTCCTAACATTCCCCTGAGTCCCACATTCACTCCTAACATTAATATTCTCCATATATTCATTCTTCACATTAACATTCTCCATATATTCATTCTTAACATTAGATTACATCTATCAAAACTTCATAACATTTCTATCACTCTCAACTTTTCAATAACAAACATACATAAATTTAATAATTTACATACATTCATATATTTGGACCTATCAAAACTTCATAAATATTCATTCTTAACTTTATATTGCACCTAACAAAACTTCATAACATTTCTGTCACTCTCAACTTCTTAACAAGAAATATACATAAATTTAATAATTTACATACATTCATATATTTGCACCTATCAAAACTTTCTAACATTCCCAACCTTTACATATACATGTATATAATCCAACAAACAATATCTAAGGTCAATGCACATTTATATAATCCAAAAAAACAATCATGAACATGTGCGTTTAATGTACATGTATATAATCCAAAAAAATAATCATGTACATGTGAGTTCAATGTACATGTATATAATCCAAAAATTAAGCTCTTCGATGTCCAAATCAACTACAATATATATATATATATATATATATACATAAAAAAAACAATATAAATAATTCTCTAAATGGAAGTCCACCACTATACTCGACTAGGGTCTTCCCTTGGATTCGTTTCCCTTGGACTCGTAACAATCTGCAACATGTATAAAAACAAATTATGAATATCATAAATTATTTAAAGAACTTTAAACCAAAATTATAACATTAAAACATTAAACTAATATATCGAAGAACAATTCAATTATTAACAAAATTACCTCAAATTCTCTATCATCAAATGGAGTCTTCTCTTTGCCTCTAAAAAGTGGAGTAGACCCAAGCTACAACATATATAAAAACAATTTATAAATCTTACAAATTATTTAGACTATTTTAAACTAAATTCAAAAAAATAAAATATTAAACTTACAATTTCAACACTATCTTCCAATGAAGTCTTTCATTTGTCTCGAAAAGATCGAAAAGACCCAAGCTTCAACATATATAAAAGCAATTTACAAATGTCAAACATTATTTAAACTATTTAAGCATATATATCAGAGAACAATTCAGTTATGAACAAAATTGTCTCGGTGCTAATATCCACATCCATCAAAGAACCTATATCTTCACCTCCAATTTCAATATGTTCTCTTCCCTTAAAATTTAAATTTTGTTAATAAATAAATCATAATAAAAGCAAAAAATATTAAGCTTAGCAATTAACTTAAAAAGCAAAAAAAATAAAACATTAGCTCACAATAGATGGAAAATCATCTAAAAAGTTCAAATCTAATGAAACCTGCATAAATAAGTCAAATTAACAATAAGATACATAGTTAAATTTAAAAATTAAAAAAAATATCTTTCGAACATAAATATAAATATGTAAATTTTAAATATACCTCTCTAAAATGCTCTTCTATATTTCCAACATTTTGACTAGTGGAGACTCTAAAATTATGTTCATTTAACAATCGGGAAAACTGAAAACAATAAACATTTACGTAACGTATTTATTACTATACATCAAAAAATAATTTATCATACATAGATATAATGTAACAAAAAGTTTAATTCAAAATAAATAAATAAAATTAATAGATTGAAAGTACACAAACCTCTCCTATACTTGATGTGTCATTAGATATTCTATCCGAAGCTATATTACGACAAAGCTTGGCATAGGCCTTTAGATATTCAATGCCCATACAATCTAACTCATCATTTGTTTTGTAAACAAAATTTTGCCGAATAGTGGCTCGAGCCCTTTCTCGACTCAATCCAACATCAAATCCTACAAATGCCGAAGTCAAACCTTCGGCAACATTATGCCTTGCAGTTGTCCCAACTTGTGATGTGGGATCCATCTCCGATTTGTAAGTCACAAACCTAGGTGGACGAGATATCGGAGGTGGAGGTTGAAGAGTACTGGGATCTCTAAGGGCACCTTTTCGATTGCATATCCTCCGCTTTCCAACTCCAAAAACTCGAAATGAATATCAGTATAGTCTGGCTTCATTCCTAAAAAAATTCAGCATAAAAAAACCTAGCTAAATAATTAGAAACCTCATCGTTCCATGGAAAATGACCATAGGCTGCAAGAAACCGATCATATAAAAAATGTGCAAGTTCAGGGTGCTTAAAATATTGCACTTTCAATGCTTTTCGCTTTAGGCTCTCTTTGAAGTTGAACATTGAGTTGGTCTGTTCTCTAGTCACCCTCTCTTTCACAACAACCCACTTGTTTGGACCCATCACTTGTGCCTTTCTTCTTTGCATCAAGGCAACAAAACCATCTATTATTGGTCCAAGATCCTCATATACCTCAATGAATTTTTGTAAAGATTGCAAAACCATCTCTATACTTTGTTTGTTCTCTGGAGCGAGATCCAAACTAGAAATATCATTTTGCAGCTTGTCATAGTGAGCCCTACAACTTTCAAGGGTCATTTGTTGAAGACCACTTTCCCATGGAATCTCCTCCGGTAAATATGATGGATAGGTCGTAATGGGCGTAAAACCCTTAGCTAGCTGGACATATTGCATCCTTGCTCGACCTTCGCCACCTTGTGTAGGATGACGAGCCTCTTACGAACCTTGCTCTGCTTCCACACTTGTCTCCCGTATAGAAGGTCGAGATCCACGTTCACCCATAGATGATAAGGGGGAATCATCTCTACCACTATTGCCACATCAATGATTAAATGAATGTGAACTATACAACAAGCTTGAACCCCAAGATGAAGTCGATAATCTTTGATTTTCATTTCGGACACCAACTCCCGAAGAATGTGATGACCTCCTACACTTCTGTCTCAAAGGCTGCTCTCTTTCCATTGGATATGATATCTACAAGTTTACACAAATATCAATTTCTACATGTTAATTAATCAACTTCAAAGACCTAGCTACTATTAAAACTAAGATTTCAATGAAATATAAATAAAAAAACAAAGATGGTATGGAGAAATAACATATATAAAGACGGTGAGGCTTCTTCGTGATAAGGAAGATCCCTGAATCCACTAAATACAATGGTATATGATGGTTACTACGCACGCTATATAACATTTTGACCTCGCCACATGCCATAAACTTGTTTTGGTTCAAAGGCCAAAGGTTGAAACATAGAGTAATTTGAAGCCAAATATGCTAATCCATTAAATAATTTTGCAAGTCGACAGGTGGAAAATGCGGGGAGATAGTCTGTCAGGCCTAAATATCTAGGCCTGAAGTTCGAGGGCCGTAATGCCTCAATCACTAAGGGCTACATCTTAATTAATCAACTTCAAAGACCTAGCAACTATAAAAACTATGATTTCAATAACGACCTAGATATCACTAATATTATCTAATAGTTATTTAAATGATTAAAGCTAATTTATTATATGTTTCTATTTGATATGATATCTACAAAATTACACAAATCAACTCATATCATATTCAAATTCTACATGTTAATTCCTCATCTTCAAAGACCTAGCCACTAAAAAACTAAGTTTTTAATAAAGACCTATATGTCCTCAACATTATCTAATATATCAACTCATAACATATTCAAATTTTGCATGTTAATTCCTCAACTTTAGAGAACTAGCTCCTATAAAAACTAAGTTTTTATTACCTAGATGTCCCTAATATTATCTAATAGTTCTTAAAATGAAAATAGCTACACTATTGTTGGATGTATGAGAAATTAACATAGAAATCTCCGTGTTTTTGATGTATTTTAGATTTTTAAAATTAATAGAAACAATATCATCAAATATGAAATTAAAGCTACATTTCTTTATGTTAACTACAAAATTTTTCATTATTCCATAAAATCATAAAAAACCCTTATGCTAAGTAAACTGATCAGAGTCAGAGTTGATGAACTCTGCATGGATAGAGTTCCTCAACTCTGTCCACATGGACAGAGTCATATTCATCATTCCATGTGGGCGGAGTATTCATTCATGAACTATGTCCATAGACAGAGTATTCATTCATGAACTATGTCCATGGACAGAGTTGATGAACCGATATCTTCCTTATAATACCTATGAACTAAGATTAAAGTTTTAAAAAATGCACAATATCCTAATATAATAGTAAATATAAACTAATAACTAATAAGCATTATACAAGTTATATGTTTCTTTTATGATTAAGATTAAAAACACATAAGATCAAACAAATTAGTAATAAAAAAATTTGATGTTTTATGTGTAATAATGTTTTTTTGTTTCTGATTTATATAAAACGTACTAAAATATGTTTTGCTAAGTAAAGTTCTCAGGGAAAGAGTTGATGAACTTTGCATGAACTACATTTTGCTAAGTATATTGCGTCGAGAGGCGCTCTACAACCCAGTATGGGGGAGGAGATCTTGTAACGTGATGTAACGTTTGTAACATGTCAGCAAAAAATAATAGTGATAGTGAATACTATGGGAGAGATCTTGTAACGTGATGTAACGTTAGTAACATGTCGGCAAAAAATAATAGTGATAGTGAATATTATGGGAGAGATCTTGTAACGTGATGTAATGTTTGTAACATGTCAGCAAAAAATAAAAGTGATAGTGAATATTATGGGAGAGATTTTGTAACACAAAACAAAAAATAATATCACTTTCATAACGTCATTTTTATTTATAAAAAATAAAAATTTAATAGGCAAAAATAAATGTCCGCCACAAAAACAATCTAATATGGGGGAGATGTTGTAATCTTACTACCTAACAAACAATAAAAAAGTAAAAATTTAGTTATCCGTAAAAAAAATATGTGGGTTAAGAAAATAACACAAAATTGAATTATAGGCAAAAAAATGTTGGCCTTCCACATGGCTTTAAAACCATGTGCAAGACATTCTAAACAACCCATGGTTTTATTGTACATGTTTGAGGAGTATTTGCACATGGTTTTTAAACCATGTGCAAGGCCTCCTAAACAACCCATGGTTTTATTGTACATGGTTTAGGAGGGCCTTGCAAATGGTTTTAAGACCATGTGCAAGGCCTCCTAAACAACCCATGGTTGTAAGAGGGCCTTGCATATGGTTTTAAAACCATGTGTAGAGAAATGATGCAATGTTAGTTCCTAACAAAATAAAAAATAATAAAAAATATTATATGTTGACCATAAATAATATTAAATATTAATAATAAAAATATTATATGTGGACCTTAAATAAAAAGATGTGTCTTTTGGTTTGAATCAAATCAATGGATATTTAAGAAGAGGTTTGCACTTCGAGAGATTTGATCCATCTCGGCGCTTGATAGAGCCTAGGATTTGGATCTACGCTGGTTATACCCAAGGAGCTTCATGGACAAACACCTCCGTGCATGAGGAAAGTGATATTCTAGTGTATTCTCCCCTAAAGTAGTGGATTTTCCAATAGCCACTTAGGGTTGGTATGGTTGTTGATTTACCTCCAACATGGATTTTCCAATAGCCACTTAGGGTTGGTATGGTTGTTGATTTACCTCCAACATGGATTCCTCTCTAAAGTTTTAGTGATTTGGTTTATCTTGGACCTTTTATTTTTCCTTTGAAGGGCGAGTTTGGGCATGAAAATCACAAAAGCAAGTATATGTCAACATATTTAAAATATAATTTAAATTTTTTTTTTTTAATTTTAAATTTTTTTTAACATTATTAACATTAACTAAAAAATAATAAATAAAAAATAAAAGTTCATAAAAAAACAGTTTTCTTATTTAAATTAAAAATATGTTTTTTAATTTTATCAAACAATTTTATAAACAAAGACCTCCCTTGAAACAGAAAGCCAACTTATTTAAATTATAAGCATACTTTTATTCTACCCAAAGAAAGAGTTTCATGGACAAAGACCTCCCTTTAGGAGGGAAGTCCTATGATAATGTAAATTTCCCAATATCCACTTAGAGTTAGTGTGGTTGTTGATTACCTCAAACATGGTTCCTCCTACAACTTTAAGTGCTTTGGTTTGATTTGATGCATTTTTTTCCCAATAAAGTATGAGTTTGAGTATGTTCATATAATAGAGTTCAAATTAAAAAGAAGAGATATTTTGTATGAAATGATAATAATTGGGATTGGAGTAGAATGATTGATGGAATTGGGTATTTAATTTTACATAACTAGATCTTGAGTGAAGTGTCTCTTCTATATGGAGCTGTGTACGAATTTAAATTTCGAAAGAAAGACACTTTTTTTTTTGATAGTTTTTCTTTTTTTGACTAGAGGAATTGACAACTAAATGTTCATATAATAGAGTTCAAATTTAGAAAGAGAGATACCTTGTCTTTTTATAGTTATTTTGTATGAGATGATAATAATCTGGATTGAGGCAGAATTATTCATGAAATCAGGTATTTAATTTTACATAGCTAGATCTTGAGCGAAGTGTCTCTTCTATCATTTTATGGAGTTATGTACGAATTTAAATTTAGAAAGAAAGACACCTTTCTTTTTTATAGGGTTTTTTTGTTTGTTTTTGACGAAGGAAATAGACAACTAGGGATTGGGATGGTACTCCCATGACATGGGGTCCATGGATCCAATCCCACTACCACTATAACCCTAGGTGCATCCACAGGGCCCGAACCATGGCACACGAGCAAGTTTGGGACGATTCAAACACTAGACCTTCCATTTACAACCATTTATAACATTTCAACTTTACTACTTGCTCTTCCCCCCACATGCAGAAACATGTGAGTGGTTCAAGAAATGGGTAACAATAATGTTTTTTTTTGTTAAATAGTATTTGTTTTGTATTATATTAATTAATTTAATGTTTATTTGGTAATTAGTTTAATGTTTAGCCTTTGTTAGTTGGTTGCATCCAATTGACTACTTTACTTGTAACTTTACAAGTAAGAAATTTGATTAATACGTTCATTCTTTACTTTACTTGTAGCTTTACAAGTAAGAAATTTGATTAGTATTTTTATTCTTTTAAAAAAAAATTAATTAAATATTATATAATTTTGGTTTTGGTTTTTTTACTTATTAATAACAAAGTAGCTTTTGTCCAATTGTAATTTTTATTTTTAATTTATTAAAAAAATATCTTACTTGAAAAATAAACCCATAAACATTGTACAACCTAAAGACAATACTAACCATCCATACCCAATTTTGAAGAAAAAAATAATCTAACCAGAAGTGAATTCGATGTGTTCAAGTCTTTAGAACTATGTCGATAAGCGTTTAGATATTATCTTAGATTTTGGATTGTAACCCAAGTTGTTTTTTTTCCATTAAATAGTAGTTGTTTTGTGGTTATATTAATTATACCAATCTTGTATGAATAATAGATATAAAATTATATATTTTAATCTTTGTTTAACAACCAGTTATCTTCACAAATTTCAGTGGTTAATTGTTAGCCTTCGCACATGAAGTTGAAAAGCGTGCTTCGAGCCTCACTAGCTTTAGTGTAAGCTCTCTGACAATTCTGTAAAATTGTACATTGATTTGATTTCTGCACGTAGTACACAAAACTCTGTCATGTGCCCAAAACTACGTCATGAGAATTTGGGGCCATGCTCCCCCTTCTTTAATCTATGTGTAAAGCCTATATGTTTATCCATATTCACCAACCACTTTACTTATAGTTATACTAGTAATATACAATCAAGTTGTCTAAAGAGGAGACTTTTTGACTTTTGTTTCGGGCTTGTTTTTACCTGTTTTTTGCCATGAATCTTCACGGAATTTTCAAAACCTTGAAAAACACTGCTAGATTTTATAGAGTGTGAGTGTTTTCCTATCACATGATTTCATTTATGAACTTAAAATCGCCCGGATTTTATAAATTAAATTAACGGCAGAAAATCAGCCTGAAAGTCAAAAATTCCCATACTTCGACAGCTCCTTCTTATAAAATTTATTACTCAACTACTTGATAAACAATATTTCGAAGATTCAATAAGCTCGTACAACATTTGCCCCATGGGTAGACACCTCCTGACTCACGTGCCTGTCTGCCGTTAAAATATTTGACTGAAGAGCCAATGACAGCACGGCTTCTTGGCTGAACGTGACGGGTCGGCAGCTCCAAAGTAACTTCACAACTCCGTCTCCGCCTCTGAGTTTGTGTAAAGTTATTAATTCCTGTTTCTGCATGGTAAGTCGGGACTCGGGACTCGAACCCTGAACCTGAGGCGGTCGCACACGGTGGCGACGGGCGACAAGGTTTTGGGGATTGGAGACCCATTAATTCCTGTTTCTGCATGGTAAGTCGGGACTCGGGACTCGAACCCTGAACCTGAGGCGGTCGCACACGGTGGCGACGGGCGACAAGGGTTTGGGGATTGGAGACCCGTTCTATCACCTACGCGATTCGAACTGACGACCTCGAGAGACACCAATAATTACCCAAAATAAAGCGAATCCCAGCGAACGTACGCGAGGCGCGAGCATGCAAAAAGTAAAATAAACGGAGTCGACATCATCACAATTATCGATGCAAAGAATTTAATGAATAAAGATCACAAATTTTGAAACAGAAACAGAAGCAGAAGCAGAAACTGTAGCATTCCGTCGTCACGTGGCTGCATTGAGTAGGTTCCAGGCTCCAGATTAGGAAATGATTTCACACGACCTCCTTTCTGAGCTTGTCACGTTTACGCCACCCACATAACACCAGCAGCTTGGCAGCAGGTACCTTGAAATTCGTCTTCTCTCACGGGCTGCATAGACCAGACTCTTCGTTTTAGAGTAAGTTTTAACATGGTAAAACAGTACTGTCACTGCCTCTGCGTCCGATTTACTATTTTCATAATTAAACCAGACTCCCCCACTGTTACTCCACAGATTTACTTTGCCTTTTTATTCCTATTTTTATGTAATTTTAGATAATAATTTTAGTCAATAATTAAATGTAAATCTAAAATATTAATATCATAGGGTGAACCTAAACTCTTTTATTCAATCCATCACTTGAAGACGCAGTTTATGTAAGTACAATATAATCATTAAGGGTATCACTAAAATAAATGTTTGAAAATTCTTTTATTTTGTTTTAATGGTTATGGATAAGAGGTGTAAAGGAAGTCAATCAATACTTTGGCAAGAGCAAGAGTTATCTATTGAGATGCAGAGTATTTAATGCAATTGCAGTAGGCTTGATAATCGTTGGATCTTGAGTTCCTTGATGACCATTGGATCTCGAGCACCTCAAGCTTGCTGCAGCCGTATTAAATGCTCTACAACTCAATATATAGCTCTTGCCCAATACTTTACATGCTATAGGGTATTTAATGCTACGACGGAAGTTGAGATCCAATGACCCACAATGCTGCCCCCGCAACATTAAATACCCTATAGCATGTAAAGTATTGTTTGTCTTAAAAGGAATGTAGAGAGGATTAATATATTTTGTAGTGGTTGTCTAACTATATTATAAGGTCATGGACAGTAATAAATGCCTTAGAACATATTTGTGAAGAAAACCATCTTATCTAATAGATAACTCCAACGATAAACTAACCATAGTTGATTGCATCAGTCTCCCTATTCTTCTCAGCTTAAGCCCACTACACAAAAAGTAAAATTCTATATAACTTTTTGTCATTAAACAACATAAGTTTCAAATCTATAGAGCTCCAAAACGTATTTATTCGATGTTACTTTATGTCCTGTACATTGGCATGATCATAATCAAGCAAACTCAGTATCTGCTTGGGTATCATAATATTCTTCCTTTTAAATGTCAAATTGAGGTAGATTGGATGCACCTACTTGTAGGCGGGGCATGAAGGAAAAGCCTTCTAAAACATCACAAACATGTGCCACTATGAGTAGGCCACTGCAATCATCTCTCTGTTATTTTCATCAAAGAGATCAGACAAGTTCTTCCTTCTAGCTGCAAGTTCTACAAGTTCTTCCTTCTGTTGTCGTTTCCATAGCTAACCATTTTCTGGAAGATTAATTTGGAGGTCCAACTGTATAGGATGACAACCAGAAACTAGACTTGTTTCTCTTGGAGCATGCCAAGTTTCACTTTTGTAGCTCAATTGTAATAATACATTTGCCATGTCTGTAATCATTGATGAATTCAATGACCAACAAAAGAAACCATTAATAAAAGATAAACACAATTTGTGATCAAGAAAAAACTAGAAGAATGAAGCAAACCTAAAGGTGAATTCAATGACAACAACAACAACAAAACCATGAATAAAAAATAAACACAATATGTAATCAAGTTAAAAATAGAAGAAGGAAACAAGCCTGAAGGTCTAAACAATGCTACCATTCTGCAAGCACTCAACATGAAGCTCAATACCAATACTTGACTGTTTCGATTTCTATCCACTGACACCAATCTCATCACCATGTTTAGAATTAGCTAAATCCCAACTCCATTTTCTCATCTTAGATATGTCTTCAAATATCTTCTTAGATCCTACAAGCCTCTATTACTGAATTGAGGACATGTACACTTGTTTCCAAGCAATCAAGAATTCCATTTATGTGACAATCTCATATTGGTTTTGTTTTTTTATTTTATGTTCTCAGTATTTTCCCAAAAAGGGTGTGATTTGTTAAACAAAGGGTTTTAAGCAAATAAGTAAAAATCGTATTTTACAAGTCTAATACTGAAAACAAAATAGTACACTAAAGAAGTTTAGATATGATAAAGTAAAATATAATTTTCATTTTTTTCAACTTTAACACTTTCAAATATGACTAAGTTAAAGTTGAAGCACACATTAAACAAATGCAAACATATAATCAACAAAGTAGCAGTAAAAGTAATAGTAATTAGACAAAACTGTAGTAGTAGTAACATACCTAATGTGCAACACAAAAAATAATAAGTATGATAACTTACTTGGTGAATTGGGACCTTCCTCATGTTCATAAATTTAGCTTTCAGAAGTCTATGCCTCTTACAGGAAATTCAACAAATGAAACAAAAGTGACCCTTACATGAGGGTTTGTACATACCTGAGAAAGAGAGATTAAAAAAATGCATGATAAGTTTAGACAGGTAAAGGAATAGGAACAACAAGCAAGGTCAATGCCCGAACTTTAAGAAAGACAGTGAAAGGGTGAAAAACACCTCACAACATTTCTATTTAAACAAGGGAAACCTCAAAACACAATCCAAATAGAAGTGGCAACCATAACAACCCTTAAACAATGAAGTTGTGGTCACCTTCAGGTAATAACACATGTTAAGTGAACAATAACAATCCTGACATCTTCTCTATAAGGTCTTCATGGTCACTTACATGCCATATTAGAACTTAGACCAATAGTGGCAGGCCTCAAGGCGAAGGCATTAAACAATGGAGATGAAGTCTCGAAAGATTCCTCATCGGTCTAACAAATACAAATATGACATGTGTCTTCATATTATTTTAGCGATAATTAACCCATTTTCCTACTATTTGACGGTCGTTCTTTTGTTTTCCTTCGATTTGGTCGTCGACGTAATTAACGTGTTTTCCTCCTTTTTGGCGGCTTACTTCATCGTGCGAATTCAATGTTCCAATTAAGCTCTCATGGGGTCCGGTTGCATTGATAACAAATGGGATGGACCTTTTCATACTTTAACCTTTCATCCCATCCATCTATACACACAAAACCACAACCACAACTAGGCAGACAATATTCGTTCTTCCGCACAAAAAATTTGGCAGAGGACAAATCCAGTGTTTCTGATATTAGTGTCTAGAGCAGAGAAAAGCCATGGACAGAGAACCGAAAGATATATAGTCGTCAAAAGTAGGGGAATTGTTGAGGAGGCTTTCAAGATCCTTATCTCCTTCTCTAAACTGCTAGGGGATCTCACCCTAACCCTTGTTCTCCCCCTTTGTTTTGCAATACCATTTGGTCTCCGAATGTTTGGTTCAGAAATTGTGTGAATTGGGATGGCTTTATAAGAAGGTGAAGGAGTATGTTTATGAGAGTGTGGAGCAAGGGCCTATTGAGACGATTGGTACCGTGGGGCAGGCTTTTTTTGTAGGATTATTTGTTGTGCACGAGCAATTAAAACTACATTTTCATTTATGTCCAAGATAATTCAAAAAGCCACAGACTATTCTCAGGGGGCTATTGTTGAAAAAGATGGAGAGTGTATGGCCCCATCATATACTAGGATTCATGACAAAGGTGAGCCTGAAGAACTAGACGATATGCTGATGGATATTGTTAGGGTTTCCCATGTGCAACTATCTCAGGATCATAAAGCATATAAATAAAGGTTTGTCCTTATGAATGAATCTTTAGTAACACATGCTCATCTTTATAGAATCCCTTGCTGGATAGAAAAGCAGAGGCCTTGCCATGTTGAAAGGTTTCTACAATTCTAATTGGTAAGTTGTTTCTTTGAGGGAGATTTCTTAAGTGACATCTAATTCATTTTTTCCTTGGGAAATTTGATACTACTTTATATCATCTGTTGTTGCATTTGTTATAGAAGCAACCTATGAGGATACTCATGTACAACCTAAAACATAGAACCTTTTCTATTTTCAATTTTCTCAAGTAGGGATGTGTCTTTGGATTGTTGTGGTGTAGAAAATGTTAAGTAGATATAACATTCTACGTGTTACACTTTTTGGAAGAGGAGTAAGAATAAATTTTCAAGAGGGACAGGTAGGAATATTAGATCATAGAAGAAGAGAGCGTGGTAGGGTCAAGACAAAGGTGTAGGGTTACCTGTTTAAGGTGGGAGTTAGCACATAGGACCAATAGGTAAGGGTCAACACAAGACAAACCCTAAACACCATTAATCAAGGATGGATAAACACCTATCACATGATAATATGAAGGATGTAATAACAAGTTGGGGATAGAACCCATTTTATCTATCTCTCAAATGTACAAGTGTTTAATACACTAACTAAACTTTCTATCATTACCATATAAGTAAGGTCCAAATTAAATGATAGTTTGATAGTATGAAGTGTCACAATGATGATATGGTAGAATTTTTTTTGTGAACAACATATAAATTGATTTTATAAAAAATGGTCAACAAACCTATTTGCTAAATTTTGAAATTAATTTAAATGAAAAAAAATTCCTATGTTTACCAGAGTAAGCTAGTAAACGAATACCTTACCTAAGCTAATTTTTTTATATTTGTACTTTTAAGCTAAATTTCATTTGTATTATGACTTTTGAGACTCTTAAGGTATTTGTATAGTCATAGAAAAAAGACCAAATTATTGACAAATGAATATGGCATGAATTCCAATGCTAGTATATCATGAGTTGAATATGTTCCAATGCTATGAATTGAGATTATGATGCAAAACATGAAGTCAATAGTTGTTTATCTTATGACTTGTTGACAATTTTATTTGGTAAATAGATTTTCATAATAACCTCCAACTGTAAAAGGTGAAATAATAAAGACATGTCTATATATATTATAGATATGAAGATATATAATGGTCGGTCAATTTTAATGCCAAGACCAATAAGGGAAGTAGATACATACCAAGAAATCATCATAGATCTTACATTCAAATTTGTTTTTGCATAGTGATTTACAATTAGTTCAACAAAAGATTCAAGTTAATATGCCTTGCAAAAAGACTTTTTCTTTTGCATATCAACCCTTGCATCAAAGTCATGATTAAGAAATTTAAGACTTTCTTTTAGAAACTTTCCTTTATGGTCGTAGCATTGAAATCAAGAGACCATTCTATATCTTTATATCTATAATATATATGTAGAATGTTCACATGTATTTGAATGGACAGACATTGACAATAAATTATAGTATATTAAAAAAAAGTTTGCATTATATTATATGGAATCATCCTAATAAAGTACATCAATGGAAAGGAAGGAAACACAAGAAAGGCATGTCTATATATATTATAGATATGAAGATGGACAATGGTTGCAAGATTTCAATTCCACAAGTACAAAAGAAAGTTTATACATAGCAGGAAAGAACTACAAATAGTATATGCAAATATATTCTTGCATTGTGATGTACAATGTAGTTCAACAAAAGATGTAATTTATTATGCCTTGAAAAAAGATTTTTTTTTGCAAGCTGACCCTTGCATTAAAGTTATGGGGAAGAAAATGAAGGCTTTGTTCTAGTTTTTTTTTCGTTGCGGCATTGAAACCCAACAATCAGTGTATATATTGATATCTATAATATATAGTCATACTAACCTATCGCATCAAAGTTATGGTTAGGAAAGATAAGGCTTGCTTTTAGAGTTTATATGGCTTCTATATGTAAGAAGTTAACAATGTTTAGTTTTTTACATAGGAGTTCAATGATTTTTATATGTTAAAAAAATCACATCAAGATTTTTTAAATTACATTCATGGACCACAAATCAACGACTAAAATTAAAAATTCCAAGGAATAAATTTCCCATTGTGGGAGCTTTATGAATTTAAATGCGCTAAAAGAATAATTGTTTTTTTGATAGCACAACTATTGTCTAAAACAATACAATAAGGTGAAAGAATACATGTGATTTTGATTAGGTAGCCAAACAATGAAATTCTCAAATTGACACTAACTATATAGAAATTCAAACCAATAATAAATCCATTGTCTTAGGAATTGTCCTATGAGAGCTTGCATGAAGTCTTAAGTCAACATTTAGGGTTTTCTCCAAGTGATTCCTTGTTTCCTTTGATGTCCTCTTAGTGTAAAACTTCAATAGGAGAGAAAGGATCTTCACTCAAATTGAAATTCCTTTGGAAACCCCTGAACATGAGTCAACGCATTGATGTGGAACAATTTGTAATAAACCCAAAGACGAAAAATAAAAAATGAGAATTGTTCCACATGAATCCATGTAGAGGGATGTGTGTATATGTTTGCTATGTTAATGAGCCATTCTAGTTTTAATTGCTAGAGAAAACTATGTTGGAAACAACAATTAAGAACAAATTGCATAGTGAAACTCTCAAATTGACACTAAGCACATAGCAATTCAAACCAGTAGTAAATCCATTGTCATAGGAATTGTTATAAGAGAGTTCGCATGAAATCTTTAGTAGCATTCATGTTGAATAATTTGTAATAAATCCAAAGAGGAAAAATAAAATATGAGAATTGTTCCACATGAATCCATGTAGAGGGATGTGTGTATCTGTTTGCTATGTTAATCACTTGTTCCAGTTCTAACTGTTGGGGAAAACTCCATTGGCAACAACAATTATGAACAACTTGTGCAATGAAACTCTCAAATTGACACTAAACACATAGCAATTCAAACTAGCAATAAATCCACTGTCATAAGAATTGTACTAAGAGAGTTTGCATGAAATATTAAGTCAACATCCATGTGGATGTTCTAAGGTTCATATTACTCTCTCTTTAGTTATCTCTCAATGTAAGAAATATGATTATACCGATCCATATCTAATTTAGGTAAATTAGCTATAGCCTTGTTCATACCATAGTTGTCGTGAAATGGTTGTATAAAATAAGCATGTATGACAAAATAAATTGCAAGTATTATGGATAAATCCACTGTCCTAGGAGTTGTCCTAAGAGAGTTTGCATCAAGTCTTAAGTCAACATTCAGGGTTTTCTCCAAGCGATTCTTAGTTTCCTTCAATGTCTTCTTAGTGTAAAAATTCAATTAGAGAGAAAGGAGATTCACTCAAAATGACATGCCTTTAGAAACCCTTGAACATGAGTTGAAGCATTGATGTGGAACACTTTGAAATAAATACAAAGAGTAAAAATAAAAAAATGAGAATTGTTCCACATGAATCCATGCAGAGGGATGTGTGTATCTGTTTGCTATGTTAATGAGTTGTTCCAGTTTTAATTGCTAGAAAAAATCTGTTGGAAACAACAATTATGAACAACTTGCACAATGAAACTCTCAAATTGACACTAAACACATAGCAATTCAAACCATCAATAAATCCACTGTCAGAGGAATTGTTCTAAGAGAGTTCGCATGAAATATTAAGTAGCATTCATGTGGAACAATTTGTAATAGATACAAAGAGGGAAAATAAAAAATGAGAATTGTTCCACATAGATCCATGCAGAGGGATGAATGTATTTGTTTGCTGTGTTAATGAGTTGTTCTAGTTTTTGTTACTTTTTCTAATTTTATTCAAATTGATTAGGGTATTTGTTATCAACCCAAATGGCAATTCTCCGTCCGAGTGCTGACACTTCATATGTTGGTACACAAAAGGACACTTATGGATTGAAGGTTGCCTAAACACTATAGATGGGCATGACATGAGATGCATTCACTATCCACCTAACTTGCCATTTTACCTTTTCATATGTTGATTGCTATACGCGACTCTTTCCACAGCAAATCGCGTATGTACGCGACTATCTCCACAGCATATCGCATACTGTACGTGAGTATTGTCATTGCAACCCGCATATAGATCTATACGCGGGTTTCTCTTATAGCAATTCCTGTGTCATACGTGGGTTGCTAGTATCAATACTCGCATATGCTTCCATTTGACATTAAAAATAATATAACATGATTAATGGAGATTTGTTAAGCCCTAATCATTAACTATCTTAACTGTCTCAACCTCCTCAACCTTCGAAACTACTCTATTTCCCTAAGTATAAATAGAGGCCTTGGGGAGGGCATTAATTAATCATACTTGGAGAGCAAAGTTATGCTGGTGGTATATCTTCAGAAGTCTTTAGAGCAGCAGAACTTAGAATCCTTTGGTTGCAGAGGAGTCCTTGTTTCAGGCATTGGGTTGTACACTTATCTCATTCACTATTGTTAATAAAGAGAATCCTTCTTCCAACTTTGTGTTGAGTCTCTTTCATGTATCATGGTTTGATAAATATTTATGATTAAGCACTATATATATTGTTTATCTAACTTGTCATATATACATGTATAAGATCATATTTGGAGGATTTTCTCTTTGTAGATGAAGGAGGTGCATCCCTGAAAGCTTTGGAGAGTAGCAGAGCGGGAGAAGACAAAGCTTGGATCAACCGTCGTTAATCGGGTGAGTTCATCACATCTTCCTATTTCCTTTTTGTACTTTAAAGCTGATTGTCTGCAAGTTTTAAGAGTAAGTTGGTAACCCCAGACCCTCGGTTATAAGGGTGTTTACTCCTGAACAACAGAACTGGCGACTCCGCTGGGGAGCCCAGACTGTTGTGGGTTATTTTTGTTTACTGTTTCCCAGTCTTTGCCTTGAGTCTGTGTGTGGTATCCTGTCTTGGTTCATGCTTAGGATAGTGTTTGAAGACCTTGAAAATTTTTCTTTTTATTAGAAAATTTTGTACCTGTACGCGGGTTTCTCTTGCATACAGTTGTGTATAGAGGCCTGCATACGTGGGTTGCTCTCTAGGACAGTCGCGTACAGTACGCAGGTTGCCCTTATACACAGTCACGTACAAGCCTTAGCATTGGAATTTTTGGGTTAGGGTTTGCTTGTCCCTGTTCCTCTATAAGCTCTGTTTGTTGGTTGGTCTTCCTTATAAGCACTGTACTGTGAGTTTGATGACCTTGTTGGCCACACCTTGTGCTTTCTTGTAAAGCCCTTGAGTTCTTTTGTTTGGATTGTCTTTCTGTTTGCAACTTGAAGTGGATTTGCCTATTTGGGTTATAGGTTTGAGTGTTGGTTGTCTGAATCAGTGATCAGGGTTCCAGACGCTGTTTATCCCAGTCTATTTCTAGATAGTGATCGGTGTGCCACTTTCCTTTGTGTGTTTTCAGTGATTTCCTTTCATTGTATCCGCCCAAGCTAGGGTTCCAAGTCTTCCTTAGGTGGTTGATTCTTGGTCTTTTTAATCTGTTTACTTCACTTTGCTTACTTTATACAGTTTGTTTAATTCAAGCATACTCAAGTTTTTTGTGCATTTAGGTGCATAGCAGTCTTTGAGCATTTTAAAAAAGTGAAAAGAAAACATCTTAAAAGCTTTTGCATTTGATTTTGCATAGAGTAGTTTTGCTTTCAGTTTTTTAAAATATAATCTCAAAAAACTACAAAAATATAGTCTTAGTGTTCTCTTTATCCTTTCTTTTTCATCAATTCATATTTACAAAAAGAAAAAAGAAGTTTGTTTTAGTAGTGATAATTTGCTTTGAAAACATACACCTTTGCTTTTATATTTCTTATTGAGTCAAAAAACATCATAGTCCTTCACTCCACTTCCTTCTGAGTAAGAAATAGCCCTTAAAATGAATGCAATAATTAAAATTTATTAGTAAATTTTTATTTTTAGGGCCATTCACCTACTAGCTTAGGCTAGATTTGTGGGATAGGAAGTGTAAACTTCCCAAAAGTTTTAAAATTCAGACATAGTGGACCATTCGATAGGTAAATCCTTATCTTTATAGATAGTTTCTGGGAAGCTCCTCTCAAATGAGAGTCAAGCACAAGGCCACGTGGAGGCATTGGACTGAGCAGATAACCCTCTGATTCCTTATCGAAACATAAATCAGGACTTTTATGCATTTGGGGATTCTGTCCTAGACAGAGTTTCAGGATCAGCTACCCTGCCCATGCATATGAGTCAGGCTTGTGACTGTCCCCCCAGACTGTTGGTATAGCTAAGGTAGCCTTTAGTCTCTTGACATCTAGGGTTCATACCTAGGTAAACCGGAAGGCTATTTCAGGTTCACCTTGGATGGGCTTGGAAGGTA
Organism: Pseudotsuga menziesii; assembly: GCA_001517045.1. Taxonomy (NCBI): domain Eukaryota; kingdom Viridiplantae; phylum Streptophyta; class Pinopsida; order Pinales; family Pinaceae; genus Pseudotsuga; species Pseudotsuga menziesii. Next base: position 287,511 of record LPNX010203593.1, on the reverse strand, counting down.
ACCCTTGTTGAAAGTGTAGGAGGGCGGTGGGTGATTCCTCCGCTTGTGCCTAAGAACCTCTTCAAGGACGCCAAGTAAATGTTTTTCATCTTTCTTTGGGAAAGCATATCTTTTACCCTTGCTGTCTGTTGAGACTTTAGGAATTTTTGTAGTGATTTCTCTGTGGTTTGTTTGTGGACCACCAGCGAGCCGGGTGGTCCAACCATCGGTTCCGACAAGCCTAACAGGTGCTTCTGGTGACATGGTTACTGGGATCCCCAGTATACCTACTGTTCCTTCCTCCTTTGCACACACTGCCCAGAGTGGTCCGGTAGGATCCTCGGCTTTCGTCCAAGGATTTCCTTGGAGTGGGGGGCATATTTCCCCACCCACTCCATACGTAGGCCCATCACCTTCTTATGTAGGAGTGCAGTTTGGAAACACTACCTCTTACGGACAAGGTTTCCAAACTCCGGTCTCGACCCCGTTCACGAGCTCTCCCTTTTCGTTGTTTAGCAGAGGGATACCTGCTCCCTTTTTTCAAACCCCGGTTTCGACTGGGACGGCCTGAACCTCGTATACTGCACCTCCTACTCACAGTCCTGTGGCTTACGGATGGAATCCATTTCAAAGTAATCCATCCACTTCGCAACCGATGGAAAGGGGCAACCCCACCTTTACATATGGGCATTCGGGGGCAAGTCCCTCTAATCCCCAGACTGGCACTTTTAGTGCTCCAGTGCGACCCAAGCTTCCTTTCCTGGCAACATTAAAATTTCTAGATTTGTCAAAATTGATGAACGACTCGGTGAGGCATGACCCCTCGTGGCCACCTGTCCCCACCAAATTGCCATCAGACATCCCTAAATTCGAGGGAAAAGCTGGTGAAGATCATGGGGCTCATGCCACCACTTTTCATTTATGGTGTTCTTCTAATTCACTGAATGAAGATTCAATTAGGTTAAGGATGTTCCAAAGAACCTTAACAAATACTGCAGGAAAATGGTACATTGAGTTGCCTTCTATTGCGTTCAGTAGTTTTTGAGACTTGGCTAGTGCATTCTTTAGCCACTTTCAGCTTCCGGTCTGATACAATTTCGGAACGGACTTGTTATCTACCTTTAGGTAGAACAAGGCTACCCACATCTCAGATCATATCCAAGTGTGGAGGAGGCGAAAGAGCCTTATAAAAGCCACTATTCCTCCCGAGTTCTTACTAGAGTGGTTCCTTAAATCCCTGTTGCCTTAAATATCTAAGGATGTATCCACTTCAGGAGTGACGAATGAAGAAGAAGCCATTCTTAGGGCCCAGCAATTGGATTTGATTTATTCACAATTTGGGATCTTGTATGAGATTATCCCTGAGGCACCAAGGGCTATCCACGATGTAGAGAAACCTAAGCCTGGACCCCATGCTGATGGTGTGGTTGGGTCCGTAAACTCTCCCACTGTAGAGTCTTTGGACAAACAACTTCATCAGCTGTCTGTCAAGCATTCTACAGTCAAGGCAGCAAAGGCTGCCCCCTCCCCCCAAAGTGCAAATGTTTTTTCACAAACCTCTCAGAAGGGCAATCAGCAACCCGGTGGGAAGAAGAAGCAAGGAAAGAAAGGGGAGGGAAATCAAAACAAGCAGAAACCCATGAACAATGCTGATGGGGGAAAGAAAGAAAAGAAAAAGGTGAAGTTCCCATGTAAGTTGTGCCACAAGGATCACCTCACTCACCTTTGTCCCCTTATGGAACAAGCCCAGAAGCTGCTAAAAGCACAACAAACAGCTGTCCTGAAGGATCCTTTTCCCCAAGGGCAGAACTCTGCTACAGCTTCTAATGTAGCAGGGGGCACTGCAGGTGCCCCTGACCCCAACTATATCAACATGGTTTGATCTTAGAATTTGCTACAGACTAGGAATAAAAACTATGAAAAAGAGACTTCTGAGAAGGGTAAGTCTATATGTGAAACTTCTAACCCTCTCACAATCGAGAAGCCTCCTGAAGCTATGCCTAAGATACCGAAAGGTGTCTTTAAGAAGACCTTACATAACCCTAATGCTAGGTCTGCTTCAAACTACTTCGTGGCTTAAGACTTAGCCCAAACCCCTTCTGCAATGTCAGCTTTAGAGGTGTTACAGAGCTGTCCCACCCAGCGGGATGCCCTCTTAGCAGCCTTAGGAAGCATGGACTCATCAAGTCTCATGGAGAAATTTCACTTGTTTCATGTTAAAATTCACCTACCTTACCATGTAGCCTTATCAATAGATGTCATCCATGGTGGAAAGACCATTGGAAGGGCAGTTGTTGATGAGGGTGCTTCTACATGCGTTATGTCCTTGTCATGTTGGAAATCTCTTGGATCCCTAGAGCTGGTCCCGTCAAACACTCTGCTTACTGCTTTTGACGGAAGGTCGTTCCATCCGAATGGTATCCTACTGGATTTTGAAATTAAACTAGTAGGGAAAGTAGTGTCTATTGAGGTGGAAGTGATTGATGCACCTTTGGACTATAATTTGCTTTTGGGAAGAAGCTAGACTTATGCCATGTCCGCTATTGCATAGACCGTCTTTCGAGTGGTAGTTTTTCCATGCGAAGGTAAGTTGGTTACTGTTGACCAACTCAATTTTACTCAAAAAGGCCGCATGGAGTCTAATGAGTCCGCTGTGCCATTGGTTGATCAGGTCAAACCTATTGCACAGAGCTTGGGGGATAGAATGTACGCATCACTGATGGGCACATTTGATCTTCCATCCCTGATTAACTATATTGGTTCTACTAGTGTGGGGAAGTCCATAGCCACGGTTGTTGATAGGACTGATCCTTGGGTTCTCCCTTCCCCCCATGAACTGGAAGTGCCCTTATTGGCAGTGGAAGTGGCTTACCAAGCTATCACTCAAACCACTGTTGATCCCATTCCAAACCCTCTCACAGTCTTGGAGGACCTGGAAGAAGTCTATTTGCCTTCTTGGGTGGAGAACTCTTTGTAATATACGGATTGTTTAGATATGGTTTTACCTTCTGATGAAGCCATTCTGGAAGCCATGTGTGGACGTGGTAAGATCTATGAAGATCTTCACCATCGATCCTATTTTCTTCCAGAGCTAAGCAGGATAGAAAATCAAGAGTTTCATATGAGACTATCAGATGATGTTGATACACCCATCAATCCCTTACCCAGGGAAGGAATGTTTGCTGAGGGGAATATGGACAATATTTCCAATACCATCCCTATCGACATCTCTATGAATCTAGATGTCATGGAAAATATACATATAGGTGCAAACTGCTCTCCTGAGGAGATTGCAATATATATGGCCTTGTTCAAGGAATTTCGCGACGTCTTTTCTTGGTCATATGAGGAGATGTTAGGCATTGATCCATCGATAGTTGAACATGAGATCCGAACATACCCTAACGCTAAACCTATTCGGAAAAAGTTAAGACCTATTAACCTGCGTAAAGCAACGGCTGTGAAGGATGAAGTTGAAAAACTGTTGAAGGCCGGTTTTATTTATCCCATAGCTTTGAAGGAATGGGTATCCAACCCTATTCCTATTGATAAGAAGAAAGGGACCATACGCAACTGTACTGACTTCAGAGATTTGAATAAAGCCTGTCCTAAGGACAATTATCCCACGCCATTTATAGACCAGATTATAAATGCTTGCATGGGAAGTGAAGTGTTCTCGTTTATGGATGGTTTCTCCGAATACAATCAAATTCAAATAAAACTGGAAGACCAACATAAAACTGATTTCATTTGTCCTTGGGGTACCTTCGCATACAAAAAAATGCCCTTCGGATTGAAAAATGATGGGGCAACCTTTCAACGGGCAATGAACTTTGCCTTCCATGATATCAAAGCCATTGTTGAATCTTACCTTGATGACCTTCCTGCACATTCTCGTAAGAGGATTGACCATCCAGATCACTTACGATTGATATTTGAGCGATGCAGATACTATAAGATCTGCTTGAATCCCCACAAGTGCGTGTTCTGTGTCGAGTCAGGGAGACTGCTCGGATTCATTGTCTCTAATAGAGGCATCCAGGTGGATCCATTAAAAGTAGAGGCCACTGTAAATCTGCCTCCTCCTCATTCTATCATGAAACTTCAAATCCTACAGGGAAAGTCTAATTTTCCTTGACGTTTCATTGTTAACTATGCCAAGATTACCAAGGGTTTCATGCGCCTGTTACAACAAGACACCCCATTTGTATGGGATGAAACTGCACAACTTGCTTTCAAGGCATTGAAAAAAGATTTGTTGTCGGCACCTTTACTGCGTCCGCCATATTACTCTAGGGATTTTATATTGTATCTGGTAGTGTCCGAGTCGACCATTGGGGTAGTCCTAGTCTAGGCAGACGATAGGCTCCAAGAGCATGTCATTTACTATCTTAGCCATGCTTTAGCCGAACCTAAACTCAAGTACTCCCACATCGAGAAATTGGACTTAGCAGCTATCTATGCTGTCCAAAGGTTACGTCACTACATTTTACTGAGGACTACAATAGCAGTGGCGGATGTGAATCCCTTTCAGTATGTTTTGTCTTGATGGATTGTTGGGGGAAAATTCAACAAATGGATAGTCATTCTCCAAGATTTTGACTTGGATTTCTAGTCCGCTAAGTCTAAAAAGTCCTTAGTTTTTGCTGAGCTTATAGCAGAATTTCCAATGGAAGAAGATGTAGTCACTGAAGAAGACTCATTCCCAGATGAGTATATCTTCTTGATATCCACCTCTGATCCCTGGTATGAAGATATACTTATATATCTCCAGAATTTGAAGTATCCTACGGCTTCATCACGGGAGGAATGATGTAAATTACGCCTTCATGCTAAGAACTACCTCATCATAGGAGATACTTTATATCGAAGAGGGGTAGATTCCATTTTGCGTTGATGTCTTACCCATGAGGAAGTGGATATTGTCCTGAATGATTCCCATAGTGGAGCGTGTGGGGGTCATTTATTTGGGTTAGAAACGACCTAGAAGATACTATGTGCCAGTTATTTCTGGCCCACAATCTTCAAAGATTGTGTGGAAGCGGTGAAGCGCTGTCATCCCTGTCAGCTTTACACCAGAAAAATGTGGTCACATCTTGCTCCATTGTTTCTTATTGTCACGGTGGGCCCCTTCATGAAGTGGGGGATTGATTACGTGACGTGCAACCCAGCTTCGACTGGGGGGCACAAATATATCATTGTCGATGTGGACTATTTTATGAAATGGGCAGAGGCAATGCCCACCTTTAAAGCCGACGGGGAAACAACAACTTTCTTCATGTTCAATCAGATTATAGCATGGTTTGGTATACCCAAGGTGATTGTCATTGACCATGGAAGTCATTTTCAAAATAGCATGATGACGGAACTAACCACTATGCTTGGATTCAGACAAGAACATTCATCTTTGTACTATCCTCAAGAAAATGTTCAGGTTGAGGCTGTTAACAAGACTTTGAAGATTATCCTTAAACATACAATTGATGCAGCCCATTCTAACTGGCATATCATGCTATACCCTGCTCTTTGGGCGTACCTAACTAATGTAAAAACTGCTACGGGTTTCTCCCCCTTCCAACTCGTTCATGGAGTGGAAGCCGTTACCCCGGTTGAATGTGAAATCCCATCTTTGAAAATAGCTATTCATGTGTTACCTGATATGACAGAGCTTGAAGAACGTCTAGTACACTTAGAACACCTTGATGAACATCGTAGAGATGTGCTGACAGCTAATCAAGCTCACAAGAATAGGGTCAAAAGCCAATATGATAAGTCGGTTAAACCTCGGATTTTCTCTGAGGAGGAACTTGTTTTGCTTTTGGACCAAGACAAAGAACCCCTGGGGGCAGGAAAGTTCAAGGCCACATGGTTAGGACCTTATGTCATGTCGAAAGTCTTAAAGAAGGGAACATATGAGTTAATTGATTTTGATGGGAATAAGCTGGCTGAGCCTAGAAATGGGCTCCACCTGAAGAAGTACTATGCTTAGGCTTAGCGCTTTTTCTTGTATTTTCTTGTATGTATTTTTATGTACACTAGTTTGTCGGTTTGTGTTTTTTATACCATCTGCTGGTTGTTTCAGATGTCTTCCGAGAGGTACATAGGTTTTGCTGATGGTGCCAGTCGCCACACTTGTAATCTTGCTTCAGCGGCATGGGTCATTTATTCTCCCTCAGGACAGTTAATTGCCTCAGGAGGCGCTTGCTTAGGTCCTGCTTCTAATAATGTTGCTGAGCATAGGGCTGTAATTGAGCTTCTATGGGATGCTTTGTCACGTGGTATCACCCAGCTGGAAGTCCGACTGGACTCTCAACTAGTGGTTTCCCAGCTTAATTGAGCTTATCAGGTGCGGAACCCTATTCTATTGCGTCAATTCATGCAAGTTAGGTTATTGGAAAGAAATTTTGAATTCATTACATTCAATCACATTCGAAGAAATCAGAATTCATTAACTGATGCATATGCTAATTACATTTTGGATTGGCATCTAACACATATTTCATAAAAATATACAGCATACACATAAAAAACATTTGTAAATAAACCAACAATATATATATGTGTGTGTGTGTGTGTGTGTGAATATTTGTCTATAGATAGGTCGAGTCTCTGATCCTCAGATCCAGTCATAACTGTATAATATACAAAAAATATACAACATATGGATCACAGTCCATCAAATGCCCTATATCTAAGCTGGAACTCCAACCACGAACTCCTGCATGATGGCTAGGATGTGCTCTATCCGCAAGGTCGGTACTCTTTGGGTAAGCCTGGCTAGCTTCCCCTCCAGAACCCTAATAAGCCCCTGGTCTTCTCCTAAGACAGGATGCACATACATGCGTGGATTCCCTTTAGGGTAGACAGGTCCAATATCTACATTTTGACATGTTTATAGGATTAGAACTCTTATACATATGTATATATCTCTATATTTTAAAATTCAATTTTTTTTTTAAAACTTGAAAATTAAAAATTACCTAGATCTCCCCATGCTCCTCCTGGAGGGAGGACAAGGTCTGGGTCACCACAGAAATCCATCCCAGCTTATGGAAACTACTCCAGTGCTGGTAACTTCCCCTCCCACCAAAAGTAGAAGTCATCATCGTATACACTCTGCACTGAGCCACCTCCTCCCTGGTGGAGGAAGATATCTCCCCACCTGCTCAGCCTAGGCTAACGAGGAGATTGAACTGGTAGGGGTATTGCAGGGCTCAATCCTGGAACTCTCTCTCGAAGAAGGCAAATAGTATGCTAGAATACCCAAATTTCTTCCTCCTTCCTCTCTTGCAGTCAGAGAGTTGCCTTCTCAAAATTGGGACAACTCTCGAACACCAATCATATAAAGCCCCTTGCATGCAATCTACTGCCAACCTCATTTGGTTCCATGTAGTGAGATGAAGAGAAGATTATCCCACAACCCTCACTATGGTACTTGTCAGTACCTGTAAAGGAAGATCACATATATGTGCAATAGGGATGCAACTCCCTCTCTTTTGGGTACCTGGTGCCCAATATATATCAATGTAGTTTTGGACACTTAGAGGATCACCACCTCTACCGGTGCCCTCCAAGTTGACTAGAGCTTCCCATCGTGATAGACTGGCGATGAAGTAAATATCCTCTGACGTAATCTCCAAGGATTCACCTTGAAGGTCAAACATGCCTAAATCATGGTCCCAGTAGTTTATCATGAACTCTAACAGGCAGACATTGGCCCGCATAGGTGATGTGCAAAAGAACTTCAACAACCCACTTGAATGTAAAACATTCACTGTGGGGGCATCCTGGAGTGCTTCTTGATCCATATCTTCATGCTCACGCTCCCTCCACTCAAGCACCATCTTCAAACCTAGCAAAACAACCATTGTGAACCTTTAGTTTCATGTAAAAATTCAAATATTTGACCCAAAATACTTCTTTTCCCCTTCACGCAGCATATGCGACTGTCTAGTTAGACATGTCGTGTACTGTACGCGACTGTCCTTCAGGGAAACCCACATACAGAATGCGTGTACGTGAGTTTCAATATAGCGAACCCGTGTACACTGCGTGCCTTGCTTAAAGGTGCTCAAAAATATAAAATTGGGGCTTAAATTTAAAATTTCCTAGGATCAAATTGAAGAGCTTGGGGTGTAGCCTTACCTGACACTTGCAGAATTGGATTTCATCCACCGGATTGTCCAAACCAATCGAATGAAGGTAGAGGTGGAAACTTGCTTCTTATGGCTAAAATTCTAAATGCTGAGTTTTATTTAAGTTTTTGAACTATTTATAGAAATTATATTTCTTATGTGGGTTTTTCCCTATAGTTCACATTTTATCAAACTAATACCATCCCTTTTTGCCTTGTAACAGGTTTTTCATCGTTCTAAAGAGTTTTTTGCTCATATAGGGTGATTTTTTGTCATTTCATATGCATTTTGCATCTATACTTAATCCATCTTAAACTTAGCAATCAACATTTTAACCATAGACTATGGTATTTTAAACCATTAGATACTTTTCTTTACCATCGTTCTTCCATGGATAGGGCCTTCCTCTCATGAGTATCCTCATTTAGAACAAATGTTGTCTTTCGATACTCATGCTGCAGCTGTCTTAGGTATAGGGGAATCCTTTTAGCTAATTTTCACGCCAAATGGAGCCTCATTTTGGTCTCTTTTTACAAGCTATCCCTTTATAGGACTCCCCACCCTTATGGATTTTCTTTAGGCCCAGGTCTAATTCCTCAAAACAGACTTGACTGTTGAGTTAGCTTGTCCATTCAAGCTCATTAAGAATATGTGAATGGGCATCCGCATTGGTGGTAGGTTATCTCTTTCTCGGACCATGCGGAATAACACGAGAAAGGATCACTCTCTTTTCTACAGAATTGAGAAGAGTATTCTCAAGCATAGGTTTATCACTTTTCCGGACCTGAGGGAATAAATTTATGGAAAAGGAACTCCCAATATGAGCTTAGTTTTCTCTTTTTTGTGCTCTGGACCTAAACATGAAAAAGATTCCAAGTGTACTTTATGTCTTTGTCATGCTCGTTAAACACTAAAGAACAAAGCATCGAGTTTATTGTTGTAAGCCCATTCCTCGTACTCAAATGGATTTTTCTGAGTGATCTTGCTTTCCTTCACACTCATGAAACTCAAGCTATATGCTGCTCTTGAAGGAGCATTGGGTAGGTGGTAATTTAACCTTTTTCAGACCTCCCTGACTAAGTGCGAAAAAGGTTCACTTTTTCTTCTATGAAAGTTAAGAGAGTTCTTCTATGGTATGTTTTATACTTTTTCAGCCTCAGGAGACTAAATTGGATGAAAAAGGACACCCCTGGAGTCTTCTTTGGAGTTTTCAGACTCTCTAAATGTGAAAACACCAACTGAGCATGTACTAGTTTAGGCTCATTAAATCCATGAATCAGTGACACTATCAAGCATTATTTCCTCTTCTCTTCAAGCTTGTTAAAAAATGAAGAGAGATCCGAGTTGACTTTCCTGGACTCGTTAAAATTTAATAGGGAAGGTAAGGAAGAAGTCTTTTTTTGGTTTTCAATTAGTGGTAGCATGCCATCCTTGAACATAACACTCTCTATCTTTTCCGATACCCATGTCTCAGTGTTCACTTTTAGTTCAGCTATTACTTCGAGTTTATTACTCCTCCTCTTGTTAGTTCTACCTGGGGAATCTGATCATGTCTCTTACATGACATATAAGTCTAGTTGTTCTATCTATAAAGTCAAAAGCTGCCTTGGGTCATCTTTGTGTCATGCTCACTGTTCAAGGACTTAACTCAATGTCTGATCTATATCCTGACCCCATCATTGTTGTATCTGTTATCACTTGTGTCTCCCTTCCTTTACCCAGTTCCTAGTCACTCTTGTGATCCGTCGGAGGATCTATTTCCTTCCTTATCACAGTATGGTTCCGCATCAGTACTTTCTGACGATGAAGACCTAGAGTTTTGACGATCGTACCTCAGGATTCACTTTCATCATTGGTGATTTCCTTTGCTTCAGTTGTCGATTATCACCTATTGATTGACAATCTGTTGAATCTGCTCCATGTTCAACTTCAACCTACATCTATTCACATGGCTTGGATTGTACTGGTTCTTTGGGATTGTTTATGAAGACCTTAGTTCACTGTTTATGGACTAATTTGCGCAAGATTATGTTCTACCTATCTACACAACTTCCAGATCTTTGAAGACTCATCATTATTGTATATTGTGGCTTCAATCCACCTTTGCAATATACGTGGTCTTGTACCCGTACTACATGATGTACTCAAACATTGTAAAAGAGCTAGTGTTCCAGTATATTGAACATAGCATCCTCATATATGATTTTGTATATGACATTATTATGTATTTGTTTCAGGTACTACCTCTGCTCCATCGGATTTCTGATTTCTCCAAAGATAGAGATTATAATGTATTTCGGCCATCGCTTCCCTCTGACCTTACACATTAGGGGGCATCTGTTATCAACCCAAATGGCACTTCTCTGTCTGAGTGCTGACACTTCACATGTTGGTACACAAAAGGACACTTATGGATTGAAGGTTTCCTAAACACTATAGATGGGCATGACATGAGATGCATTCACTATCCACCCAGCTTTCCATTTTACCTTTTTATATGTTGATTGCTGTATGCAACTCTTTCCACAACAACTCGCGTACGTAGGCAACTATCTCCACAGCATATTGCATACTGTACGCGAGTATTGTCATTGCAACCCGCATACAGATCTGTATGTGGGTTTCCCTTATAGCAACTCGCGTGTCATACGTGGGTTTCCAGTATCAATACTCGTGTATGCCTCCATTCGACATTAAAAATAATACAACATGATTAATGGAGATTTGTTAAGCCCTAATCATTAACTATCTTAACTGTCTCAACCTCCTCAACCTTCGAAACTACTCTATTTACCTAAGTATAAATAGAGGCCTTGGGGAGGGCATTAATCAATAATACTTGGAGAGCAAAGTTATGCTGGTGGTATATCCTTAGAAGTCTTTGGAGTAGTAGAACTCAAAATCCTTTGGTTGCAGAGGAGTCCTTGTTTCAGGAATTGGGTTGTACACTTATCTCATTCACTATTGTTAATAAAGAGAATCCTTCTTCCAACTTTGTGTTGAGTCTCTTTCATGTATCATGGTTTGATGAATATTTATGATTGCAGCACTCTATATATTTTTTATCTAACTTGTCATATATACATGTATAAGATCGTATTTGGAGGATTTTCTCTTTGCAGGTGAAGGAGGTGCATCCCTGAAAGCTTTGGAGCATAGTAGAGTGGGAGAAGACAAAGCTTGGATCAATCGTCGTTAATCGAGTGAGTTCATCACATCTTCCTATTTCCTTTCTGTACTTTAAAGATGATTGTCTGCAAGTTTTTAAAGTAAGTTGGTAACCCCAGACCCTCGGTTATAAGGGTGTTTATTCCTGAACAACAGTATTTATCTGAATGAATAAAAAGCAAAGAAATATGCATAATATAGAGTAGATACACAAGACACAAATATTTTCCTTGGGGAAACCATAAAGGAGAAAACCCCACAAACTTTCTAAGAATAGATCCATCATTAAGACAGTATCACAAGATGGAAAAACACAAGTATACGAAGTATTCTGAAGCTCTCACTCTCCTCCTTGTTCTTCTCTATCTCGTCATGCAAACTTGAGTGAGTGAGTGTGTGTATAAATGAGGGAGGGCACCTCCCTATTTATACCCTTCAAGTGAATGACCAAAAACATGATTGGGCCAACCTATTACCCTAGAAGGTACGACTTCACCTAGGGAGACTCCAAAAATACATTTCACTATATTAAACTAGGGACTACTACTCTAACTTACAACGGAGGTTGTACCTCAAGGACCATATATAATAGGGACATCTTGAAAGGAGGGAAACAAATCTATGATGGGGTACAAAAGATACGATGATAATATACATCAGAATATCTTCTGATGTTATAAATACAACAACACTCCCTCTTAACTAGGAAGGTATTCTCTCGCCACAATCATCAACACATCTGGTCAGGTCATCATTATAGAGCCATCATTGTAGTTGTTGCCATAGTCCTCATATTGTCGATCATTGAATGGTGACATATGTTGGATCTATCTGCCATCAGAAGTTTCTACAGAGCCATGCTTGTTTCATGTTGGGTGTAGGCCTAGTCCTCATGCAGGTCTTCATCATATCCATGAGAAATCCATCGCACAGGTACATCCCAGGATCATTGATTACATTGCCACTACAATCACCTATGTGTCCTACCATCATCTCGTTGTATCCATATCATTTCATCATCATACATGGAGCACAACCTAGATGCATATCACAGACCACCTGCATTCTACCAACATTGGAGCACTCTAGGACTCATTACATCACTAGTAAAACTTGCATCTTCAACTATGAGAGAATCACCTAGGAGAACACGAAGTGCATTTCGTCTCACGGTCAACCTTAGTTCTACAAACACAGGAACATGATAGGACTCATTACGTCTTAGCACAGACCTGCATTTACCACTATGTGAGAACCACCTAGGTGCACACCAAGTGCCTTGTGACCTCTCATCATATCCAACATGGAAACACACAAGGATTGATTACATTCAAGGATAACATGCATTCTACGCCAGGAGTGACTACATCCGAGAACAACCTAAAGGACTTATTACATCTAGGGATAACCTATGTTCTAAGCCAGGACTGGTTACATATGAGGATAACCTTCCAGGACTCATTACATCCAAGGATAACCTTTTTTCTATTCCAGGATTGATTAGATTGGAGGAGGACTTGACATGATTTAATACTTCCTGGGACAACCTATGTTATATTGCAGAACTAATTACATCCGGGGATGACTTATATCTCTTTCCATGTGATATCTTGTTTTATGAATCTGCATCTTCTGGTATTTCATCATCTCCTAGCATGGGAGAACGCTAGGACTGATTATGTCTAAGGACAACATGCGTCTCTGACCATGCTAGAACTCATCACTCCCTGTTCCTAGGGACCTCGATATGGAGAACGCCAAGTCTCTCTCCAAAGTACTTCACTCTGGCCAGCATCTTGGTTAACACATTTTCTATAAACTTGTCCTTTGCCACGTAATGGAGCTTCATTGCTCCTCTCTACACCATATCCAAGACATAGTTATACTTTATCTCAATGTGCTTCAACTTGTCATGGAACACTAGATTCTTAGACAAATTCATGAAACTCTGGTTTTCACAAAATATACAAGTCGCCTCTAACTCGATATCAAACAAATCAAACAATAGCTTCCGAATCCATACTTCCACACAATTAACTGAACAAAATGCAACATATTATTCCTTGTTTGACATGTAGGACTACTTCCTACTAAACCAAGAGATCATACCGGATCCCAAACTGAAGCAACATCCTGAAGTGATCTTCCTATTTGTTGGCCCTAGGGAAAATAGGCATAATTGAGTTAGAATGATGTTTGAAATATAAAGATTCCAGTTGCACATCAGAGGAAACCGCGACAAAGGAAGATATATGAAAGAAGAAGTAGCAATAGAAGGAAAGCTGTGACAAAAGAATTTGCGAGGGAAGAAGTCTACGACAGAAGGGAAGATGCAAAAATATCAGCTATAATGGAAGGAACCATGATATAAGGTGTGCAACGGTTGAAAAGGATAAATAAGGATATTGTGGGTAATAAGTCGACTAGAGTCATGTGTGCTTTAGGGAATAAAGCATCTTTGTATTTTGGGATGATAGTTCCTACTGATGGTTGTAACTGAAATGAACAAGAATAAGAATTACATCCCGTCGGATAACATAATGAAGTTGACTGATTACGACATGTAAGAGTCTATAAAAGGAAGAACCCAAGCTGGGTGAAGGTTACTTCTTGGTCAGTCAGTTGGTTTCTTACTTCCTAGTTGGTATGTGTCTGTTTATAGAGTCAAAGAGTTGTAGAGAAGAGTGATTCGATACAGGCTATGTGCGGAATGACAGTAGAGTGAAGAAGAGGAAAAATTCACAAACCTGAGACTAGGAAGCATGAGAGGAGAGAGAATTTTGTATATATTGTAGAAGAATATCTAGAACAGCGCTGCAAGTTGAGTACGTAGATGAAAGGTGCCATATATTTCTCATGAAAAATGAAGAGCACCTTTGTGGTTTTTCCCGGATGGGTTTCCATGTTAAATGTTGTTTATGTGTATATTTGATGAATGTGCTTAAGTCAAATGAATGCATGTTGTGAATCAATGTATGTGTATTCGCTTACGAATGAGTCTTTATATGCATCTATTGCACTATTGTTATTTGGAACCGCTAATAAGGAAGTATATTAACTATTATAATCTTTGTCGATGGACAAATAGAGTCATATCTTGAATGCATGCAATAGGAATAAGTAATATAACCACTTTCTTAGGTCGAGAAAGATAGTAAGGTGCCAATCCCCACACAACTGCATAAACCTAGTTCTGGCAGTTACCCATAAGAGATATATCAGGTGAGAATGCATTTGCATCATAGGTGCTGCCGACCAAGCCCTTCTTTGTCAGGTCGATATCTTGGGCTTTGTTGAAGGACAAACTAGCGATTGAACCTGGGTTGAAGGGAGAAACACAAACAAATGGCTCCATTATCGGGACCATGAATCATTTTATGAGGAATATGTTTTGGAATCATATGAAGCAAAAAATTCAAGAGTGGGTGTATTTTAAATCATTAGAGTTTGCATGAGAAAAAAGTTAAGGATAGTGGTTGAATTCGACAAAGTGGTCAGAGCGATACCTCTATATGGATACCCATGATTTTTTTTTCTTCTGAGTTTCCTATTTTGTTGTATGAATGGTTGTTGAAGATAGCAACCCAATGAAAAAATTTCCAAGGAGGAGAAATGACAGAGTGGAATCCTCATTTGATTCAACGACTGAAGTGTATTAACAACCTTGTATCTAGGGATGTCGATTTTTGGGTAGACAATATTTTGGAGGGATACATTATTGAGTTTTATTTTGACACAATAACATCATATAGTGAGGTGGAAATAAATTTTTTCCAAGGGCCATGAGGAAGATACTTGACATCTTTAAGAACTTGGATAAAAATGTTCATATGTGAAAAAGGGATCCTGAGAATGGAGTCCAACGAGTAAAAAATTGTATATAAAGACTTGGGTTATATCACAGAAGAAGTGTGAGAAAAATGGGGCAAGATAATTTGATATGTTTCCTGGTGATTGCGAAACTACACTAGAGGGTGGATGTATAAGAAGTGGAAGAATATTTTGGTCGAGAAACAGAAGAAGAACTCTCACATGAAGAGGAATTTGCAGTACGACCAGAGGAGAAGAATATGAGTTGATGTCACACTTTGACGGAGATTCGTGCAACGAAGAAGAGGTATATCAGCATATCCCCAAATGGGAAGGAGAAGAAGAAGCCCCAGATCCAGAATATGAATATGGCACACCTACGAATCCGGGTACATCTCTGAAGGTAAGGTCTAGAAACTCATCTCCTAGTAGGTTTTTCAATACAAGTAATACTAACGATGGGAATAGTAGACAAGGGAGTCCTTCTAGCCAAACTTGTTATCCAATAGTACCAAGGACCAATATAATGGATGGGAATGATATTAAGTTGTCGATATTCAATGGAAATGAGTTAGAAGGCCCATAGCAACATTGATTTCTATTTGAAGGCGTATGGATTGTGCAACAGGTCTAGAATGAAGAAATAAAGAAGGAAAATATAATCACAACCTTGAGGGGTCACGCGGTGGACTGTTATATGAAGTTTTCTGTGGTTCTGACAAGAGTCTCACAAAAAATGCTCGATCAAATTCGAGCGAGATTAATAGACGAGTTCATAAATACTAAATAGGAATCTCAGTGTATTGCATATATTAAAGAGATTAAGCAATTGTCTACAAAGTCTGTGTGGGACTTCGACCAGAGATTTAATACGTTGAAGGATATTCACTCAAATTGAAATTCCTTTAGAAACCCCTAAACATGATTGAAAGCATTGATGTGGAAAAAATTGTAATAAATCCAAAGAGGAAAAATAAAATGTGAGAATTGTTCCACATGAATCCATGTAGAGGGATGCGTGTATATGTTTTCTATGTTAATGAATTGTTCTAGTTTTAATTGTTGGAGAAAACTATGTTGGAAACAACAATTATGAACAACTTGCATAATGAAACTCTCAAATTGACACTAAACATAGCAATTCGAACCAGTAGTAAATCCATTGTCGTAGGAATTTTTCTGAGAGAGTTTGCATGAAATCTTTAGTAGCATTCATGTGGAATAGTTTGTAATAAATCCAAAGAGGAAAAATAAAATATGAGAATTGTTCCACATGAATCCATGCAGAGGGATGTGTGTACCTGTTTGTTATGTTAATCAGTTGTTCCAGTTCTAATTGTTGGAGAAAACTCTGTTGGCAACAACAATTATGAACAACTTGTGCAATGAAACTCTCAAATTGACACTAAACACATAGAAATTCAAACTGGCAATAAATCCACAGTCATAGGAATTGTCCTAAGAGAGTTTGCATGAAATATTAAGTCAACATCCATGTGGATGTTCTAAGGTTCGTATTACTCTCTCTTTAGTTATATCTCAATGTAAGAAATAGGATTATACCCATCCATATCTAATTTAGGTAAATTATCTATATCCTTTTTCATACCATACTTGCCATGAAATGGGTTTATAAAATAAGCATGTATTCCAAACTAAATTGCAAGTATTATGGATAAATGCATTGTTCTAGGAATTTTCCTAAGAGATCTTGCATGAAGTCTTAAGTCAACATTCAGGATTTTCTCCAAGCATTTCCTAGTTTCCTTTGATGTCCTCTTAGTGTAAACATTTAATTAGAGAGAAAGGAGCTTGACTCAAATTGAAATTCCTTTAGAAACCCCTGAACATGAGTTAAAGCATTGATGTGGAGCACTTTGTAATAAATTGAAAGAGGAAAAATAAAAAATGAGAATTGTTCCACATGAATCCATGTAGAGAAATGTGTGTATATGTTTTCTATGTTAACGAGTTGTTCCAGTTTTAATTGCTAGAGAAAAGTATGTTGGAAACAACAATTATGAACAACTTGCACAATGAAACTCTCAAATTAACACTAAACACATAGAAATTCAAACCATCAATAAATCCAGTGTCATAGGAATTTTTCTAAGAGAGTTTGCATGAAATCTTAAGTAGCATTCATGTGGAACAATTTGTAATAGATCCAAAGAGGAAAAATAAAAACTAATAATTGTTCCACATGAATCCATGCAAAGGGATGCATGTATCTGTTTTCTATGTTAATGAGTTGTTCCAATTTTTGTTAGTTTTTCTAATGTTAATCAAATCAATTAGGATATTTATCTGAATGAATAACAGAAAAAACAATATGCATAATACAGAGAAAATACACAAGACACAAATATTTTCCTCGAGGAAACCATAAGGGATAAAACCCTGCAATCTTCCTCATAATAGCTCCATCATTAAAAAAATATCACAAGATGGAAAAACACAAGTATAAGAAATCTTCTGCAACTCTCTCTCTCCTCCTTGTTCTTCTCTCTCTCCTGCCTGTTCTTCTCTCTCTTCTCATGCAGACTTGAGTGAGTGAGTGAGTGTGTGTATAAATGAGGGATGGAACCTCCCTATTTATACCCTTCAAGTGAATAACCTAAAACATGACTGGGCCATCCTATTACCCTAGAAGGGTCGCCTTCACCTAGGGAGAATCCAAAAATACATTTCATTGTATTAAACTAGGGACTACTGCTACGACTTACAATGAAGGTTTTACCTCAAGGACCATATACAATAATGACATCCCGAAAGGAGGGAAACAGATCTCTGATGGAGGTACAACAACATACAATGATAATT
Organism: Pseudotsuga menziesii; assembly: GCA_001517045.1. Classification (NCBI taxonomy): domain Eukaryota; kingdom Viridiplantae; phylum Streptophyta; class Pinopsida; order Pinales; family Pinaceae; genus Pseudotsuga; species Pseudotsuga menziesii. Next base: position 269,596 of record LPNX010203593.1, on the reverse strand, counting down.
TACATCATAATATCTTCTGATGTTATAAATACAACAACACTCCCTCTTAAATAGGAAGGTATTCTCTTGCCACAATCATCAACACATCTGGCCACGTCATCATCGTAGCTGCTTCCATAGTCCTCATCTTGTCGATCATTGAATAGTGACATATGTTGGATCTATTTGTCATCAGAAGTTTCTACAGAGCCATCCTTGTTTCATGTTGGGTGTAGTTCCAGTCCTCATGCAGGTCTTCATCATATCTATGATAAATCCATTGCGTAGGTACATCCCAATGAAATCCATTACATTTCCACATCAATCACCTATGTCTCATATCATCATCTCGTCGTATCCATATCATCTCATCATCGTAAATGGAGAACAACCTAGATGCATATCACATACCACCTATTCTCTACCAACATAGGAACATGCCAGGACTCATTGCGTCACCAATATAACCTACGTCCTCAACTATGAGAGACTGTAATGTCCTCTTTCAAATAAACCACCCTGAGACACCCGTTAACCTATCTTATTCCCATAGGTTCGAGCGGGTATTAAAGAAAAGGGAATAACTGATAGCACTAGGAGCAGAAAGGTACATCAATTCAGTATTATTAAGTCATCAGTGTAGTAAGAAGGCCATCCGAGTTCATATCCTAAAGCATGTAGAGCATGCATGCCTTATTTCTTCAGAGATAAAGTCAACATGAAATTAGAGGTGCATGCATGCAAACGTGAAGTGAAAACCCTAAAAGTAACATGCAAACCATAAAATCATATGATCATCTATTTAAGAAGGGTTATTGGACTAAAGAAGACATATATTATTATTATTGTTGATTTTGGAACTTTTGAGCAGTAGCACATCGTGCAACCATGACAGTTGGGGTTGAAGACAACGTCTTTAGCTAGCAAGGGTTCGGAAGTGAGATATCTTCCCTAGTCTTTTCGGGATAGACCATCCAGGTTTATCAACAAAATTCATAGTATACATCAGTGTTCAGGATCCAGTACACTCAAAATAATTATTTGCAGGTTCACATTTTGTAGCTGGGGATTTAGCTAGAAACCCTAAAGTATTCACTGGGTCTCTGATTCCCATTTTATATTTTGCATGTCAGCTTCTTCTTCATCAGCAAGGTCATTCCATTGCCTTGTGTGATTCTCAGTTCTCCATTTTCTCATTCTGAGCAGCTATCAACAGATCCAAGGGGTTGGGGGGTATGAGCACCAATCTGATAGATCAATTCGTTAGGGAACTTAGAGATTGGAAATATTCCACATGGTCCGATCATTCTCTTCAAGAGGGGAAGACCATCGATTTTGCAAAGTTTTATTGGTATTAGACAACTGCTCCACCCAAAATGTCATTCTTAGTTGGGGAAGAGATTTGGTGCAGCTGGGCATCACACTGGAGGAAAGGAGCACCATTAGCCCACTTATCCGGAACTTTATGCATGCAGCTATCTATGGAGTCATTATAGGTCAGGTTATCAATGGTAAGTGTTAAATTCCTTTCTACAAACCCTATCCCTAATTCAGCTATATTTTAGGGTATTTTTGCATGGCAAATTTGCATGCACGATTATTTCATATTTTTGCACAAGATTGAGTGTACGAGTCAGTATTATACACAGTATCAGTATAATATGATTATTTTGGATATTACAGTGGTATTAGAGCATGTTCCTTGCTAGATGTGGGCTTGAACATGAGAAGTAGATGAATACTGAAGAAGACACTTTTGTAACCTATAGGAGAAGGAAGAGTAGGTACATGGAGGAGCAGGAATTTGAGGATATCCAGCTAGAAGATACCAACTTATATATGGACCCACCAGGTATACAATCTGACAGAGGGAAAGGAACAAGAGAAGAGGAAGACATGATAGAGTTTTGTAGCTTGGTAAACACATTGCAAGACCTAGCTAAAGGGAAAAAGGAAGTATTGCATGCAATAAACAGATTGGCATCGAAACCAGAACTAGGTCATAGCGGTATACCTCTCTCACTAGTAGATAGAGGGTATACCAGTAGTAGTGGGAAGCATGCATACACTAATATTCAAAACACACCCCATATATATAACAGACCTTCCAGAAGACCTACTATGCCTCACTTATTGGCAGATGCAGTAGCAGGACTAGTCATGCTAGTAGAACCTAGTGAACCATTTGAAGCGTACTTATAGGAGTACAAGGATTTGTGAGATGAGTTCCATTCAGCCATGACTTTCTCAAAGTTTTGCAACATGAACATCAGGAACAATCCAAGAGGGCTCAATAGAGCATTTAATCAGAATTTTGAGTTGCAACACACATTGGGGAGACTGACTATCCCAAAATTTGATGGGACATCCAGCTGTATACACTAGTACAAAATGAGGAATTAGCTATTATGTGACTAAAAATTCTAGTCACCACAGGTTTTTCAAGTGATTTACTACTAAATATGAGCAATTTTGATTGACCCAACTATAAATGACTAAAATTAATGACTAATTTAATCACCAGTTAACAAATATGACTAGATAATAAGTGTTAGAGTTGAAAATGACTAACATAAATGACCAATTTAGTCACGACATAAAAAATGACTAGCTAGTAGAATATGAATTAGTGATTTATGTTAGTCATTTATAATTGTGTCATGGAAAATTGCAATTGTGACAATGAAGTGTAAATTTTGTAAATTGTCTACCTTCTATCTTCGACCATGTGTAGGTTAACAATTCTGAATCCAAATTAAAAACCCACACATCTCAAACAATTTTTAAATTCAATTGATATCTCTAATGTTATGGTAATGCACAATGCTCCTCCAAGTGGCTGTGGAAACTCCTTTTCAAATTAAACAATACTGAGACTCTCAAACAATTTCCATATTGAATTGCTACTTTTAACACCCTAATCCCAAGTTATTGAGTGTGTATGTACGACTATGACCATTCAATTGATAGCCTGACAACAACAAAATGGAAACTCCTCAACCTATAACCACAAACTTAATGAAAAAACCACCACTACATTGCATGAATTAAAATTAAATAGCTTATTTTTACACTGAAGGTGTTATCAAAGGGACGAGCTTCCTCAGGCTTTCGTCATCTGTCAAAGGCCTATGAGGAGCTTCCCCCTATCATACTATTTAACATGAAGGAAGGTCGTCAAAATATAACCATCTCAATGGCGAATTCACCATTGAATTCATGATACCTTTGAGCAAAACTACCATTGTCCAAAATGCATTCTCCTCTGCCATGTATAGCAAAAGCACACATGCTATTAAGTTCATACACTGCGTATACCCCACAACTCTATTGTACACCGAATACGCCTTCAATACATTACAGAGAGACCTCTACCCTGGGCCATCTCTGGTTTGAAATAATTCATGGGATTTCAAAGTGTGCGGAACATCTTTAGCGATAAGTTTCTCTAATGATTTGGGCATTTCATATGATAGTAGCAATGAGTAAATTCCTGGGTTTGCTAGCCGAAGGTTGCGGACACTTGAAATGAGCTGCCAAAAAATTCCCCGAAGCTGATCCAGAATGCCATTTCTGATATGCCTTTTAAATTCAAGTGGGTTCCATCTTACATAATGGTAATTCCATTCTATAATCCTAAACATTAGTTTATTCCATTTTCCAGCTCTCCCATATTCCTGGTTTGTGTTCTAGTCCAGCTGCCTAGTATTGCCATTCCTTGAAGGTGTGGCTACTGAAGGTTCTGCAATAGAGCTTTCATGATTATGATGACTTTCATCTTGAATGCTGGCATCAGTCCATGGCTTGAATATTGACATGAAACTCGACGAAAAGTATGGAGTTTCAAGGAAATGGGACTTGTTCCAAAATATGGAAGTAATAAAACTCATTTTCAATTTCGTTGCAGAGAATAAAAATTCCTGGTAGGGTATAGTCGGTAGCGTCAACTGTTTCCAAATTATTTTGGGAGATAGAAACAAAAACTATAGGGTGTATGCATCAGAATGAAGAATGTTCTAAACTAGGTTGACAAGAAATTGTTAGCACTTGAGAAAAAAAATGTTTATCCTGTGCTTTCTTCCATGTTTCATCAAATTCTTCTATCAATATGTTTCACTACATATATTATACTCGACTTTAACACAATTCTATGGAAGGTTGGAAGGTCGGCTTACAATTAATAAATATGTATAACACAATTCTATGGAATATGTATAACACAATTCTATGGAAGGTTGGAAGGTCGGCTGATAATTAATAAATATGTATATAACCTTTGAATCGTCCTATTTGGAGTTAAGACCTTGATTTTACATTAAAATTGTATGATTATCTATATTATCAACCTTGATTTTACATTAAAACTGTATGATTATCTATATTATCAACTTTGATTTTACATTAATACTTTTTAATTACCTATTTATCAAATACAATTATAAATGCTTATTAAAAAGTTTCAGCTATTTTTTTAATATTTTATATTTGTATTAAGAATTTTCAATGTTTAACATTGGAAAGAAGATAAAACATATATAACAACTTAAGATTTTTTTACTATCATTAGAGGAAATTTGGGGTCTAAAATGGGCCTTATAAGAAAACGTGCCAAAATAAGTTTTTGTGAGTTGGAATTCAAGAACCAATAGAATTTCAATAAAATAAGTCAACCATAATGGTTGAATTGACATATTTGTCATTAAAAAAAACTACTTTTTTTGTTCGTATTTTCGACATATCTCATTGTGTTTTTACTCAAATTTCGATTGGGAGAGCTCGTTGGATGCGGAATTTGATTCCGCATCCAACGAGTACCCACACTGCATACTTTTGATGAACCCCGCTACCCCAAAAATAAGAAATACCTGAAAAAATGTGATGATGATGTCATCATCACATTTTTTCAGGTATTTCTTGTTTTTGGGGTAGCGGGGTTCGTCAAAAGTATGCACTGTGGGTACTCCTTGGATGCGAAATCAAATTCCACATCCAATGAGCTCTCCCGATCGAAATTTGAGTAAAAACATAGGGAGATATGTCGAAAATACGAACACAAAAAGTAGTTTTTTCTTTCTTCCTCCAAAATTAATCAATATTATTTTATTATTTTAACTATTATTTTATTATTTTAACTATTATTTTATTATTTTCCTTAGGAGGCGCATTTTAGACCCCAAAATTCCTTTAATGTTTTCAATATAAAAATATTTTTATTAATTTTTTTTAATATTAAAGAACATTGTTTAACATCATAAAGAAAATAAAACATCAAAAATAATATTCAATCATAAATATTTGGAATTAATTTGATATTAATATTTTGTAAGTAAGATTATTTTTAACTATTTATATTCCAAGTAAGATTGAGATATTTTTTGTTTATTGAATGTGTAAGTACTTATATTCCGATTAAGATTGAGATAATTACACCCAAGGTGTTATTAAGGGGACGATCCTCCTCCGACTTTTGTCATCTCTCGACAGCCTATGAGGAGTTGCTCCTTGTCATACTATTTATTATTAAATCTAACCCCAATATAATATCTGTAATGTTGGGCGTATGGGTGAATGCGGGCGTGACATGGGATGCAGGATATTGGGTGGATGAAACTGAAAGGGAGTGCAGGTATGGTAAGCAATAGAGGGGGAAATAAGTGTGATGCAGGAGATTGGATAGTAATGTGAGAATGACAGGATAATTTAGAATGTGTCTTAATATTTCGCAATGTGAATTGCATTTTGGATTCAAAACCAGAGATCGAGAAAGACAGGCAGAGAATTAGTGCTAAATGCTTAGTTCATATGGGCATGACTACAATTCCTAGCTTCACCACCCATAGTTTCAAAGGTGCCATAAAATTGAGCATTTAATGTATGTTGTAATCTCTGGAGCTTATGACTCAACTCCATTTCCTTTGATCTCAATAGGAAATTATCTTCTGTTATATGAACATAATGTTCTAAAGCAACATTGCATTTCTTTAATATCTCCCTGTTCTCTGAAATTAGATGAACCATATGAGCCCTTAGCTCATCCAAGTGTTGTTGTTTCCAGAGCCGAAACCTCTTCGCAGATTCTCTATTAGACAACATCCCTCTCTACTTCCTCTCGTCTATCACATGTTGTTCCTCTGCTTCATTGGAGGCAAAATTGCTCCAAAAGTGTGAAATGGCCTCGCCATTGTCCCCAAGAGATGCAATGAATCATGTGTTAGTCATCCCTTGTCCACCAACACAGGAGTTGATTTCTTTGTGAGCACTCCAGGGTTAGCCCTAAGAGCATTCAGATTTGCAAAAAATGGTGTGTTTCCATATTGTATACTTTTCATATCATATAATTATCTGCCAATTTGTGCAGGATGGTTTGGGATTACTGATTTTTAGCGAAGTTCCATTTGATTTGAATGAGAAACAAGCATCTGATTTGAGTACAAGTCTATTAAATAAGGAAAACCAGGGAAAAACGTTTCAAATCTTCTCTTGATGACCACTCTGGCTACTCCAAAATATGAAAAAGATGCTACTGTTGTTTCCTGTGATGGACTTGAATTGGAGATGGTACCTTATACCCAATTTAGCAGGGAAGGTCTCATATCTTAAGTTTGGGAGTACAATAAATCAACACCATCCAGAGCCAATATAATATATGGAAGGAGATAAGAACATGCGCTAGCTGAGAAAAGATGGAAGTGAATAGCAGATTGGATTGAACACAGGATGTATTTATGGGTTCTGTATGTACAATACGTGTAGGAGACAAAATATTGATTTTATAAGTTTTTGAGTGAGTGGTAGAAGCACGCTTCCAAAGTGGATGAACACATGCAAATCACATCGTGGGAATTCGCTATAGTCAGAGCTTGGAATTATCACTGTACGACTTTCCTTTCTCAATTTAGCACCTCCAAGTTTGGAGTGGGGACCGTGGCCTCTAGATTTAGCAAGGGAGTGAGCTAATCTAGGATAATGACAGAGAAGAGGACACGAGGTATATGCAGCTTAACAATTTTGTTGCAGGTCATTCGCACGACACGTTTCAGTGTCCAAGTACGGTTAATGATCTGTATTTGTTTTTTAACTTCCCTCAACAAACTGAAGAGTCTTCCACAAGATTCTTGTGTATTAATTAGTATTATATATACATTTTTATTCTTTTGTAATTTTCTGTAATCTTCCTTAAAGAATTTGTTTCTGTGAAGCTTGGACATTTTGCGTTGTAATTTGGCCATTCAATGATCTTCAATACATGAGATTATAAGAGGACCCACGTGAATGGTTGATAGGAAAAATGTTGTTGCTTGTGCAAATTATGATGTGTAGAAATATTGATGTCTCACATAGTTCAAGTTTCAATTTCAAAGGTATAGTCTCTCCACATCTAGGCCAGGTCTCAGTTTCAAAGGTATAGTTCCTCCACATCAGGAGTTTCAAGGTTTTCTAAAGCTACCTAAAATTTTGAAAACTTTTTTTGGAGGAAACTTATTTTCACTTATGTGGTGATTTAGAAGTTTGATCTAACTTATTTTTCTAGAGTTGCTTTCATCACATAAACTTATATTATCTACACACAACTTTCTCTCAATTTTTTGAAACATATGGAAGTTCTCTTCGGTGTTTCATTTCCCCCACTTTGGGGGTATGCTAGTTTATAAACATTATCGAGTAATGAATCAACATGACTACTTGGAAGTACAAAGTGTCCATTATGGCTCATAATTTCCACGAGCTCTCTTGTGATGGCTAAATGAAGAAATTCCTCCATAGATCACCTCCCATAATGTTGTGCATGTGTTAGGATAATAATGTCTCATATTACATGCGACTCCTTCGATTAGTGTCCACATGGTTTTCAAATCCAACACTACCCACTTGAATCATGATGTGCCAAAACTCTTCTCCAACCTTGATTCAAGAGAATATTNTATATATTTGTTAATATATATATATATAACAAAAAAACACAACAAGAAAAGTATTATTTTCATATTGAGTTGTCCATGAAACCATTTTTTTCATGAATGTTGAACCTTGAATTTGGAGTTTCCTGCTCAACGCCAAATTAGTCATGAAATAAACCCTGAAGCTATGGTATATGGGAACAACCACCAACCAGGGGGCTGGGTGAGAGGAGAATGTTTGAGGCTTGTACTTGCTGAAAATCACGGCTTGAAGGTAAGCAACTTTATTCCTGGATTCTTCAGACTAGAAATATTCAAGATCTATGGTGCATGCGATAGAAATGGTTTATCTATCATATGATATTCTACCCAATATGAATTTTTCAGGGAGTTGAACTGTAAAGTTGCACCAAACGAGGGATTCTCAAAATTCAACCAGAAGAACCAAATTTCCACTAATTGCAGAGATTAAAAATATATAAGACTATAGACAACTTCACGTGGATGTCCTTATAGCAAAGTTTTGATAATGTCAATAAAATTGTGGCGTGATGAGTATCGAACTCTAGAAGTGAAGGAGCACTTGTTGTAGAGTCCTCTTTCCTAAAAGCCATGGTGCATTGATGAATCAACACCAACAGAGAGAAATAACTTGCATGAGCCGATCTCTACGAAAGTAGAGGAGGTCGCAGTTGCAGAGAGAGGGAACACCTAGGTTAGGTCACGGGTTTCCACACAGATTTAGGGCACGCAGTGCTAAGGATCAAATGACTCGAATGAGTGAAAGCGTGAGGCATTAGAAGACCAAAAAAAATAGAGTTTATGCTCAGGTATAAAACGCTATCATATTCCTTATACTTATGTAGGCCACCAGGTGAGAAGACTGTGTGTAGAATAAATTAGGGTTTACAGGTCAAGGTTGGTAGAACAAGACCAAGAAACCAATAGCATTAACCCAAGAAACCATATCAACTACCCTTAAATGGGAGCCTAAAATAAAATTCAAGTGTAGTCTAACATGCAAGTCTATTATTTAAGAAAGCTATCTGCACAACTGTAATGTTGAAAAACGGAATTATGATTTTTGTCTGTACACTGGCATAACTTTTCACAATAAAGTTTAATGCCACTAAATATTGAATAATCTAGGGTTGGATTAATTCTGATCCCTTAGGAATCCACCAATTCTCTATACTTCCCATTTCACATTATGATTCAACCTGCCAAGAAACCAATAGCAATTAACATTGTCTGTTTAATAGCAGCTAGCAATGATCTTATGGATATCATTCATTCACATTTCTGTGAATTCTACAGATAATGCCAGAAAATGTCCCATGGAAACCTTGGTACTACAAAACTTTACAAACAGCCAGAGACCAAAGGTTATAGTCATGAGCCTTTGCCCTGAAAATGATTGATGTTACCCATAAAACCTCAAAAATGATTTCCCACTGATTGCATTTAGATTTACTACTTTTGAAAGCTCTATCATCCTCATGCCCTTTCCTGTACTATTTTCGAATGAACCTTATTGCTCTTCTCTTAGCATCCATAACGGTGTTCTTGAACCGAGGAAAATCAATACAGACATCTTCTGATTCCAAGTATATCTCTTTTGTTGCCAACCACCCTTGCTTGACTATTGTTGTTCGATTCATCAATACTGTTTCATTCTCTATGTATTTAGCACTTAGAGTAATTTCATTTATACCTATCTTATATCCAATGTATAAATTCAAGTGTTACAAAAGTGAATCCAGAAGCTCTATTGGACAAGATTTGTTTGATTTTTTGTGGAGTGCCTACAGGTAATCTCTATGACTGGTATTCTTGATTGTCAAAATACACAAAAGTATAAAGGTTGATGCATGAGAAAATGAGTGAGTGCTTGGTATTGATTTGCAGGGTTGGGTGCAGCTTGGAATGGTGGGAAGGCGAAGCCCAGTGATTCCATAGCAATCTTTGGATTATGCACCATTGGCTTGGCTGTAAGTTGTCATGAATATATAAAGCAACACAACTATATATACAAATATTGGATATTTTTTCTTGTGCTACAAAGATTAGTTAGTATTATGTGTCTTTATAACTGTCCGCTAGTGAATCCCTCCCTATTCAGGTTGCAGAAGGGGCTTGAATAGCTGGAGCTTCCAGAATCCTGGTCATTGACATTAATCTAGAAAAGGAAGAAACATGTGGGTTACAAGCAGACATACACAACAATAACCTTCTAACCTAATTCTATTCTAGATATAAGAGAATGTATTGATTGACTATTTCCCTTTTATACAAGTCTATGGAATATGTGCTGAAATTGATAGATTCCATTTATTTTCCTAACAACTAAATGATTTGGGGGTGACTGAGTTCCTTAATCCATCATATTTCGACAAGCCCATTCAAGAGGTAAAATCTGCATTTGTTCTTTCAGGGCTACAATCTTAACTGCATCTGTAGCAATGGCCTTTTCCTATCTTAAATGTAGTGAAATCCTGATTTCAGGTGATTAGAGACATGACTAAAGGAGGAGTGGATTCAAGTTATGAATGTGTTGGAAGAGTTGAACTTATGCTCGCCACATTTCAATACTCTCATTTGGTTTGATTTTTTTATCTCTATTTTCTGACTTTTTAGATGAGCTATAACTCTCAATTTATCAAGTCTAGGATTTGCAAATCATTTTTCAAGTTTTACATTTCACTTTCGTCAATCCAGAGTTAATATTAAAGAGCACAACAACAAGTAAAGTGGCTAGTGAATGTTGATAGTCACAACCAACCATTTAGTTTTTTAAAGATATCTATCTATTAAACAAATGCTAAAATAAATAATTTTATATCCATTATTCATACCCAATTAATGTCAGGGTTAATTATGCCCATAGTAATTTAGATATTGTCTTAGATTTTGGACTTAGTTGAGTAGATAGTGATTATTCATATTATTGACAGAACTGAAGCTTATTTAAATCTTAATCAAGATGCATTGAAGCATAACAAGATAAGACAACTATGAAATGAATCCCCCACTGTAGGTTAATCTTATTGTTCATTCAAGCAAATCCTACACTTGGTTAATCTTGGTGATCAGCTCAAGCAAATCCTACACTTAGTTAATCTTGTTGATCTAAGCAAGTACAAAATATGATATAATATCTAAATGCCTATAGACATAACTAAATTTTATTTTTATTTTAAGATAGGTAGACATATATAACATACTACACTTGAATTTAATTTTAGGATCCCATTTAAGGGTAGCTGATATGCAGATTAAACCAATGTTGAATATGCTGAGATCCAGTTTGAATAATTAAAAGAGGGTTTCCTTGTTGATAAAAGTCTAGGAAAAATATTTACCAAGGTGAGTAAGAGTCCTCAGATTTTCCTATTTGTCAGTATTTATTTTGAAAACCTGTGTAGTATGCTTCCAATCAATACTTTAAAGACCTAGAAATTATTCATCAGAACTTTAGTCATGCCATATTTGTGTTCTCTTATCATTCTTAGCACAGAACTGAAATTCAGTTGTAATGACCTCTACTTCTGTTTCTGTTCTCCATTTTGATTTCACTGTAATGAATATAAGGGGTGTGGTTTTTCCTTTACTTTCATTTTGTTTCATTCTTTGTCATTGACATATTGAAAATTTCTTATATGTTTCCATTCAGGTATGACATGCAGTATATGCAGACAGGAAGCCTCTTCGTAAGCATTATTTAGAGACAATATTACCTTCATTTACAATGCTTCTCAGGCGTTGGAGGCCACTTCTTTGTGGTATTCATGAACTTACTCATACCAATGGGTTAAATCCTCTTGGGGTATGCAAGTGCTTGTGATTAAATTTTGTTTCTTTTACACAGTTTTTGATAATCCTTTATTGGAGACCAGTAAAAAGAGGGGCTAGTAGAAACTGTATGAAGATAGGTCTTCACTAGTCCTTTGTTTTCTTCTCTTGATATATTTGCAATCAAACTAACTTGTTTGGAAGATTTTAATTATAGAAGTATGTCTTCTCTCCCATTTGTATTGTCCCATAACAGATGGGAGTTGATTGAAATAGGACCAAGCATGTCATTTACAAATGATGTGTCTAATATGCTAAATATAATATTGAATTGGCTAATAGGACTCCTTTTTCTTGGTCAGGATAGGCTGCACTCTAAAAGTCAAAACTAACATTATAAATAGTTATGCCAAAGTTCTTTTTCAAATACATATGTGAGATAAAATAGGTTCAACAAATCCACTGGTGAATTCTCACTATGAACTATAGCACATGTTACTTCAATTTCTCTTATGTTCTCTTATTTAATTTTAGTGTAAGTGTATTTGCACCTTAGAATATTCTCTTTGTTATTTTATACAACTATTTCTAGATATGTTCAGAGAATTGTTGGTCAGGTTCTACCTTAAGCTTATGACATACATATGAGGACATAATTCACCATTTCTAGTATACGTAGAGACATGATTTATTTTTCTAAAGTTGCAAGTCTTTGATGGAGTTGCATATGTCATAAAGTTATCCTTCTATTGCGTTTCAATTTTATGCAAAACTGATTCTGATATGCTGTAATATCCATATCCAAATATTTTCACGAAGTCATTTCCATGTGGGGTTCATGTTTGCTTGTTGGGTTTTAGCAAGTGTGATGAGTTTGAGCTGAGTCTGACAATTTTTGTCAAGGTTCATTTCCAAGTGAGTTTCAGGCTTTGTTTTCACTGGTTTTTCAAAATGGAATAAGCAAGGCTTGACCAGTCTTTTGCCAATTCTCACAACACTGATTTTTATGAAGTAACTTTTTTTGTTTTGTTTTAAGTAGTGATGCAAAACCTTCTGATTTCTTGTGAGTTTTTTGAGCTTTTCCAAGTTTTGTAAGTCTGAGTTTATGCTTGACAAACTTTGCTGATTTTTTCATGAGTTTTATGCTTCCCTTAGTTGGCGACTCCAGGCAAGTTTCTCCCAAGTCCATATTTTGTAATACTGGTTAAGTCGAGAAAATTCCCTTATTTTCTCCTTTTACAGGCTGCTTATGCATCATTGTTTTTTTTGTAAATTTTTTGTAGAAATATATGTAAATCGATTGGCATAAGCAACTACTATTGTTAAATATGTATTTTTTCTGTTATCCTTCTCAAGTAATGTGATTAATCATATGATATTGGGATATGGGAACAGCTATACAATGTCTAACAATATCAAGTTTCGTGCTCTAGTTACCATTATATGGAATTCAACTTTTGAAGGAAATATCTTTCCACTTGCTTTAGAAAAGTTAATTCATGATTCACTCTCTACCTTTTCCTTCATTTCTTTGTAATTTTGTAAATTCACTATTTTTTTTCTTACAATGTCTCTTACTCTCCTATAGAATGCAGACTTGATTTGGAAAATGTATGTTCTTTGCAGATTGCTCTTGCAATGATATCTCCGGGTTGGGCTTGTGCATTTGCTTCTCCTCTAGCTGAAATGGCATTAGCAATGGCAGCTGCTGGAGTAGGTGGTGGTGATGTTTCACCTCCCAAAAATACAACCTTGAGACGTGAGATGCCAGTTTTTGAAAGAATATCATCAAGGATGCATAGCTTTACAAGCTTCCAAAAGGCACCTAATTTGCGAGGAAAGTCTCCTCCTATACCAAAGGATAAGACAGTTGCAAAGGCAGCAAGCAGAATGCCAAAATTGGTTCTGGAAGAGGTCTAAGTGCTGTGGTGATGGCAACATCAGCACAGAGGAGGAGTCTTGGTGATCGAGAATGAGTAAAGAGATGAAATAATGTTGAAGCGATGGGAACTGCATGGTTGGAATGCTCTCAATTAGTTGATCCTGCTATGGCTTCATAAAATGATTTTTCTATACTAGTGTTAAAATATATTCAAGCATTGGCTGGGATGGTTGATATAGCAAGAAAGATGAGGCAAGAAGAGGTATATAGATTACTTTGTGACCGAGCCAATAAGTTTTTTGGTATAATATGAATTATGAATTATGGTTTTGATTGTTTATCTCTTACTGTTGTATGCAGATTGACAGGTGTGCATTAGTTGTTGTTGCTGATGGATTTCAGAATAAAGTGGGAGCACATGCATGGTGTAGACTTATCCACTGCTTCATTGAAATTGAATCTCTCTTTGGGCCACTAGGGTACCAGTTGGGTCATCCATAATGAGTTGGTTTTGAACCTTTTTATTCTATTTCTCCATGTCTTTGAAACTGGATAATAATAATTCTTAGTTTCTATGACCTTTCTTTCTATAAGGTTTGTCTTAGACTGTACCGTGTTTCATAGCTTGTTCATTTTAAACATATGTATACTTTTTAATTGAATTCATGCACTATACGTAGGTATTTTGGAAACTGGATTTTGTAGAAAACTCTCTTTGGACGCGAAGACTTCTTAAGAAGAACTACAATGGAACATCGCATAAAGGAGCAGCTGCAAATCATGATGATTTTCAACCTATGGGATGACATAATATGGAAGAGAATAAGGATTCTAACAAGGAGGCTGAAAGTACACTGGTAAATTCTATTACTGTCAGTGCATCATTGCTATTGCCAGAGGAAACTTTGCTTGAGGAAGGGCATGAAGATGGAGGAACTAGAAGTGATTTTGAAATCATTGAAGATAAAATGGACGATTTAGAGGATGGTATTGGATCTTCAAAGGATTTATTTGAACCGTCAGAGGAATCAACATTGGACTTAGTTAAATCTAGTAATATCAAAGAGATTGCTAACGATGCCATAGCACTAGATGGATCTACAATGATTAGGGACGATGAAAGGATTCTGTTGAAAATTCCAGCAATGATGGTACAACCATTGGGATTAATGAATGGAATATTTTAGGTGAGTTTGTTTCCAATGAAGTTCCTTGTAAAGAACCTTTTGATAGATTGCTTATGTGTACACCTTGTCGATACTATGTTCTGTCTACAATGCCTTCTGATTTGGCAGAGTATTTCTGTAATTATATATTTCTTTGGTAGTTGGGAAAAATATTTGTATGCAATATTTAGGTTGGATTTTTCTCTGTATGTGCTTGCTAATATAGCTAGTTTCCTGTTTCTGTGCTTAGAATTTTAGTTTTGCTAATTTTAGATATTCTTCCTAGATGCAAATGTTGTAAAATAAATGTTAATTTTATTCAATGTGTGACTTAACACTAAACGTTAGTTGTTGTTATGTAGCTCTCCTTTAAAATAGTAGACATCATATTACTACATATGTAGCTCTCCTTTAAAAAAGCATGGTAAAAATAGATTAGTGATTTTTTAAGAGCAATATCATAAAGAAAGTCTCTAACTTTGACAGAAATCCAGGATCAAGAGAACAAAAATTCCAATATTAACACAATTCAATAAAATCCAACAAATGCGAGCCCGTTGTTCAGTCTAAAGAAGAAAATGTTCAGTACTTATAGGTTTCACATAGGAATATTCCCTTTCCATTTTATGTGGATCTGTACATTTCTAAGAAATACCTAAATGGTAGAAAATGATTTGAATTATGACAAAATGCTTCAACTATTTTCCATGCCTCCTTTACTTGACCAGTGGAAAGCAATAGCTGAAAATTCAAAAAGTACAGTTAACTTGGTTAAAAACAAGAATAAATAAATCTTGGAATTCATATATTGCACACGATATACTTCCTATCCATAGTTCAAAATGAAAAAAATAATGCTCATTATTATGATTGTATCGAATTGGTAAGCATCATTACTTATTGGAGATAGATCATCTCAACGATCAAGACATAATCGAAAAATTACACATTCAAGCAAAGGTTTCTTTGAACATATTTCCTGCGTCTGAGCCAGTCAAAAGTGTTTAGTTTAAAGTTTGAACAAAAATAATGATAACTAGTATCCTCTGACTCTCTTGACTTTTCTATGCCCTTGAGATGTTTTAACATTTTTACTCTCTTCATTTTGACCTAGTATGACCCAACTTGAGTTGTGTGATTGCATCCCTTCTAAATCATATCAAAAACTATATGAAAATCAGATAATTGATTTGAAAGTTTGACATAATTATCCTTGTGCATCCGATTTGAGAAACTAGAAGTATTCCTTACCAATAAAACAACTAATCCTTTGACTAGGATTTTGGTTCCAAATGGAAACTAGTTGATGTTCTACACTAGTTAATAGATCAAAAAAATTGAGGGCCTACTTCAAACTCCAAGTTGCTCATGGCCCCAAAGAATATTTTCGTGCTAAGGACTACTGAGTATGGGCTTGGACCAATAGTGTTAGTCTTAGCAAGTTGCTTCTGTAAGATCTCAGACCATTCTAAGTAGCAACCCCAGGTTATACTCTAATTCACGATAATCTTCATTAAATATTCCTTAATGATAAATGATCTCCCCGAGTACAAGATTCAAAATGACATGAAGAAAACAAACAAGCAAGGTTGAAGTACATCCATAATTCATACATACACATGGACAGAAACACACATAGCAACAAAAATAAAGTTTGCCAACATTATTATCTATATAGAAATGTGTATAAAGGATCATCTCTTTTCATCTCAATAGGATTATATACCCATGACAACAATTAAAACTAATGACCAACCTTTGCATCTTCTGGTCATTTATATATTGATTGATTGACAGTTGGGAAGTAGGGAAATCACAACCACTGACACAACTCTCCGCTCAATTCTTATCACACAATACATAAAGGCATCACTTTATAACTTTGAATTAACCAAGCAAACATATCAATCTATTATAATAATATTGTAGAATGTATAAATACAACTTTGCCCCTAAAACCCTGGTCACATGTAATGTACATAAATTACAATAGTTACATTGATTATTGAGTGGGGTCGTGTCCCTATGTACTATCATCTCCCTCAGAAATTATACAAGTGAGAGTCATCTTGACTGTCCATCATCATTGAATCTTGACTATCAACCACCTTATGTAGAATTTATAATGACCCCATGTACGACAGGTCCATTGCACGTGGGTTTGTGTGATACTTTTAGACTCAAGTTTAACAACATTTCTCACCAAATTATTTATTATTTTCTATGATTTTAAACTACTTTTAGCACATTAGAGATATATAACCTCAACACTGTCCAGTAGTGCTTAGTTGGGGTTGTAAAGTATACTATGAAATGTTGAATCTTCCACTAGCGCTAAAAGGATGGTTGGTTTCTCAGTTATGTTTTCATGCTGCAATGAACAAGACTAAAAGCTCCATATGCTTGTTTTTATATACTAGGACAAGATAGTATTTCAAAACCGTATGTTACTTTTTGGGTATCCCTTTTTTCCATAACAAATATATTGAAGATGTTTGAAGCTTATCAATTTGTGTGCATGCTCCTTAGAGTCTCATCAAGCTAAATCTAGAAGATGTGTCTCAACTATCTTTGGTTAAATTTTGTTCAAAGATGCTTTTTTGCACCTGTGACCTAATAATGTACTATAATGATGGCACTGAAAGCCAACATTCATCATACTTTTTAATGTGATTTCCTTTCAATTGATAAAAAGGTGGAAAAGAAAGAAATCAGATCTGTTAAATTTAGATTTTCTAAAATAAATTTGTTCAAGTTTCAGATTGATGTGACTGAATGGAGGGCTCAGATCTGGTGCAAGGATCTGGAAGCCCAAGGTGTCAGTAATAACCAGCTTGCAAGAGTAAACCTTCTTTATTTCAGTAAATATTGAGTACTTCATTTAGAATATAGTTAAAAGCTTTAGGTAAATGGGCGGAGTAGATATCATATGATTCTGATTGTTGTTAACTTGCACATAGGAGATGCAACATTGCTTTGACACTACCAGAATGAATTCATTCCAATGGTCCCCAGGAGTTGAAGCGGTAACTTTCCATATGCTATGTAAACACCATGTTTATCCGCCTTCAATTCTACTTTGTTATGATTTATCTTGATATGTGATTTCTATTTTGCTATCATGAAGTTCTGGGTTCAAATGTAAGTCTATGTTTATTGCAGCTTATACATTTTTCTATTGTCATTGTTTATCAGTTCACAGTTTCACTCATAGTAATCTAGGTATCTAGAGCCACTCTCAAGATGACCTTTCCCTAAGTGGGATGAATGGGATAAAATCCCATTAATTTGCTTCTATGTTCCATGAATAAAAGACAGACCTTACCCCTGTGGGTCTTAGATATGCACTGGAACATCATTTGGGCAATGTGGGATTATTGTAGTAGTATTAGCGATCTTGGAATGACATAAACCACCATACTCTCAGAAAATTTATATGTTTGGAAAATTGGGCTTATTAGAAGATGATCCAGTCAAACATTTTATTTTCAATATTTGTAATTTTATAGGTTAAATGGTTTAGGATGACTCATGTATCATGAACTAATAGGTTCGACCAAAACTTATAATTCCGGTAGTGAGAAAAAATGGAGAAGTTTATGTACCAGCACAAACTCATCTAAAACCTAGTCTTAGTTGCCCCTCCAAGTTGCAAAGCTTGAGGTTGCATACAATGAATTCCAATACTTAATATTTTGGCATTTGTGTGAATATGAGATATACATCCTTGAGCTTTGCGGCCTCATGTTGCATATTAGACCTTTGTTAGATCTTGGTTTAGATGAGTCTATGCATTGTCCATATTCGATACACCCAAGGCACCATCTGGATTCAATGTACCGTTACATAAAGTAGTGATAGGTTTCCCATCTCCACTGAAGATGTATGAGCACCTCAAATATCTTGGTGCAGAATTTATCTGTTTTATTACCTAGTAGAGAAATTATTAAAATGTAGTCCAGTTTAGACTTCAGGATGGATTTTTAAGGTGGAATAAATAATGGTTACAAAATAATCAAAGATCCTATTTACAGATCTTGAGCAAGGGAAGATCACAGTTTTAGGGGTTTTTTGATGTTGGTGGTGTTGATTGTTGAAATCCTTTATCATGACCTTAATCAATTTGTACCCTTTAGTCAAGCAAAATCACTTATTAAGCATGGGGAGTTTTTCCTAATTCTACCTTATTTTAATGCTTGGTTTAGAAAGTTTCATCAAAATTGTAGGGTGTTGAGTAATGTCCTTCGAGGATCAGCTTCGAGATTCAAGGTAGAGTCATGGCCTAAAATACTAGAGGAGGGGGACACTGGGTGCTATTGATGAATATGATACCAATATAGGATTAATAGTTCTCTCTTGCATAATTGTATGTTGGACTTGAAATCGTCAAATAATGTGATTCCCTCTTGAATCATGAAGAAATAGGGTCCTTGGGTCACATTTCCCCATTATAACATCTATGCCATGGATTCACACAATATTGAAGTGTATTGAATCATTGAAGAATTAGATTGTATTTATAGGGAGCAGGTTAACTTGTATTTACATGCGATGAATTGTTATTGCTGGGATTTATATTTTTTATAATTTTTATGACCCCCCCGCCCCCCTTGAATTTCCCAAAAAATTGGTGGTGGTCTCCATACATCCCCAATGTGCATTTTCCATGTCTTGGAAACTTAGGGGAATATTAGCTTCATTTTCTCTTTCAATAATTCAGTTTTCAAAACCAGGCAGAGGAAATGACCTAAATGAAAAATACCAAGGCTGCACAGAAGCTACATAATACTCATACTGTGAACAGGTTGTGCTACATGAGCATATATTTGGGAGGAGCTAATCTAAGAACATAGGAGAATGACTCCTAAATACCATGGAAACCCCAAGAAAGGGATAGATTCCTGGATAAAATGTCCACTCCTATCTTAGGATAATCTCCAATATATCCGGGATCCCGAATCGAGACAGGATTTTAAACTGGTTTATGTGCTTCAGCCTTTAGGGATCCTAACCTAGAATTATTTTTCAATTTGTTTATGGTGACTATGCAGTTAATTTTTAAGTTAATCAGATATGCATAGCATGAAATTGTGAGAGATTCCTTCAATAAGGGATGATTCCTAAATTTGAACTTTATATCTGTGCAAATGGTTAAGAAAATACTACTCAATGGAATTAAAGTTGGCATCATAACCAATGGCCATTCGAAGGTAAGATCAAAACATTGCCTCTTTGTATGATTTGAAACCCCTGATGGATCATGGTTTCTATAATTATAGTTTTCTACCATTTTTTCTTATAATCTAGCTGATTTATCAGGTTCAACATGCAAAACTTTTGGCTTGCCAAGCATATTAGTTTTTCAACACAATTCTGGTTGGTGGAGGTACCTTAGATATAAGAATCTGTACTTTATAACTTTTTTCATTTGTGCTTTCTCTAGTTATGTTAAGTCCTCTTTGTTAACTCATAACTCTCAATCTATGTTTTACTTTTATGTCCCAACCAAAAAAGTAGATGAATTCCCTCAGTTATTTACTAGAGCTCTGTGAGTCTAAACATGTGACTTTTGAAATTAGCATAAACTGAACCATTCATTTTTTTAATCTACAGAGGAGATTCATGAAAAAACCCATAAAAGCATATTTTTGAAAACCTGTGAGCTTGTAGGATGCACACCTGAGCAGTCTGTCATGGTGGGAGATAACCTTAAAACATACATTCAGGTCTTGTATTTCAAGATTTTCCTTGTATAGAACAAAGACAAACAAATGTATTTACCATAAATTTTTAGATAAATGAGACCCATTGTTTTGATCCTTCATATGGTAGGTTTGAGGTTGATAGTTGTCTTGATCCTTTATTTTCTGTTAATTCCTGTTATCTAGATAATGCTTTTTAATATGCATCTCTAGATGTATTGTGATGGGAATCTATCCTAATCTTTTTCCTTAAATTTGGTTTTATGTTTCACTACAAATAACTATGTTTCTGTATTTCAGGAAGGTAAAAATGCAGGTTTTCTGGCAACTGTATGGGTCAACATTCATGGTCTAAATGACCCCTCTCTAGGAGTAGCAAAACCCACTTACACTATTAGGAACATTTGTGAGCTTCTCGAGGTTCTACCCTTTTATTAACAAGACAGGTTTTTCCATCAGATTATATGTTTGTATTCATTTTTTTGTCACTGATTATCTATCCATGATTGAACTGAACTAAAAATTTGGCTCTGTTTATAGCAGCAGAGCAACTTTCTTGCTATTTTGTTAAATCTTATACTTCTCAATTGAAATTATTTTGACAACATCTAGGAAAGAACCTTTGGAAAGGAGATAAAATCAGATCGCAAGTATGCAATTGAAACAACTTACAACTACTATCAATATTTATGTTTGGTTGTTTTCTATCTGTTGTATAACATTTTGGAATGTCAAATCAGCATCTATGCTGTATTTCACCCAGATGCTGTTGTATGAAGAGAAATTTGGGTGTATGTCGATGATTGTCCACTATGTTCTAGTTGTATAGGTGTTCTTGGTATAGTTATGTTGTGTTTTAGATATATTATGCACAAAACGTAACAATGAGTTCATATAATAGAAATTTAAAAGAGGTGATGTCTCTGGCCAAAAATAAAGTAGAACAAATCTAGCTTTCTTTTTAATACTGCAAACCACTATTTGTTTGTTTCTCAACTCCTTGGAAGTTCTATGCTCACGTAGGTATCTTTGTTCTGTATTTCATTTGAAATTTTAGTGAGTTTATTGATGAAGCTTCTAAAAAATTCATTTACAATTTTAGCATTGAAAAAAATGTGTTAGTCATTTGCAGTGGCATTCCAAAGAATCAAGAATACTTTTTCATGGATAATAATCCATGGGGTTTGAATGAAAATCAATTTGAATAATTTGAGAATTCAGAAACAAAAATGGGCAAAAGAGCAGATAGGTTAGGATAGATTAGAAATAAGACCTGATGCTTTAGAGCACAAAATGCAGGGTGTACTAGCTGCAAATCCAATGGTGGGAAGATTTCCCAACTTGTTGGATAAAGTGCCCACCTTAGAATGTGCATCCAATGCAGGTTGAGTAATTTCCTCTCTGATGCTACTAGCAACATATATTAATTTGTGCCATGACAAATCAAGCAATAGAAAGGTTGGGTTTCCACATTCAATCATATAAAATTGTTCAACTAGTAGCTAGCTGTTAGTATCTTCCAAAAAAAATGCCAAGATGAAAAGATAATGAGTCATAATTGTCTAATTTAATAATAGGAAAGTCAGTATTTGAAAGTTGTTGAAATATGAATTGATCTTCAAAGATTGCATTTTGTTGAAGGTGGAAATTATTATTACTTGGAGCTGCATGGTGCAATTTCAAAAGCAGTACCTATGATGGCATCAATCAATGTGTAGAATAATATATCCTACTATAAAAACCTAATAGTAGCCAGCCCAATTTAAAAACCTAATAGTAGCCAACCCAATTTCAACTCCAACCAGTCTAGAGTGTACAAGGAAGAAACTTGCAACATACACCCAATGTTTTAAGTCTATATCTTAATTTTATTGGAAAAGAATGAATATTATAATTTTCTGGATGCATTGTCCACCATTTCCTAATTTTTTTCCAACTCAACAAGTCGGGATCCCAGCCAGATAGGGACATGAATGGATATGTCGGATAGGGAAAATTGTACATAGCTCTCAGGAATTAGTTTATCATAAATACTAGTTACTGGTAAGTTGTAATAGTAATAATTATGTAGTTTGTAGATTTCTATCTATCATAAATTTGTTTAAGTATCATCATTGTCAAGCAATAACAACTTCTTAAAGGGTGCTAGCTCAATGGTAGAGTTCCTGCCTAATTATAGGCAAGAGTGTTACGGAGAAAACTTCCTATGGCTTGGGGTACCACAACAGACAGAGTAATTGCAGAAATCAATCCTTTCCCATATGCAAGAGAAACCAAACATCTAACACTAAAGGATCTCGAAACATACCTTATTCCGAATGGTTGATGTAGATCCCTCTTGAGCTTTTCCACTCTCGCTTGTATTAGCAATTTGCTCTCTCAACATTCAACAAGCAGGACAAGCATGCTATATAATGGTGTTAGACCTACTCTAGAATATATAATCAATAACATATAAGCATTTAAAAGCATCCATGGATTCAATACTCATTTAAATACACATTATTGGACAGGAAAAGATATTTCCATTAATATAAATCAGAGATTACAATAGTGACAACCTTTGTCGGCACATCTGTGAACCGGAGAAACTAATTCCTCCACCTGGGCTTCCACCACTTCAATCCTCCATATCTCGATAGCAAGTTCACAAGCAAAGGAAATCTTGGGAAGAACACAAAGTGCTCCAAGGGTCAAAGGGATGCAGACTCAAGTATAAGCTCTGGCAACAATGGACTATAGTTTTCTTGCTCTTCAATTCCTCCTCCTTCAATGTATCCAAAGGGTTCCTTATATAGTGCTTCAATGGGGTAATGGAAGGTCAAATTCGAGCGATATCAAGGCATATGGAAGGCCAAGAGACAAGTGAATTGGATCCACATCAAGGAAAACTCCAAAACTATTTGGCCTTTTGCACACATCCCGATGTACACGGGTTTGAGGGTCATATCCGCGTATATACGTGAGAATAGGTTTAAAAGTTGCATATAAATAATGCATGTTTTTAGGGATGATATTGGAAACATAAAAGATACAAAAATGGTCCATGGGGTCCAAAGGGTCTGCAGAGGGACAGGGAAGTCCATAAAGGTGTGATCCAGCATGTGTGGTAAAATCAGCTGTAACAGATGCCCCCTAATGTGTGAGGTTAGAGGGGTGATACGATGGCCGAAATACATTATAAGTCCATCCAAGAAGTGGAGTGATGAAGAATAAGGTGGATGAACCAACCATCCAATAGTATAATACAATAATCAAACTCTGCACATAACTGCAAGTACATATAGCAGTCCTAGATACATAAGAGTACAATGGCCATGAATAGGCATGATACAAAATATGACATGTGTGGCCATCGCCACGTACAATATAGATAGATTAGAATCTCCATGATGAAGATATACAAAGGATCATGACCTCCATGAAAGCTGAAGATATATAATTGATCAAGATCTCCATAATGGTTGAAGATATTTGACATACAATGGAATCAAGTCACTGGAGCTGAAATCTCATGAACACTGGCACGATCAAGGAGGTAGCATATCTAAAATTCCACCAATTGGGAAGGTCTTCTACATAATCCGCTACGAGTACATGTACTACTATGTGAATAAAGGTGTTGAGGCTAAACATAGTAGTCCATTGTCTGATTACCGGTCATTGATGTATACCGTTAACAGATGCGAGATCACCCACCGATAATTAAAATGGGAATTAAGGTACTAGAGTGCAAACTAACAAGTGTGAATAAATTTGTTGAGGTTGAACACTTGAGAGAATCCATCGATCAGAGGACATTGATGTATTCCCAAAACTGTCATTGGTGAGAGAACCTGCCACCGATGACTGTAAGTCTCAAGGAACTCAAAATGACTCTAGATTCCTATCCTAGAATAAATGATTTGAAGTCGATGGGATGAAATCAGTTGGAAGGAGGGAATTAAGGCATCCCTCATCATCCAACACGAGGCACTCAACAAAGATGTATAATGTGGAAGGACTCTATCATAATGTGCACGAACCAGTAATAGTACTGGGAATGATCGACATGCAAAGTCAAGAGAACCGAGGAATGAATGACTTAGGTTTCAACTTCATTCCAACAAGAGCATAAAGGCGAATGGTGACTAAATTTAGGTAGCATAGACTTGATATACAAAACTGGGACATCTCTGCGACACATGAGGCATTGACAGAGGCTCCATAGGGACTGGAAGCTTAACCAGTCGGTGGAGATAAACTCAGAGAAATGAGTACAGCTCCTAAAGTCAAACTATTAACCCAACCAATGGATGTGATATACAGTGCTCTATTTGAAGGCGACACGACTCGACTGCTGCCAAAGATAACATCTTTTCCTGTCCGACTTTTTGGTTTTTTGATTTTTTCAAATATTTTGAAAATCTTGAAAAAGAATAAAAGTGCTTTATAGTTACAGACTAGGAGGAGACGAGAGTCAAGGAGCAAACAAAATAGCTCCAAGCAGTGGAACATACCTATGCTCAATGCAAGGACACATGTGTAGGATAATGACACTCGGGGGAAAGTCCCCTCCCGGTAAAAATGGGGAATCAAGTTGCAAAGGATATGTAAAATGGCTCTACGTGGCTAGACATGAGACAAGATTAGGCTATATAGCTGATTATAAAAGTTAGGGAAGCCGGAATAAGGCTCAATAAGGCAAGAAAAACTCATGATAATGCAATTACAACTGACATAATGGAGTCCTGGGGAAAAAGGGCAGCAAAACGATCAAGAGGAGTATGAAGCTCTTGTGCAAAGTCATGGCGATACTATACAAAGGACTCCCACACCCTAAGGGAAAAATGTCGGCATGGGCACCAAAGGCAAAACAGGAACTAACTAGGGCACCCATGTATGGTCAAGCTCTACCATTCACATCATGTCACTTCTAAAAACAACAAGAAGGTTCTGTGACAAGATAGAATGGGTTTGTACCTAAGGTTATAATGAAACGGTCATAAGGTCATGCAAAGTGCAAACGGATGTGAAATCTAACCTATATGCTAGTTTAGACATAATACCTGAAATTGACATGAACGGGTCAAAACCACGGTCAAAACGACGCTCAAAATGGAGTCCTACATCATCAAATTAGTCCAAAACGGTCCAAAATGGTCAGAAATGGTCCAAAACTATAGAAAGTGGGTAAAAAATTTCAAAAATTTCAAATTTTTATTATAAATAGTAAAAAATTCAAAAATTCCATATCATTTGAAATTTTTACCCATTTGAGCTCAAAACTTCCAACGTGAATTCCGGGAGCTTCGTCCGGTTAAATTCGACACCATTTGTTCCAAGTAACTTCTCATGTCCTCCTCTTCCTATTTCATGCAAATTTTTTGAATTTCCATAGTCAAATTTAATTTTTAGGCCAATCTAAAATGGTTGTTTTGGCCCACGTGGATATCGGGGTTTTTTTTGCCTATAGGGCTGGCCATACGCGGAAAAACCTCCCAAAACCGCGTACATACACGGCTGTTTTGCAAACAGTCACGTATGCGGCCGCACATAAGGATTTTTAAGGTATATAATGATCAAAAATGAATTTTTTTATGTGCAAGATGGTTCTAGAATGGAGGGAGAGGGAACATGGAGATGTAGAAGAGGCTTTTCAAGGTGACTTAATAGCTCAACAAGCTCTACGTGCATGTGGTCTATATAAGTTTTGGTGTCTTGGCAGCCTGAGGGCCAAACCAAGACTCCTGCAGATGCTAATAGACTACTGGAATCCAGACTCAGAGTCTTTTCATATCGATGGGATGTCTCTCACTATAGAGGTAGAGGACATATATTTTATTACTGGATTATCCCGGCGGGGAGAGGTGGTGAACCTACGCTCTCGCGGGCCCAGAGGTGACCTTACCATTGATGAGTACATTGCAGTATACTGTTTTTCAGACACAGAAAAGGTTGGGAGTCAAATCCTGACAAACTCGATCCAGGTACTGGGATTGAAGGCCATACTATTTGCATTCGGCATGATAGCTGGTCTATCTTCACTCCACCAGGTCTCGCAGCCATTGATGTTCTATGCAGTGGAGTGTATGAGACCCACAGTGTATGATTGGAGTGCTGCGCTGTTGAGTAACATGAAGCAGCAGCTCAGTGACTGCAAGATGGGCAGGGTGAGAAATTTTGGTTTCGGCAGCATACTGAGCATGTTCTTCTTTGAGTGTGTACTGGGGCTAAGCCCTAGAGTGGACATTCCTCCACACAGAGTTTGAGATTCGGCCCAACGACATTGGGAAAATGCTATGCGTAGACTAGGCGGAGGTAGGGTGGCTAACCCCTACCCAGCGGATATATTTCCATGGTGGCGGTGGATATCATTGCCATCGATGACTATCCCTATGCAGGCATAGATTTCCAGGGAGATCCGGACATGCCTCTACCACCAGAAGCGGCATACGGTGACATAGGTAACGAATCCCAAACCCTCTTTTTAAGTTTTTTGAATTATTAACTGTGTCGAATGAAAAACATGGTATGCTACTATGTGAAGTGCAAAATTTTCCTTCAAATGAAGATGAAATCATTCCTATATGAAAATCTGACTAATACTTCTCCAAGCAAACCTAATGCAAGTACCATGCAAAATGCAAAATGCAAAATTGCATAATGATGCCAAAAGCAAATCTTTTTTTATTTTTTGAATTAAACTGAGATAATAAAGAAAAAGTATGACTCTACAACCCCCAGACTCTGCAAGCACTATCAGACATCACCCAAGCAAAGCACTAAGGTAAAAGAGACCTAATGCATTAATCCCAAAACAAAAAATAGAAAATGCAATGACAAGAACATTCTCAAAAAATTCAAACTAAAAAGCGTCTCTGGTCAGAAACAGAGGTGTATATAGAATCCAGAAGCATCCAAGAAGACTCAACAATTATCCAAATTCACCTAGCAACACTTAATCTTCCCCCAAAAGGAAAAACTCAAGGCATACGCGACTGTGTGTAGAAAACCTGCATATATACGTGGATGTCCCAGTAAAAACCACATGTACATGCGACTCTAAAGAAAAAACTCACATACAGGAAGAAAAAGAGATAAAAAAGAAGGTAAATAGACAATCTGAGACAAAATTTACTCCTATCAGACACTGCTAGGAAAAAATGCCCCCAAACCCGACTCGAAAACAGAGAAATCAGAGCAATTCAAGAATATTGAATCCGATACAACCCCCAAAGGAAATGACTAGGAACTCCCCAGTATGGACGCCAATTCTGTTACGAAGAAAACTTCCTATGGCTTTGGGTACCACAACAGATAGAGTAACCACATAAATCAATCCTTTCCCATATGTAAGAAAAACCAAACATCTAACACTAAAGGATCTCGAAGCATACCTTATTCTGGATGGTTGATGTAGATCCCCATTGAGCTTTTCCACTCTTGCTTGTATTAGCAATTTGCTCTCTCAACATTCAACAAATAGGACAATCATGCTATATAATGGTGTTAGACCTACTCTAGCATATATAATCAATAACATATAAGCATTTAAAAGCATCCATGTATTCAATACTCATTTAAATACACATTATTGGACAAGAAAAGATATTTCTATTAATATAAATCAGAGATTACAATAGTGACAACCTCTATTGGCACGTCTACGAACCGGAGAAACTAAGTCCTCCACCTGGGCCTCCACCAATTCAATCCTCCATCTCTCGATAGCAAGCTCACAAGAAAAGGCAATCCTGGGAAGAACACAAAGTGCTCCAAGGGATAAAGGGATGCAGACTCAAGTATAAGCTCCAACAACAATGGACTATAGTTTTCTTTCTCTTCAATTCCTCCTCCTTCAGTGTATCCAAAGGGTTCCTTATATAGTGCTTCATGTTGATGTATTTGTAACTTCAGAATATATTCACCTATATATCTTATGTCTTGTACCTCGATTTTTATTCCGGGAAGTGTCTATAATGTATTTAAGTCATCTCATGCCCCGATGTTCCTATTGGGAGGTTCTATAATGTAAACAAGTCATGTCAAGTCATTGTGGGTAACCCTCTTATTGTTCAAGGGTTAAAGTCCCTGCAGTTCCGAGGCACTAGGGTTATGAGACTCTCCTAGAGAAGTCAGGCCTAGTAGGGTTTAGTCAAGTCAGGAATTAGTATAAATAGAGAGCTATCCTCTCTATTTATCACACACTCACTCACACTTAGTTGTAGCGCATAGTTGAGGAAGAAGAAGACACTGTGGCTAGGAAGAAAGAGGTTACTGCTGTCGGGAGTTCATCTTACTGTTTTTGGGGCTTTGATATTTGGTGCTGATTCTATCTCTGAGGAAGTTGTGGAGTTTTCTCCATTTATGGTTTCCCCGAGGAAACACACTATGTTCATTGTTTCTTGTGTTTGATTGTTGTGCTTGTTATTCTCTCAGTTAAAGATCCTAATAATGCTAGCTTAATGTTAAAAATCTAACATGGTATCAGAGCTAACCTGAGAAGAAGACACTATGCAGGTGCGGGAACTAGGGATTCCTACTTTGTGGATCTTCCTCCACATATTTTTAGCAAAATAAGGTTGGATTAACTCTCCTCCCTAGGGCGCATCTTTCTATCGAAGCAGAATCCAATTCTGAGGTTTTTTAGTTTTGGACTCGACACTACTGCCGAAAATTAGGGCTTTCCACAGAAGTGGAATTTTTCAGTGAGCCCAGGCCTAGATTGATCTCCTCCTCAAAATTGAAGTTAGGGATCAAGATCAAAGCATTTGGTTGGAAAAAACTCCAAAAAATCAAAACCCTAATTTGCTCCTGAACCAGCACTACAGAATTTCAGCTCCAAATCCAGATCTGACATCTTGACCTGGTAAGATCTAAATATTTTGTATTTCCATTTGAGATTCTCAGTTAAGATGTCTCATCATACCAATCTTGATGAAAATCTTGAGGGAGCTGATAACTTCCGAGCCTGGAAGTATAGGATCTCCCTGGTCCTGGAAGAAAATGAGTTGGACTCCTATATCAGTGAGGAGGTTCCAGTTCCAGAGGGAGATGAGGCTAAGGCATTACATAAGAAGAAGTTGGTTATGGCAAAGAGGATTATTGCTGATTCAATCAAGGATAACCTCATACCATAGGTGTCCTCCCTAAAGAAACCTAAAGCTATGTTTGATGCCCTAACCAAATTGTTTGAAGGGAAGAACATAATCTGGAAGATGACCTTGAGGAACTAGTTGAAGAATGTAAAGATACAGAATGCAGAAACCATCCAGTCTTACTTTACAAGGGTTTCTCAGATCAAAGAACAATTGGAAGTAGTAGATGAAGAAGTGAAAAATGCAGAGATTGTAATGACCACCTTGAATGGTCTCCCTAGATCACAAGACTCCTTTATTCTAGGGATATGTTCCAGAAAGAAGTTAATCAAGTTTAGTAGACTTTGGGAAGAATGCTCACAAGAAGAAGCTCGGATAGCAGCTCGAGAAGAAAATATGGGAAGTGAAGATCAAGCTCTCACAGTACAATCCAAGAAATCCACATCTAGCCACCACAAAAGTAAGTATTCTCATCAAAGGAATAACTCTAGAAATCCCAGAGATATGTCTAAGTACATTTTCTATACATGTGATGAAAGAGGACACTTTGCTAGAGATTGTCCTAGAAACAAAAGTACCTCTCACAAGAAGAAGGAACATCATGCTCATGCTGCAGAGGATGATGAACCTTTCACAAAGAGAAGTAGACAAGTTAGTGATTATTCTTCAAGTGATGAAGAATATGTTCTGATTTTCACTCTCACGGGAACTATCACACATGGCATCAATGATTGGCTTATAGACAGTGGTGCTTCCAAGCACATGATAGGATTCAAGGAATCCTTATCTGAACATGAATCCCCTCACAAGGTGAAACTTGGAGATGACTACCAGTATTCAATAAAAGGTAGTGGGGAATCCTCCTATAACCTAGACTTTGGAAAGTCTATGACAATGAAGGAAGTATTGTTTGTACCAGGACTAAAGAAGAATCTCCTATCCATATCTGCATTAGATGCAAAAGGAATGAGGGTTGCATTTATAGATGGTCAAGTCATCATGTGGCCAAAACGAAAGACTATTGATGATGCAGTAGTGATTGGGGAACAAGAAGGAGGCTTATACAAATTGAAGGGCCATCCAAAACAAGCTTTGGTTCATGACTCGGTAGAACCAAATGAGCTTTGGCATAGAAGGCTTGCACATGTGCATTACAGAGCACTATCACTTGCAAGCAAAGCTGTTGAAGGTCTCCCAGAAATGCACACAAAACATGAAGGTGTATGCAAAGGATGTGCAAAAGGGAAGAACAAAAAGAAGACATTTCCAAGTAGCGAAAGCAAGGAAAAATGAATCTTGGAAATCATCCATTCCGATGTATGCGGTCCAATGTCATCTCGTTCACTAAGCTGGTATGTATACTATGTTTCTTTCATTGATGACTTTTCTAGGAAGACATGGATTTACTTCATGAAGAACACAGATGAATTTTTTAGCAAGTTCAAGGAATTCAAAGCCTTCAATTGAGAACCACACTAAAAAGAATATCAAGACCTTTCGATTAGATAATGGCAGAAAATTCACTTCGAATGAATTCAAAGAATTATGCAAAGACTCAGGGATTAAGAGGGGGTTTTCCACTCCTTATAATCCACAACAGAATGGGATTACAGAAAGGAAGAATAGAACTATCATGGAAGCTGCAAGAGCAATTATTCATGATCAAGATCTTCCTATGCATCTATGGGCAGAAACTACTAGAACAACGGTGTATGTACAGAACAGTACTCCACACAGAGTACTTGAGAACAAGACTCCTGAAGAAGTCTTCTCTGACAAGAAACCAGAAGTCAGCCATGTCAGAATATTCGGCTGTCCTGTATACATACACATTCCAAAAGAAAAGAGGATGAAGTTAGATCCTTTGGGAAAGAAGGGCATATTTGTGGGATACTCTGAAAGTTCGAAGACTTATAGAATATACTTTCTAGGATTCAAGAAGATTGACATTAGCAAATATGTAACATTTGACGAAGATTCGGCCTACATCAAATCTAGGAAGAGACCAGTTGAAGAACCTGAAGAAACAAGAGCACCCAAAATTCATGATACAACCATGAATGAAGAAAGTCAAGAAGATCAATAATTAGAAGAACCTCAAGAACCTGTAGATCCACCTCTGGAGAAGAATCCTCATAAGAGGAAACCTGCTTGGGCAGGTGAAATTATCCAAGGTGTAGAAAGATATGGAGCTTCAAAAGAAACACCCAGAGGAAGAAAGAGAACTAGGTCATGTTCCAGTTATGCAACCTTGCCATGTGACATTATTGATAAAGAACCTTCCAACTATGAAGAAGCGACATAATGGAAAGAATGGAAGGATTCTATGATCGAAGAGTATGAATCGATCATGAAGAATGATGTTTGGGATGTTGTCCCAAGACCAGAAGGGAAGTCCATTGTAACTTCCAAATGGATCTACAAGATCAAACATGCTGCAGATGGCAGCATAGAGAAATATAAAGCAAGATTCGTGGCTCGTGGTTTCTCCTAGAAAGAAGGAATAGATTATGAAGAAACCTTTGCACATGTAGCTAGATACACTTCCATCAGATCGATACTTGCTCTGGCTACAGTGATGAAATGGAAGATACACCAGATGGATGTCAAGACTACTTTCTTGAATGGTGTAGTGTATGTGGAACAACCACTCGGTTTTGAGACACATGACAGGGAATATCCAATGTGCAGATTGAAGAAAGCTCTGTACGGTTTGAAATAGGCACCCATGACATGGTACGATAGAATTGATGGTTTCCTATCCAGTTTGGGCTTTACCAAGAGTAAAGCAGATTCCAATCTTTACTACAAGGTTGAAGATGGCAATCCAGTGATACTCCTATTGTATGTGGATGATCTGTTTGTAACAAGTATGGATGGGTTGATTGCTGATACAAAGAGGAAACTTGCTGCTGAGTTCGAAATGAAGGACTTGGGTATGATGCACTATTTCTTAGGCATGGAGGTGTGGCAGAATGTGGATGGAATATTCCTTGGACAAGGAAAGTATGCAGTAGAGATTCTGAAGAGATTCGGGATGATGGACCGCAAGGCCATAACCACACCTATGGCATCGAACCTGAAGCTATTGAGTGATGCTTCATCAGAAGTGGTTGATGCTGTGATATATCGTCAGAGGATTGGGTCGTTGATGTACCTGATGAACATGAGACCAGATATTTGCTTTGCTGTGAACACCTTGAGCCAGTTCCTGACAGATCCGAGACATGTTCACTTGATTGCTGCAAAGCATATTCTAAGGTACCTAAAAGGTACAGTTGACTATGGGATCAAGTACGAGGAAAATCAAAATATTAACCTAGAGGGTTATGTTGATTCAGATTGGGCAGGCAGTGCCATCGATAGGAAGAGCACTTTAGGATGCTGCTTCAATATGGGATCAGGTGTGATCTCTTGGTTTAGCAGGAAGAAATCATGTGTGGCACTGAGTACATCTGAAGCAGATCATGTTGCAGCTTGTTCAGCTAGTTGTGAGGCAGTATGGATGAGGAAGCTACTATCTGATTTATTTGATCTCCAGATGGATGCTACTTGTATATATTGCGACAACCAGAGTTGTGTGAAGTTGCCAGAGAACCCAGTGTTCCATGACAAGTCGAAGCATATCGAGATCAAGTATCACTGTATCAGAGATATGGTGTAGAGAGGAGTAGTGAAGCTCCAGTATGTTGCGACAGATGAACATATAGCTGATGTATTGACGAAGCCATTGGCTAGAGTGAAGTTTGAGTACTTCAGGGAGAAGCTTGGTGTTCTCCAGATCGAGGTTCCCTCCAAAGGGAAATGATGAGACCTAGATCCATTCTGACCTTGTGAGAGTATTAATTTCCTTCCATGGTCAGATGTAAGGGCTGAGCCATTCTATCATGGTGAGAGGATTGGTTCCTTCCATGTTAGATGTGAGTGCTGAGCCATTTTGATGTGACTGTAGGATTGGTTCCTACATGATTATATATAAGCACTGAATGCCATTCTTGGAATGGAGGCACCCAGTCAGTTACTAGGAATACTTAGCTTGGTGCTGAGTTTCCATTCTCTAGGAGAATGGAGGCACTTGGTCAGTTACCAGGAATACTCAGTCTCGGACTAAGGGCCATTCTGATATGACTGTGGGATGTAGTCTTACATGATCAGATGTGAGCACATGGCCATTCTAATGTGATTGAGGGATGTGTTCCCACTTGATCAGATATAAGGGATGATGCCATTCTCTAGGAGAATGGAGGAACCTAGTCAGTTACTAGGAATCCTTAGTCTAGGACTGAGAGCCTTTTCAATGCGATGTTTTCAAACATAGTCAAATGTAATTGCAGAGCCCTTTCGATGCGGTGTTTTCGAACATGGTTGAATATAAGTGCTGATCCTTTCCAATGCGGTGTTTTCGAACATGGTTAGATGTAAGTGTAGAGCCCTTTTGATGTGGTGTGTTCGCACATGGTCGGATATAAGTGCTGAGCCATTCTGGCATGATGTGTTTACACATTGTCATATGTGAGTGCTGGGCCTTTCTGACAAGATGAGGTCAGATGTGAGTGTTGGGAATGCCTTTCTAACAAGATGAGGTCAGTTGTAAGATCTGGGCGGGCCATTCTGACTTAGTGTCAGATATAAGTGCTGAAGAAGAACTACATGGAGGCTAGGCCTACAACTAGCATGAAAAAGGGATGGCTCTGTAGAACTTCCTGTGACGAGAAGAATCGAGAGATAGCACCATTCTGAGATAGCATTGATGATGATGATCTAGACTTGATGATGATATAGATGTGATGATGATCCATAATTGATGATGATCCAGATCAAGTGATGATCCAGATTTGATGATGATACAGTGATGATCCATTAGTCGTGATGATCCAGATCCCATGATGAAGAAGACTTGAAGACGAAGAAGACTTGAAGACGAAGAAGACTTGAAGACAAAGAAGACTTGAAGATGAAGACAACTTGAATATGAAGATAACGAGATGATCGATTCGATACAGAGAATAAGACTAGTGCTAGAAATTGCGTCGAAAGAATACCTTCCTAGTTAAGAGAGAGCGTTGATGTATTTGTAACTTTGGAATTTAAGCACCTATATATGTTATGTCTTGTACCCTGATGTTTATTTTGGGAAGTGTCTATAATGTATTTGAGTCATTTCATGCCCCGATTTTCCTATCAAGAGTTTCTATAATGTAAACAAGTCATGTCAAGTCATTGTGGGTAACCCTCCTATTGTTCAAGGGTTAAAGTCCCCACAGTTCCAGGGCACTAGGGTTATTAGACTCTCCTAGAGAAGAAGGCCCTAGTAGGGTTTAGTCAAGTCAAGAATTAATATAAATAGAGAGCTAGCCTCTCTATTTATCACACACTCACTCACACTCAGTTGTAGCGCATAGATGAGGAAGAAGTAGACACTAGGGCTAGGAAGAAAGAGGTTACTACTGTCAAGAGTTCATCTTACTGTTTTTGGGGCTTTGATATTTGGTGTTGATTATATCTCTGAGGAAGTTGCAGGATTTTCTCCATTTATGGTTTCCTCGAGGAAAAACACTGTGTTCATTTTTTCTTGTGTTTGATTGCTATGCTTGTTATTCTCTCAGTTAAAGATCCTAATGATGCTAGCTTAATGTTAAAAATCTAACACTTCAATGGGGTAATGGAAGGTCAAATCCAAGCGATCTCAAGGAATATGGAAGGCCAAGAGACGAGTGACTCAGATCCACATCAAGGAAAACTCCAAAACTATTTGGCCTTTTGCGCACATCCCGATGTATGCGGGTTTGAGGGTCATATCCGCATATATACATGAGAATAGGTTTAAAAGCTGCATATAGAAAATAATGCATGTTTTTAGGGATGATCTTGGAAACATAAAAGGTACAAAAATGGTCCATGGGGTCCAAAGAGTTTGCAGAGGGACAAGGAAGGCCATAAAGGTGTGATCCACCATGTGTGGTAAAATCGGCTGTAACATGGAGGTTGGTGGTTCGATTCCTCCATGCCCTATCATAAATTTGTGACTACAAAAATGACAAAATTCGCATATATATGACTATTAGTAGCTAATTTCCTGTATCTTTGTCGTATTTAGCTTAATCATTAATATGTTATCATCTAGTAGTTTATTTAGTCGTATATTTGGTCATTAATTGTTGCAATCAGTGACTAAATCAATGACTAAATCCATGACTAAATCAATGACTAATAAGTCAATATATTAATGACTATGTGAAATATGACTAGCTATAAGATAGTGGAAATTAACTACTATTAGTCGCCGACTCAAAAATAGTCATTTATAGCCTGATTTTAGTCATTAATTTATCATTTTGTACTAGTGATAGCCAAGATTTGGGTACAGAAGTTAAACACCTACTTTCAACTCAACCCCATGTCAGAGACAGATGCAATCAAGTTGGCTACTTTACATCTAGATGGGGAAGCACATGAGTGGTGGTACCACGAACTGGTGACATTGGGTCACAACACTATCACTTCCTATAGTGACTTCACACAGAGGCTTATGGAGATCTTTGATAAGAAGGGCCTAGAGATTCATTTCAAGGATATTGCTCAACTCAAGTAGACAGGCATTGCAGAGACATTCATATCCAAATTCCAGAGAGTTGCAGTTATGGTATTTGATGTCATATCAGAGAGTATATTGATTATGCTATTTACAGAGGCACTATCCGAGCCACTCCATAGATTAGTGAATGCTTACAGGAAAATTAATTTGCAATATGCTATTAGTAGGACTCTATACCTATAGTATTACGTTTCAAAGAACAATTCGCCACAAAAACCTACCAATCTCCTGAAAAACAAGGAAAAATCTACCAATCTTCCAGAAAACAAGGAAAGGATAATCCCACAGAGGGAATGGTTGAACAAGGACACACGATGAGATTTGAGAAGGAAGAAATTATGTTTTAATTGCAAATGACCTTGGGTACCCGGCCATAGATGTATGGGTAAAGGAAAGGTACACCTCATCGAGGTACTTACAGATAGCAGTATGGAAGATGAGTCAAAGCAGAAACCAAATGGAGAACTACATAGTATAGAATTGGAATGATTTCCATAGAGAGCCACTATTTATACCCTCATAGGAGTCCCCACCTTCCATACAATCAGGATCAAGGGAAGTATCCAGGGACAACGTGCCATTGCTTTGATTGATGGTGGGGCCACCCACAATTTTATAAATGCCTCTTGGGTAGAGAGGAAAATATTTCCCACTAAGGACTTTGAGGGCTTTACCATTCTCATGGATGGAAACCACAGGATGAAATGCACACAAAGTATACCTCAGTTATAGGTACATCTTGGGAATTATACATTGGTGGATGACTTTTATGTGGTAGATGTGCTAGACACAAGCATTGTTTTGGCAGTACAATGGTTGTACTCAATTGGGAAATACTCAACCAATTACCAAACATTAGAGAAGGAGTTCCTGGAACCAGATGGGAAATGAGTAGTCCTAAGGGGAATTCACAATGAGGCTTCAGGGTCATCCTTAACAAAGGGGATGAACACCATAGTCAGGCATGAGAACAAGACTCGCACAAGAAAATGGTCAATTGAAACACAATAGAATTCAAGGAAGGACCAATGGTATGAAAAGGGATTTCCAGTTAGACCTCCAGATAAAATTATGATGTGCCCTAGGGAATTTGAGAGAGGATCCAAATCTAGGATCTTCAATCCTCACAGGTACCCTAGAAGATACAGGGAGGGAAAACAGAGCATGGGTGAGAAGAAACATAAATTCGAAGAACAAAAAGAGCCACCCAGTAGTGGAATAAACTGGTTTTTAAAAATGGATGAGATATGATTTGATATATTGGTCAGAGATTGCTTGAGGACAAGAAACTTCGAGTGGGGAGGCTTGTAATTTCCTCTTTCAACTAAACCACCCTGATACACCCTTTAACCTATGTTATTCCCATAGGTTCGAGAATGTATTAAAGAAAAGGGAATAACTAAGGACTGATAGCACTAGGAGTAGAAAGGTACATCAATTCAATATTATTAAGTCATCAGCATAGTAAGAAGGCCACTAGACTTCATATCCTAAAGCATGCAAAGCATGCAGGCCTTATTTATTCAGAGTTAAAGTCAAAATGAATTAGAGTTGCATGCATGCAAAAGTGACATGAAAACCGTAAAAGCATATGATCATCTATTTAAGAAGGGTTATTGGACTAAAGAAGACATTTATTATTATTAGTGTTGATTTTGGAGCTTTTGAGCATCAACACATCGTGCATCCACGATAGTTAGGGTTAAAGACGACGTGTTCAGCTAGCAAGAGTTCGGTAGTGAGATATCTTCCCTAGTATCTTTGGGATAGACCATCCAGGTTTATCAATGACATTAACGGTATACATCAGTGTTTAGGATCTAGTACACTTAGAAGGATTATTTACAGGTTCATGTTTTGCAGCTGGGGATTTAGTTAGAAACCCCAAAGTATTCACTAGGTCTTTGATTCCCAGTTTATCTTTCACATGTCAGCTTCTTGTTCATCAGCAGGGTCATTCCATTTCCTTGCATGATTATCAGTTCTCTTTTTTCTCATTCCGAGCAGCTATCAACAAATCCAAGGGGTTGGGGGGCGTGAGCACCAAACTGATAGATCAATTCGCTAGGGAACTTAGAGATACCAAATATTCTGCATGCTTTATCCTTTCTCTTCAGGAGGGGAAGACCATCAATTCTGTAAAGTTTCACTGATATCAGAAAAATCCTCCACCCAAAATGTCATTCTCAGCTGGGGAAGAGCTTCTATGCAGCTGGGTGTCACAATGGAGAAAAGGAGCACCATTAGCCCACTTATTTGGAACTTTATGCATGTAGATATCTCTAGAGTCATTATTAGTCGGGTTATCAATGGTAAGTGTTAAATTCCTTTTTGCAAACCCTAGCCCTATGGTATTTTTGCATGGCAAATTTGCATGCATGATTATTTTGTACTTTTACACAAGGTTGAGTGTATAAGTCAACATTATACATAGTATTAGTAGAATATCAGTATTCAGGATATTATAGAGACTTGCCTAGGAGCACACCAAGTTTATTACGTCTCACGGTCAATTTCTGTTCTAGAAACACAATATCATTCCAATACTCATTACATCTCAACAGAGACCCATGTTTATGACTATGTGAGAACCGCCTAGGTGCACACCAAGTGCCTTGTGACCTCTCATTATATTCAAGATGGAAACACACAAGGATAACATGCATATTTGACCACGTGAGGTATATTTCCACGTGAGGTATATTTCTAGTGCATCTGCATCTTCTAGTCTTTCATCATCTCTTAGAATGGGAGCATGCCAGGATTGATTATGTCTAAGGACAACCTGCATCTTTGACCATGCTAGAGCTCGTCACTCCCTTTTTCAAGGGACCTCGATCTGGAGAGTGCCAAGTCTCTCTCTGAAGTACTCAAACTTCACTCTGTCTAGAATCTTGGTCAAAACATTCGTTATCTGCTCATCCTTCACCATGTACTAGAGCTTCACTTCTCCTCTCTATACCATATCCTAGATATAGTGATACTTGATCTCAATGCGCTTCGAATTTTCATGGAACACTAGATTCTTAGATAAATTCACGCAACTCTAGTTGTCACAAAAGATACAAGTTGCCTCTAACTCGAGAAAAAAAATTCAAACATAGCTTCCCAATCCATACTTCCACACAATTAATTGAACAAAATGCAACATATTCTGCCTTGGTTGTACTCAAAACCATGTAGTAATACTTCCTACTAAACCAAGATATCATATCAGATACCAAACTGAAGCAGCATCCCGAATTTCTCTTCTTATTTGTTGGCCCTAGGAAAAATAAGCAGAATTGAGTTAGAATTATGTTAAAAAATATGAAGAGTCCAGTCGTGCGATAGAGGAAACTAAGATGAAGGAAGAGATATGGAAGAACAAGTAGTAGTAGAAAGAAAGCTACGATAGAAGAAACCGCGAGGGACAAAGTCTACAACAAAAGGGGCAACAATATCAGCCGTGACGGAAGGAACCATGATAAAAGGTGTGCAATGATCGAAAAAGATAGCTCGGGAGATCATGGGTAAGAAGTCGGCTAGTGTCACATGTGATTTAGGGAATAACGCATCTTTGTATTATGGGATGGTAGTTCTTAATGATAGTTGTAACTGAAATGAATGAGAATATGAATGACATATTGTCGGCTAACAAAATTAAGTCAGTTGAATACGACATGTAAGAGTATATAAATGGAAGAACCCAAGCTGGGTACGGGTTACTTCCTGGTCATTTGGTTGGTTTCTTACTTCCTAGTTGGTATGTGTATGTTTGTAGTCGAAGAGTTGTATATTTGTAGAGAAGAGTGAGTTGATCCAGGCTGTGTGCGGATTGAAAATAGAGTGAAGAAGAGGAAAAATTCAGAGACATGATACTAGGAAGCATGAAAGGAGAGAGAAATTTGTATAGATTGTAGAAGAACATCTAGAATAGAGTCTGGAAGTTTAGTGCGTAGACGAAAGGTAGCACCTTTGTGGTTTTTCTCAGATGGGTTTCCACGTTAAATGTTGTCTATTTGTATTTTTGAATGTGCTTATGTTGAATGAATGCATGTCGTGAATGAATGTATGAGTATTTTCTTACAAATGAGACTTTATATGCATCTTCTGCAGTATTGTTAGTTGGAACCACCAATAAGGAAGTATATTAATTGCTATAATCTCCGTCGATGGAAAAATAGAGTCATATATTGAATGCATGAAATAGGAATAAGTAATATAACTGCCTGGTTTGTTCGAGCAAGATAGTAAGGTACCAATCCCCACACAACTACAGAAACATGGTTCTGGAAGTTACCCATAAGAGATATGTCGGGTGGGAATGCATCTGCATCATAGGTTATGTCAACTGAGCCCTACTCTATCATGCCGATATCTTGGGCTTTTTTGATGGACAAACTAGGGACTGAACTTGGGCCATGGGGAGAAACGCCAACAAATGGTTCCGTTGCCAAGACCATGAATATTTTTGTGAGGGATGTGTTTTGGCATCCTACGAAGCCAGAAATTCAAGAGTGGGTGGATTTTAAAGCATTAGAGTTTGTTGATATTATTTAAATAACTGAGAAGCAGGGGGGGGGAGGGGGTGTTGAATCATTTATTCCTAAGCTTAAACAATTTTTGACCTTTTAAGAAATTATTATTGTTCACAGATTTATAGCCATGATAATGAAACTAATATAAAACAGAATTAATTGTTATCAATCACACATATGATGGGGACGAAGACATATATTCATGAGGAAACTCATATGATAAAATTATTTTATTATAAATTAACTTTCTATGAGCATCAACTCAAGTGAGGCTACAACCTCTATTTTACAAGGAACAACTTGCGGAGAGCACCA
Source organism: Pseudotsuga menziesii (assembly GCA_001517045.1). Taxonomy (NCBI): domain Eukaryota; kingdom Viridiplantae; phylum Streptophyta; class Pinopsida; order Pinales; family Pinaceae; genus Pseudotsuga; species Pseudotsuga menziesii. The sequence continues at coordinate 228,667 of LPNX010203593.1, read as the reverse complement.
ACTCTCCTGGTTTTGTAGCACCCACTATACTTGTACAAGATCCAACTTGCATATAGAAGACTACAAGTGTTCCCTAACACCACCCTACCACCCTTATTCCCTAGATTTAAACTTTGTTTAGTACAATATGCTGAAAACTAGATATATCTATGCTTACCAACTCTGTTACATTCTCTGATCTGCTTCTACTTATGATCATTCAAACTTGGCTCCCTTCACTATCTCCATTCTGCGTACTCTCCCCATTTCAGCACTGGTCACACATTTCTCTCCCCATTCATTTTATTATTTCCAATCTTTATTCCGTTCACCTGTTCATATGCCTAAATTTCAGTTTCTAATTGATAAAAAACCGTTCAGTGACTCATGGCAGGAAATGAAACCAATCGATAAGAATTCTAAACTTCTTTAACCATCTACCGCCAGGTTCTTGAATTCGTAACTGCTCGAACCGAATTTAGCAATGTGACCAGATATTTCTTCTGTAACTTCTGTAATATCGATTTCGCAACTTTTGTCCCATAGGCTATCTTTCCACAATACAACTTTCCATAGGATTGCTTCTGCAACCTTAGTCTTTCTGCAACTCAATCTTTCCGCAACTTAGTTCTGCAACAACCTTTCCGTACGTTCCTTTTTGCAATACAACTTTCCACAAGATTACTTCTACAACCTTAGTCTTTTCGCAACTCAATCTTTCTGCAATTGAGTTTCCACAACTTAGTTTCCACAACAACCTTTCTGCAAGATCCTTTCCTCAATTGTGTATTGTGGGTTGTGGGTATGTAATTCCCAATTTTCCCAAAAAATGACTTCCCCAATCATGCCACCGCAATGGTCCTTTCCACAATCATGTGAACGCAATGGTCCTTTCTGCAATCATGTGACCACAATGGTCCTTTCTACAATCATATCGTGGATGGAGGATTGTAGATCCACCTTCCCACTTTTCCCGAAATTGGGCTTCCACAATTTTCCTTCCGTAATCAGGTTGTGGATTGCGGATTGCGGACGTGCCTTCATTTTTTCTTGAAATGGGCTTCCACAATTTCCTTTCAAAAATCTATTTCCTCAATTTCTGAGAGCCTTTGATTTCTTGCTGGCTCCTTCCTGACCTTTGATATCCGATCAAATGTGGACATCACCTTAACATTGAGGATCTTCACTTTTCTTTTTCAGATCACATATCTCCCGTACATGTTCACTTCGTGAATCCTTTCCCACCGTCGATCTATATTTCCTCCTTTAATCTGGTTGGTCCAATATTTGTCGAGTGATTTGAATGTACTCTCTGGATCATCAAATCTCTATCGAATGAATTGAATGGATATCATGTCTCAACTTCTTGATTTTCTATATTGAAGGTATTCATCCAGGATGAGCCATACTTTGCTTCTTTAGGGGAACTAGATTGCTCGCATACATGAGCAGAGAGCTTGATTACAACCTGATCTATGGTTATCTGTCCTCCTTGCTGTTGGATCATATGCTTAGAAATTATGTGTTTCCATCAATGACAACCGCATCACAATCTTATATGTTTCCATATGATCGCAATACCTATCATAATTCCAACAGAGTTTGCACGAAAAGAAAGTGAAGGATAACAGTTGAATCCGAAAAAGTGGTTGGAACGATACCTTTATACGGATACCTATGATTTTTTTTCTTTATTTTCCAATTTTTTTGTATGAATGGTTATTGAATCTAGAAACCTAGCGAAAAAATTTCCAAGGAGGAGAACCAACAGAGTGGAATCCTCAGTTGATTCAATGTTTGAAGAGTATTAACAACCCTATATCTAGGGCTGCTGATTTTTGGGTAGATAGTGCTTTGGAGGGATACATTACTGAGTTTGCTATCGACACAAAACATAATATAGTGAGGCGAAAATAATTTTTTTCCAAGGACCACAAGGAAGATACTTGACATCTTTAATAACTTGGATAAAGATGCTCGTATACGAAAAAGGGATCCTGAGAATAAATTTCGACAAGTAAAGAACTGTATATAAAGACTTGGGTTATGTCAGAAAAGAAGTGCGATAAAAAAGGAGCAAGATAGTTGAGATGTTCCCTAGTGATAGAGAAATTGCACTAGAGGGTGGACGTCTAAAAAATGGAAGGAGATTTCTGTCGAGAAAAAGAAGAAGAGTTGTCACATGAAGAGGAAGTTGCAGTAGGACCAGAGGAGAAGACTATATTTGGCATCACACTTCGATGAAGATTCTTGCGACAAAGAAGAGGTATATCAGCTTATCCCCGAAAGGGAAGGAGAAGAAGAAGCCCCATATCCATAATACAAATATGACACACCTACGAATCTACGTATATCTCTGGATGTAAGGTTTAGAAACCCATATCCTAGTAGGTTTGTCAATAAAAGTAATACTAACTACGGGAATAGTAGACAAGGGAGTCCTTGTAGCCAAACTTGTTATCAAACAATACCAAGGACAAATCTAATGGATGGGAATGATATTAAGTTGTTGATATTAAATGGAAATAGGTTAGAAGACCCAGAGCAACATTAGTTTCTATTTGAAGCCATATGGACAGTGCGACATGTCTAGGATGAAGCGATAAAGAAGGTGCAGATGATCACAACCCTGAGGGGTCGTGCGTTGGACTGGTATATGAAGAATTTTGTGGTTCTGATAGGAGTCACATTGAAAAATCTTGACAAAATTAGAGTGGGATTAATAGATGAATTTAGAAAGCCTAAATCTGAATCTCAGTGTATTATAGAGATTAAATATATTAAGAAATTGTCTACAGAGTCTTCACGGGAATTCGACCAGAGATTTAAGACATTTATGGATAAAGTAAGCTTCCAGATGTTGGATGTACAAAACAAAGAGTGGTTCATTGCACCACAGTTACTGCACATCCAGATTCCCTTTATGAAAAAAAATATTGCGTCACAGATTGAAGCTCTGGATCTTGCTATGAAGCTAGAATCCTCAACTATAAGAGAGACCAGTGCAGGAATGATGTAGATTCAGTCACATCTAGATAACCTTACACTTCAATTCTGGGACATTAAAAAAGAGAAGGAAGTCCAAAAAGAAATATGGTGTACCAGATGCAGAACTGAAGGACACTATAAGGACAATTTCCCAACGTTAATGAACTATGTCGTGGTGGTAGTGCCGAAATCGATAAATACATAAAGGATGCCTTGGTGTAGAATATGCTAGACTAGAGTCCATCAGTCAGAAGAGTGTTTGTACTTACATAATATCGTAAGTGCACCAACTAGTTTGTTCTATAAATTTTGTAAATCAGTAGGCCACGATGAGAAGGACTACAAAGCATTCCAACTATTGTCGGAGAAAATGGTCAACACTTATTTAATGAAAAATGGAGAGCAGATGCAAACTGAACGGGCCCAACTCAATATCCACGGGCTCAATATCCTCAACCCCAATATCCATAGAATAAATACTCGCAGCAACAATACCCTAAACCTAGGGTGGGTGGAAATTATTGAGGTTTAGGAAAAGGAGGAGGATTTGGTCATGGAAGAGGCCAAATCATATGTTATAATTGTGGTCAACCAAGACATTTTTTGGGGGAATGTGCGATCCCTACAAAGACATGTTTTATTGCAAAGCATTTGATCATAATGTCAAACAATGTCCATAGTTGATTGCAAAGTGGCAGGCTAGTAATGTAGGAAATCCAAACCCTCTACAGAATCCCAATCCGAATCCCAACAACAATATCCAAATGATTTCTGCCGAGCTGAGGGAACCAAATATTGTTTTCATGACAAGGGGATGTGCTGCAATTGGAAAAGACTAAGTCCGTAGCATGACCAACCATAGGTGTGACCAACAACAAAAAATAAAGTGTCATTCGACATTTAAAGAGAAAATGGAGTATTATTAGACATGCGACCATAATTTGTCAACACGAACAAAGCGTCGATTCTTGCACATGAAAATATCACATTTCCTAGTCAGCCTTCAGATGACTTTCTTATTGCCTACCAACCTCCCAAAAAGATTGATCTGGATCACCTTGGCCATTTTTTGTCCTGACCTAGAAGGAACGACGTTCTTTTACCTTTTCCACAGAGAGTTGTCGACGCCTCCATCAGTTGAGCAAAAAGCGTCGTTAACCCTTTTGCAATGGGAAAAATCCTAGATCGACGCTATGTCCAGTTTACCAAAAAGTGTCGATGGTTACTTAAAGGGGAAAAAAAAGAAGTTTCTAGAATATTCCGTATGGAATCCTTTGTGGAATTGGTTCTTGCATGTCTGGGAGACGTGGCATTCACCTCCCTCACCTATAGGGATCCTATTCTATCCTTTTTTTAAGTTATCCTATGAGTTCTTGGACTATAAATGGAGCCTCCATGCAGAGAGTGGGGGAGGCCAGAAAAAGCATCCTTATACTGTTCATTTGAAGTTTGGATAGAGGAAAAGTAGAGGTAGCTTGTAGCTAGAGAGGTCTTCATAGGAGTTTGTAGACATTTGTCGAGACAGAAGCTATCAACATCAAGGCTTTTGGTTGTACTTCTTCTCATCCATTATTAATACAAAAACATTCCCCTTTCCTATATTTGATTATTGTGTTTGTGATTAAATATTATTGGACTCCTTGATCACCAGTATGGATAGTTAATTATCATGATGCTCTCATCTTTTCGTTTGTCTTGTGATCCGTCTTGTAGGTATTGAATCATCTCAACGACTTTTTGGAGAGAAGATAAATAGATCTACGGTTGAGGTATATGATGTGTTATGTTAATTAGTTTGACTATTCAAGGGAAGGATATGTGGCTGTGATTTATTTGTTCTGTAGTTGTGTTTTGCATTGTAGATGAACAAGCAGTGTCAGCACTGGCTGAGAATTCCTAATAACAAAATTGGTGACTTTGCCGGGGAGGTGAAATCGATCAGATATGGGGAAGATCCAATCAGATACTCTTTGGTAACCATTCCACTGGTGAAGTTTTTTATTCTCTCTTCTCTTTGTTGTTTCAGTCTACAAGGTAAACTACTCATTTCATTTTATTTATGATAATTTGCTTCGGTTCTAGATTATATTTTTACTATTCTCTTTGTAATTGTTTTTTTTTTACTGTTTTCACTTCAACTGAGACTTTTCTGGTTCTCCTGCAGTTTTGAATTTTCAGTATACTATTTGGACAGGGCGCCTTTTTGTGGTTGGCAGAGCACCGATCTTTGTTCAGGGTGCCTTCGCCCTTAACTGACAGAGCGTCACCCTCCTTCCAGGGTGCTTCATCTTTCAGCTGACAGAGCGCCGTCCATCATCCAGGGCACTTTTCCTTTCAATTGACAGAGAGTCGTAGGCGCCTGTGTCCTAAATTCATAGGGCACCGATTCGAATTTTGAGGTAGGATTCAAAAACTCCTTGTAAAATTTTTTCTTTCATCTGTTTAGAATTTTTTTATCTTTCTGAAAAGTCTGTGTGGTTTGTTTGCTTCTCTGAAATTTTGCTTTGTTCTTTGCATCTTCCTGCTGCTTGAGAGTACTTTGTGAACCTGATTCTCTTTGGAGCTCAGTTCCAAAGAATTGATCTTTTTCATTCTTATAGGGGAAAATGGTAGATAGTTTCAGTTTTGGCTTTAACGAAATATCTGGAAACTTTTACTTTTGAAAACAAAATCATAGCCTCTTTTAAATTAGTTCATTTTAGACTACTTTGAGTGCCTCATATTTTCTAGAAAATAACAAAAAATAACCATTTTAGTTTCTTCTTGTTTATGCTTTAGAAGTTGTCATTTTTTTTGCATAAATAGATTAGAAGAAATAGATTTTTTGACATTGTAGCAAAGATAGTTTGCATGAACACTACAGGCTTAGCTTCTTTGTCAAAATTTTCAGAAATCTTTTGAGTGCTTGTTGAAAAATTTTTGTGTTTGAAAAAAACTTCATTTCCTTGCATTTCACGATTCAAGTTTGTGTTGTTGAAATGGAATTGTTTTAAGGTTCTTGAAAAAAGAAAAAGAGAAAATTTTCTCCTTACCCTAAGTATTTTTCATCGAAAGGAAAAGAAGTGTTTTTTGTTGCATATAGAGTTAATCTGCATTATTGGAGACAACATTTCCACAAACATTCACCTAATCGTCAAGATAAAATAAACGGTAGCTTTAGGTTAAAATTTGTATATAAAGTTGAGTGATAGGCTAGAGACGTGTTCGGGCATCGTTAAGCATAAAAGCTGTCGTTATTTGTCTACACTACATCTCGAGACTCGTGCGGTTCTTAGACGTACCGTCGGTATATAGAAATGGTCTTTCACGTACCCTTGAGGTATATTGAAAGGTTCTTTCATGTACTTGATTGTATATAGGAAGGCCCCTTATGAACGGTTGTGCATTAGACAACACTACTACCAATTTGAGCTCCCATGTACCTTGCGTATATCGGGAGACCCCACTAGGATACCCTATCCAAACCGAGTTAACATTTCGACCGTCTTGGATTTACGGGTGAAGCCTATAAAGTCTTGATAATCCTGGTGAGAAATTGAACTTTGAACCCCTCCTATCATTTAAGACTGCTTATGACCTTTGGCTCTATGTAGGTGTTTTTGTGTGATTATTTCCTTTTTCTTTGACCTAGGTTAGAAGACTTCTAGCCACCACCATGGCTGAGCAGCATGCGTGGTGTCAATCCCGTAGGTTGTAGGGTTTACATGCTGACTCTCCTCCAGCCATGGAAGGAGAAGAAGGGGTAAGCATGGAGATACCAGCTTCAGCTGAGGATCATATGGAACTTACTCCACCTAGAGGAAATTTCTCTACTCATGATAGTCCTTTAGTACAATTTCCTCCTATAACTGATGTTTCTATACATCCATCATTGGCAGGCCATGGCAATACTTCTACCCCACTAGATTATGGTTTGGATGCTCCTTTTTGGAGGACTTCTATTTGCCAAGATATTTCTGAATTCAAGGTTATTAGACCTTCACCAGGAAATCCTCACTTGGGAGAGGAGGAACATAGAAGAATTACTGCATCTCTCGATCGAGCTCGTAACTTTTTAGAGAGAGTAGAAAGAATTATTCCTCCACCCATGTCCTGTCATGAAACTTTACCAGCATGATTACCCCATAATACAGACCCTTGGCTTGAAGCTGAAATTAAACCTTCTTCTGATGGCCACCCAACTTATGGTGAGACTTCTTGTAACCCATGGCCTGAAGGATATCGTTCACTAGCTCAAGCGTTAAGACCTATTGAAGAAATTCCATTTCAAGGTAATCCAGGTCTAAATCGCAACCCTATAGTGTCACATCCTGGACCTATTACTAGACCTTCCATACCTATCATGGTTGGGGGGAAATCCTCAAATCAAGCCAGGTACGTAAACTCTCACGCCGAGGGGAAACCCTCAGCGTGAGTTACGTTACCTGTCAGTGGAACTATGCCTAGTTTAGGACAAGTTACAGTTGTAGCACAACCTGCAGTAGTTCAACCCCCCACCAATACCCATGTTGTTTCCCCCCCATATAATATAGGACAACCCTTAGGGCCACAACCTATCAACAATACAAATTTTTGGGTATATACTTATCCAGAAACTCAACAGCCTATGGTTAATCAAGTTTACCAACAACCACCGCCTGTGGCTATTTATCTTGGAATGACTTACCCCGAAAATGATTTTGTACCTTGGGGACAACCAAATTGGTCAAATATCCCATCATATGGATGGGATTTTGTTAATAGTGCTCGAGGATATGGTGGACCTCCCCTTGGAGGACCTGGAGGACCTGGAGGACCTGGAGGTCCTGGTGGACCATTTGGCAGACCACCACCACCACCTGGCGAAGGAGGACCACCACCACCATCTGGAGGAGTAGGACCACCACCACCACCTGGCGGAGGTGGACCCCCACCACCACCTAGAGGAGGAGGACCACCACCACCACCTTTCAGAGGACCCCCTCCCTCAGGGGGCCCACCTCCCCTTGGAAATTTTGGAAACCAACAACATTTTCAACAAGCTTCGGGGGAATCATCTATACCCATCTATCAATTTGCATATGGTCCTACTGGTCATCAAATGCCCTATCAGTATTACCAGTATCCGCAACCAAATAAAAAAATACCATTTCTGGCCACTTTAGATTTTCCAGACTTGTCAATAGTGATAAATGACCCAATTCATCATGACCCCTCTTGGCCCGCCATCCTAGTCAAGATACCTTCCGATATCCCAAATTTCGATGGTAAACCCGGTGAGGACCTAAAAAACCATGTTATGACTTTTCATCTTTGGTGTTCATCAAAATCGCTAATGGATGACTCCATCCATCTACACTTATTCCAAAGAACCCTCACCGGCATTGCAGCTAAATGGTACATTGAGTTACCACAACATTCAATTTGGGATTTCAATGCTTTAGCTATGGATTTTTGACACATTTTCAGTTACCAATCCAGTATGAAATAGGTATAGATCTATTGACCTCACTTTGACAAAATACATATACCCATATCTCCGATCATATCCATGAAGGGAGAAGAAGACGTAGGTTGATTAAGGCTCCCATTCCTGATCAATTACTGCCCGACTAGTTCACAAACTCTTTGCTTCCACCCATAGCTAGAGATGTGTCCATGGGAGGTAATGTTACCGAAGAGCAGGCTATTATTCACGCTCAGTACCTTGACTTGGTTTATTCCCAGTCGAGCACTTTGTATGATCTGATTCCCCACACTCCTCGGCCTACTATAGACCCTACGAGACCTGCTACTGAACCACCTGCTGATGGCATACTTGGTTCAGTTTAGACAAAAACAACAGCTAAATCCTCTAAGAAATAAACTGCCACTCCAACCAATCCACAAGCACCACCTGCCAAAACTGCATCCTCTCTTGTTGCTTCTGCTGAAGTAAATGCGCTTCAATCCACTGAATCTTCAGGCAGGAAGAAAAAAGTAAAAAATAAATCTAAAAAACCTGACAACCAACAAGAAGGAAATAAAACACAGAATACAGATAATGATTCAAAAGGAAAGAGAAAGGTGAAGTACCCTTGTTTAATTTGTGGAGGTGATCATTTTACAAAAGAATGTCCTCGTCATGAGGAAGTTGGTAAGTTTTTAAAATATTCGCCCACCCCAACCGTTTTAAAAGATCCTTTCCCTTCCCAACAGCAGTTAATTGATCATAAGTCCTTGAACGAAACTTCTTCCTCCACTAATGAAGTTCGTATGATGTCTAGTGAAATGGTGAACTTGAATACAAGAGCACACAGTTATGACCCTCCTCCAAAAAAGAAACTTGATAATATTCCATCTGAAAAACCCTCAACTTCCGTACCTCCTACTAATAGTGGTATTCATATTGAAAAACCTATACCTGAAGCAATTTTCCGTCCACTAAAGGGTACTCTACGTAAGTCCATAATCAATCCTAACTCTCATGCTGCCCAATGCTATAATATTGTTGAATATTTGGCACTATGTCAGCTTTAGAGGTACTCCAAACCTGCCCAACTCAACGGAAAAATTTGCTTACTACCCTTGGAGCTATGGATCCCGAGAATAGTATTATCCTCACTTTTAAACTGGATGATTTTAAGATGAGAGTTTCACATCAGTTAGCTTTCCAGATCGCTACAAATATTGCTAGAAATACTATCCGTTGTACCATTTTGGACGAGGGTGCCTCTACATTAGTTATGTCTTTATCTTGCTGGAGAGCCATTGGATCTCTGGAAATCAACCATTCACTTACCACTCTTAAGGCTTTTGATGGTCGTGGCTTTCAAACCTATGGATTACTACCTGCCATCCATGTAGAACTGGGGGGCAAGTCAGTCTCCATTCATATCGAATTCATTGACGCTCCTTTGGATTACAACTTACTCCTAGGTTGTAACTGGTTTTATGCTATGCAAGCTGTAGCATCGACTGTTTTTCAGGTCGTCCAGTTCCCATTCCAAGGAAAGATTGTTACTGTTGACCAGTTAGACTTCATCACACCTAGTGCCACTACAAATGATGCAAACAACATTCCGCTCTTGAACACCCCATAGTATCAAGACATCAGAGTAGGCCTCATTAAAGATTATTCACTTATGGGAGTCTTTCCTTCCTCTGACCCTCCTCTTGCTTCATGAACTACATCCATTAATATGATTTCTAGCTCTCGTACAGACAAAGGAAAAGCAATTGCTGATGAATCCTCATCCTTTTCCCCTTTCGAATAGATGTAAAATGCAATCCAAGGTGCCATTGATCCCGCCATCAATGATCATTTCTTGGTGGCCTCAGACCATTATCACATGCCATATTGGCTCGAACACCCCTCCCCATCTCTGGATTATCATTAGAGGAAATTTGGGGTCTAAAATGGGCCTTATAAGAAAACGCGCCAACAACAAATTTTGTGAGTTGGAATTCAAGAACCAATAGAATTTCAATAAAATGAGTCAACCATAATGGTTGAATTGACATATTTGTCATAAAAGAAAACTACTTTTTTTGTTCGTATTTTCGGCATATCTCCATGTATTTTTACTCAAATTTCAAACAGGAGAGCTCGTTGGATGCGGAATTTAATTCCTCATCCAACGAGTACCCACACCGCATACTTTTGACGGACCCCGCTACCCCAAAAACAAGAAATAACTGAAAAAACGTGATGATGTACTCGTTGGATGCGGAATTAAATTCCGCATCCAATGAGCTCTCCCGCTCAGAATTTGAGTAAATACATAGGGAGATATGTCGAAAATACGAACACAAAAAGTAGTTTTTTTCATTCTTCCTCCAAAATTAATAAGTATTATTTTATTATTTTAACTATTATTTTATTGTTTTAACTATTATTTTATTATTTTCCTTAGGAGGCCCATTTTAGACCCCAAATTTCCTCTAATGATTTCACACACACTTCCTACAGATGAGTCTATCATGGAAGTTATGTCATTAGATGAGATGCCTTGGGAAGATTATCATCATAGATCTTCTTTCCTTCCCCTTTGCCATATGTTAGAAAACCACTTTGCCTCCACAGTTTCATCCGATATAGTCCTCAACCCTTAGTGTTTGATCCTCACCCGTAGTGTCGATTCTAAAGGGAATTTATGCAACATTACAAAAACTATTCCTGTAGACATATCTGTGAAACCCGGTATTTCTGAGAGCATTCATATTGGCCAAAACTCTTCACCTGAGGAGGTTAGATCCTTCATCTTCTCCTTCATGGATGGCTTTTCTGGTTACAATCAGATCGATATTCTCCCATCTAATCAGCATAAAACAACATTTATTTGCCTGTAGGGAACCTTCGCGTACCGCAAATTGCCTTTTGGCTTAAAGAATGTTGGCGCTACTTTTCAGCGCACCATGTCATATGCTTTCCATGATTTTAAACACTTTGTGGAACCATATTTGGATGACCTACTTGCTCATTCCAAGCAGTAGGATTTACACATAGAACATCTAATGGCCATTTTTCTTAGATGTCGTCATTTTAAAATCTGTCTTAACCCCCACAAATGTGTTTTTTGTGTGGAAACTGGCCGACTCCTTGGATTTATTTCTTTAAAAGATGGCATCCGCATTGATCCCCTGAAGATCGAAGCTATCTTGGATCTACCCGCACCAACCAATGTTACTGAACTCCAGAGTTTGCAAGCGAAGGAAAAATTTCTACGCCGTTTTGTTTGTAATTATGCTGAAAGGAAACATGGTTTTATGAGGTTACTTAAAAAGGATACTCCTTTTGTTTGGGATGATTTCGCACAACACGCATTTGAAAATCTCAAGCATGCACTTACCCATGATCCTATGTTGCAACCACCTAACTATACTAAGGATTATTCTGTGTATGTGGTTGCATCCTTGTCTACTATAGGCATGGTCCTCATTTAGACAGACGAACACGACATAGAACATGTGATTTATTATGCAAGCAAGAGTCTCTTAGACTCCAAAATTCATTATTCACATGTGGAGGAATTGGATCTCGCCATAGTCATTTTGGTCCATAAATTACGTCATTACATTTTGCTCCACACCACCATTGTCTATAATGATTCCAACCCCATGTACTACGTTCTTACCCATCAAGTGCTTGGGGGAAAATACTCATGCTGGATTGTCATTCTCTAGGAATTTGAGTTGGAATTTACTAAGAGCACTTCGAAAAAATCTCTTGTCTTTGCAGAGATTATGTGTGACCTTCCCCATACTGCGGAGGATATGGAGCCCATTGATTCCCTGCTTGATGAATCATTATTCCTCATTAGTATGACTGATCCTTGATATGGATATCTTATTTTGTATCTCCAAACCTTACAAAATCAGCCCACCGCCTCCCGATATGAACATCGTCATGTTCGCCACTGGGCTAAAAGTTACCTTATCTTGAATGATACTCTATACTGCCATGGTGTTGATTCTATCCTACATCGTTGCTTACACATGAAGAGGCTAAGATCGTCCTTAATGATTTCCATGCTGGAGCTTGTGGCGGTCATATTTCTGGGTTGGCTACTACCCAGAAAATCCTATGTGCCAGGTACTTCTGGCCTTCCATTTTCAAAGAATGTATTGAAATAGTGAAGAAATTCCCACCATGTCAAATGTTTACTTCTAAGAAACACACTCATCCAGCTCCGCTTCATCCCGTTGTAGCAGTTGGCCCCTTTGCAAAATGGGGCATAGACTTCATGCATTGTAGACCTACCTCAGCCGAGGGCATGGCTACATTATTGTGGCTATGGATTATTTTACAAAATAGGCCGAGGAAATGCCCACATATGCCGAAGATGGCAAGATTGCTTCACTTTTCTTATTCAACCATATTATCGTGAGATTTGGGATTCCTAGGGCCACCGTGACTGATCATAGATCACATTTCCAAAAGAAAATCATGGCAGAGCTTAGTGTAAAGTTAGGGTTTCGACATGACAACTCTACACCCTACTATCCACAGGCCAATGGCTAGGTTGAAGCATTAAATAAAGTATTAAAAAAAATGCTTCAATGGATGGTAGGGCAGGCCAAGTCAAACTGAAGTTTATAGCTTTTCTCCGCATTTTGGGACTATAGGAATACTGTTAAAATTTCCACTAGTTTTACACCTTTCCAATTAGTATACGGGCTGGAAGCTACTCTCCCAATAGAATGTGAGATCCCTTCCTTAAAATTGACTGTCGAATTATTACCCAATACTACTATAGACAGGGAAAGATTTCTGCATTTAAACAAACTTGACGAAACTCAACGTGATGCTGCCTTAGCTAATGAGGCACACAAGTGAAGAATGAAAGTTCAATATGATAGGATTGTCCAACCCCGTTTCTTCAATGAAGGAGATCCGGCCTTGACCTATGACCAGAAGCATGATAAGCTGGGGGCAGGTAAATTTGAGTTTATGTGCCATGGACCCTATATTGTTAGCCATGTTCTAGAGAAAGGAGCATATGAACTGGTTGATTACGATGGGATACCACTGGGAGAGCCCCGAAATGGGCTCTACCTCAAAAGATACTATGCCTAGGTCATCTAACATAGGGTCTTTGTAAATATTGTTTATAGTTTGTTGTGTGTTTTGAGACTTTAAGAGGTGTGTCTTTTGTGTGATTTAAAGTGTGTTTTTTATAAAGCCCTACTTATGCACGCCTTTTGTCTCATGGACAAATGACTTCCTTCATTGGTTTTGCTGATGGTGCTCATCGGTATACGCTTAACCTTGCATCTACAACTTGGGTACTGTACTCTCCTACAAGTGATCTGGTGAGTTCAGGGGGTATTCTTTTAGGTCCCTCCACCAACAATCTCGCAGAATATCAAGCCATGGTCGGATTGTTGATGGAATCCCTGGCTAATGATGTAAGGGAAATTAGGGTTTACTTGGACTTTGAGCTTGTTGTCCAACAACTCAATCGAGTCTACACCATCCATAATCCCCTGCTTCTTCGTACCTTCCGAAGATTCAGGTTGTTAGAAAGGTATTTTGAGAAAGTCACTTATCAACACATTCCAAGACATTTAAATGTAGTGGCAGATTCCTTAGCTAATTATGTTTTGGATTGGTATATTGCTCATACATAAAATTCCATTTGAAACATAAATCAAAACATGTAAATTCATAAGTAGCTAAACATCTCACACATCACATTTGTCACACACATAACTGTAAATATGAAATTCATTCATATATATATAAACTGTAACATTGAGATACAAGAATGGGTTGAAGCATCTCTAGCTTTCAATGCCCTCAAAGTTTAGGACCATAAAATGTTCAGAATTTACAAATACATAGGGAAAAATATGAAGCTCCGAAGCTTTCAGTAATACATATACGAACAGAAGATCAAAACAGACTAACCCTCCTACTGTGCATCATAGCATGCAATGGCTTGGGCCACTTTGTGGAGTAGGCTGGAAAACAGTTCAGAAACACCTACGGTGTGGTGCTGATAACGCCTAAGTACCCTGTCTGTGGCTACATCAGGAATACCCATAGTCAAATGTTGTAGGTTTTCCTCTAGATCTCCAAGCTCCTCTTCAGCTTCAGAATGGTACACCATCATGCCTCTGGTGCTACTCGCCTAGCAATAGGTGACATCGCCATTGGATGGGAAGATCCAATGTCTATACGAAAACACTTTTGGTTATCTTAATGTTATAAACCATAAAAATGAAATAAAATACAAAATTCCAAAAACACAGTTTAGACAGTGTCTTTACTCACCACAATCTTTCCACATCTCACCCTCGGGTAAGGCCAACTCTGGATCATGATGGAAATCTACCCCATCATAGGCATAACCCTCTACCATAAGCAATTGTTTTCTCAAAAAGTGAAAGAATCTAGACCCATAGCTAACTTTAGGCCCTATGCTGCGAAGGCGTGGCATAGCTATAACCCATGCTATCATTCTGGGATCTTCAGGCTCGAGCCTGGTGATGGTTACTTGTGGTCGCAAATGTGGAATCCACTGTAAGATGAATGACACCACCAGTACCACATATTTGAATTTCTTCAGTGTTCCCCTCCTACATTTCGTCAACTACTTCTTCAGACACACTAGCATGCTCTCACACCAGCTAAAAACTGTAGGCTCCATACACTACAAAGCGTATCGCATATGAGATCTAGTAGTAAGGTGGGAAGATCTTGTTCCCACCACCTTGCCAATAGTTTATACCACAGTCCTCAATGGGAGATTCACTATGGAACGAATCTTTAATTTCTCGGACTGAGCCTCTACGCCCAATGCACAATACTGGTCTATTATGTCATCCAAGGAGCCTTCTCCTCCTCAAGCCCCATATAATACTGCCTGAATCCCCCTCATGGATAGACCGGTCAAATAGCATATATCCTCGATCTCAATCGGAAAGATGTGCACCCCTATGACAAAATGTTCTTGGTCGGGGTCCCACATATTAATTATATACTCAAGTAGCCGGATGGGTGATTTCATACTAGGCACACAGAAATATTTCAGCAGTCCACAGTTTCGTAGGGCTTCTATGGTAGGTGGATCATTAGAAGCTTGTATGTTGGGAATCTTGTGCTCCCTTTCTTTCCAGATGACCATAGGGCACCCCTAACATACAAATTTCATGATTAGAACACATGGCATGACTAGAAAAACATAATAACATTTTTTGAAGAAAATTTTGGGCATGAAATTGGTTTTTTTAGCATCCTAAGGTTTTCATTGTTTTTCCTTAAGGCAGCAAAGGCGTTGCTACCTTTCACCGATAGCGCATCGTCGGCTCTTGTATATTTGGCACCATATGCATCATCTTCCTGTCCACCGTGGATAGGGCACCTATGGCGCGCTTGTCCCGGTCGGACAAAGCGCCGTCGAGGACTCTGCCCGACGGCTAAAAACCCTTGAAAAATAAAAATTTGTCTATTTTAAACCAATGAAAGTGCCCATTGATGGTCGGTTTCACTATTTCTAATGGAAACTTATAAACCTATCCTCTACTTTGGCTTCAAAATCTTTGTAAATATTATTTTAGGGATGTGAGTCTAAACAATGAAAGAAGCAAAATTGTTGTTTATAAAAGATAGAAGGGAAAATATTAGATTACTTACCTCTTACATGATGAACGAAGAATAAATGAAGTAGAAATATCCTTGCCAAACTGCCAATGGAACTCTTACCAATCAAAACCAACTCTCCAAAGCTCACAAGTGGTAAAAAAGAAATGGTAACTATTTCTTACCCATACTTTCTATTTATAGGAGTATTTGAGATTTTCAAAGATGCATTAAAATTCATATATTTTGAAATCCAAATTATTTGAGTGAAAGTGGGGTTTTGTTTTTATTTTCTATAGTTTTGGAAAAATGGTTTTTAATGGTCTTTTTTTGAGTTCTTTAGAGTTAATGTTAGGTTTTGGCTCCGATACAAGCCGTTTTTGTCTTTTTCGGGCTTAGGAAAAAGCTGAAAAAGTACCGAGCATTCTTATGCATTTTTTACATGCTTATTAAAATTCCAGTAGAAAGGTGTCGAGTCCACTTTTTCTCTTTTTCACACTCATTAAAAATGGCTTATGAAAAAGGAACCTCATCCGAGATTTATATTTAAGTTCTTTTCAGTCTCCTCAAAACACAAAAATATTGCCAAGTGAACTTGTTGCGTTCACACTTGTAAAAGAATCAAAACGGTCGTCTAGTCGAGGGTAGTCTATCTCTTTTTCGGACCGATTAGTCTTATTTACGAAAAAGGACCTTTTTTGGATTCTTCTTAGTCATTTCAGACTCTCTAAACATGAAACGACAAATGATTTTACTTGCATTGGACTCATAAAACACACGATGTGAGACCCTATTTCGGGAACGAACCCTTGCTTTCTCAGGTTCGTGAAAAATACGAGAATGGACTCATCACTTGATGAGCTTCAACCGTGGCTTCAACGAGTGTTTGTTACCCTCTTTGGACTTGCAAAAATGAAAAGAGGCACTCACCTTTTGAGGTGGGGAAATTAAAGGAAAGGGGAATGGTTTTCATTTGTGTATATGGCAGTACTCTACAATCCACCTTTGAACATGGCACCTATTTGTATTTGCATATCTAAATATTTTGAGTTTTTAGTTTGTCTTCGAGTCGATTCATTTTTGTGAGTCACCTGACTCCTTTGAGTCAATTCAAATAATGCTTCATTATATTCCTTGCATTACACCTAGTTCTATTCTCGCAAGTCAATACTGCCAAGTCATGTGTCGTGCCACCCAGTTGTTCAAAGGTTAGCTCTCTTAGAAACATAATTCATCAATAACCTCACTTGTCCTCAAAATTCAGTCATGTCTGAGTCAGTCCTATCATTATAAATCAAATTTTATTCTCAGTTTTGTGTCACTGATGTGGGAATTGTTATGGCCCTCCTGTGATGAGGTCTATTCCTGTCGACTTCAGATCATTATCCAGGGATTAGACCTAGAAACCTAGATAGTAACTTGGGCCTACATGCCTGAATGGCAAGTTACCTCGCTTTCGACATGAGTTTACATCATTGACTTTTAATTGAAATATCTCATCGGATGTTCAACTTCAAGTCCTTTATTCACATTCGATGATTTGTACTAGGATGCCTTGGGAATCATTGACATCAATGGTGATTTCCCTCACACTTGTTAACAGTTGACATCAATGGTGATTTCTACCATGTTTGACGTCAATACATTGCAATCACATGGTTAGATTCATATCGTTCGGATATTGGGATGAATACCCTGAGTGATTAGGCTTTATCACCATCATTTCCTATGCTCAGGTTGCATTTGGAGATCATTTAGAGTCATGACACTGACCCACATTGTATGCTTGGTGGATGTGTTCTATATCTGAAAATGAGAGGCATAGATGTACTTTGTATATCTTGTAGCTATGACCTATCTCTTACAGTAGTCAATCATGGATCTACAGTGTATTATTGGTAGCCATGACATAGTAATGATCATAGATCTACAGTGTATTGGTCCGCAGCTGTGATTGGATTGGATAAAAGTCAGTTATTGGTCCTTTACGAGTCTATCTCTCTTTGCCTTTGTGTCAGATGGAAAACTTGCAAAGTATTTCACCTATCACTTCCTTCTAGCTTCATACTTTGGGGGGCATTTTGTTACACATGAAAATCTCACATTGCCTAGTCAGCCTTCATATGACTTTCTTGTTTCCTGCCAACCTCCCAAAAAGCCTGATCTAGATCACCTTAGCCATTTTTTGTCCTGACCTGGAAGGAACGGTGCTCTTTTACCTTTTTCCACAGAGAGTCATTGGTGCCTCCATCAGTTGAGAAAAAATCACCGTTAACCCTTTCACAGTGGGAAAAATTCTAGATTGGCGCTCTGTCTAGTTTACCAAAAAGTGTCGGTGGTCACTTAACGGGGAAAAAAAGTTTCTAGAAGATTTCGTATAGAATCCTTCATGGAATTGGTGCTTGCATGTTTGGGAGAGGTGGAATTCACCTCCCTCACCTATAGGGATCCTATTCTATCCTTTTGTTAAGTCAACCTATGAGTTCTTGGCCTATAAATGGAGCCTCCATGAAGAGAGTAGGGGAGGCCAGAAAAAGCATCCGTATGCTGCTCGTTTGAAGTCTGGATAGAGGCAAAGTAGAGGTAGCTTATAGCTAGAGAGGTCTTCATAGGATTTTGTAGACATTTGTTGATACAGAAGATGTCAACATCAAGGCTTTTGGTTGTACTTCTTCTCATCCATTAATAATACAAAAACATTTCACTTTCCTATATTTGATTATTGTGTTTGTGATTAAATATTATTGGACTCCTTGATCACCAGTATGGATAGTTAATTATCATGATGCTCTCATCTTTTTGTTTGACTTGTGATATGTCTTACAGGTATTGAATCATCTCAAGGACCTTCCAGAGAGAAGATAAACAGATCTATGATTGAGGTATATGATGTGTTATGATAATTAGTTTGACTATTCAAGGGAAGGATATGTGGCTGTGATTTTTTGTTCTGTAGTTGTGTTTTGCATTACAAAGGAACAAGCAGTGTCAGCACTGGTTGAGAATTCCTAATAGCATATATGTCTTCTCTTACACTGCCAAGAAGACCAATAATGGAGATGCTTGAAAGGTTCGATTGGTTCTTCCAAAAGAAACCGACATGAAAGGTTAGTAAGCTTAAAGAGTTTTTTAAAAGTTTCTTATTGCTAATACAAGACAAATATGTTGTCACGGATTGAAAACTCTAATAGAATAACCTCAAGAAGACGTGCTACCAGAAAGAAGAGTAAACCATGTCGTAGAAAAAATTAAAGACCGATTGCGAATTAATAATGACTACTCAGATAGGAGATTATGATATGGACTATATTATCCTAGACTTGGGCTCTGATGTCAACATTCTGACAAGAAAAACATGGGAAATCATGGGGAAACTGTGACTGGAGTGGTCTCATATTCAACTCATATTAGAAAATAAATTGAAATTCATGCCTATCGATGGACTGAATCAAGTTCCTATTGAGGTAGAAGGCCTGAGAACGTATCCTGACTTTGAAGTAATCGACATTGTTTATGTCACAAACTCGTATCTTACACTTTTGGGGATCGACTAGGCGATCGATAATCAAACCATAATCAATTTTAAGAAAATAATATTAACAATTGAAGATTCATATCTAAGAGTGGTCGCACCTATTGATCCGCTAGAAGGTCATAGATACATCGAGCCAGTAAATAATGAAGGACAAGGAAACTATCTTGACCATATTTATAACACCATGTCTACGAGGGATGATTATGTAAATCCAACAACTAATTGAAATATTTGTTGGCGAAGTATTAGTTACTATACATCAGATTCTGGTGAAGCATTGGAAAATTGGATGAATCGGATGCATTAAGTATCCATGAGAAAGTACGCAATAATTACATGGTCTGTGTGAAGGGTAGGAATTGAGGAAAGTGAGCTACCTACCTATGAAGGTTTACCTAAGTTGGCATATTTTTTTATAGATTTTGAAGAAAAAGTCACAGAACATCAGTGCTTGTCCACCCTAGACTTCGTGTTGAAAGCTACACCCGCCAGATGGTGGGTCACACATAAGGAATCTATCTCAGAATGTCCACAATGTCTAAAATTGATGGAGATAAGGTTCAAATAATAGATAATCTATACTGGTCGAAAGTATACAAGATTGACTAATCATATCAAACATATATAGTATTGTCATGCGACATGGGAGGCATGTCCACGGCAGGAATGAGTTCATCAATTCATACACATGTTAGACATGACACCGAGGAGCTGGTATACATCAGTTGAACTGAGACGATGGACTACTGAATGGGATGAATTAGATACTAGATTCATACACACATTTTAATTTATTGATGATCATCTATCGATTGATGTTGCATTGCATGTAATAAAGACAAAAATATTTGAATATATCATTGTCGTAATGACAAACTTCAATCGACGTGGCGCAACATTCCAACACTAGATGGAGTTCTATAATGTGATGAGAGAACCTGGTGATGATGATCCAATACCTAAGTATGAAGGTAAGCATGCAGTGGAAGGATTTGGTATTTCTAGTGACCAATTTCTAAATCCACTAAAATCAAATAAAATAAATATTGGCTCACTAGAGAATCCAAAATTCGCCAATACTGGAGATTATTGGGATGATGAGATTGTCGGGAAGATCATGGATCTATTGTATGAGTTTGAATATCTATTCCATACGAAATTATCAAAGATGAAAGGGATTGTTGGAGACCTTGGAGAAATGAATATAAATTTAAATCCTGACACAAAACCTATCAAGCAGCGACCATACCGATTGAATCCGATATATAAAGAAAAAGTCAAGGCAGAGTTGGAATGAATGTTGGGTGCAGGTATCATAGAACCTGTAGAAGAATCAGAATGGATCAGTCTAATAGCAGTGCAACATAAAAATAATACTGGTGAAGTGTGGATTTGCGTCGACCTAAGAAAGTTGAACGATGCTTGTTTACATGACCCATTTCCGAATCCATTTACAAAAGAGGTATTAGAGAGTGTTGGGGGTCAATAAATTTACTCGTTCACTGATGGGTTCTATGGACACCATTATATTAGAATCACAAAGGAAGAACAAAACAAGTCAATCTTTGTGACAGAGTGGGGTTATTTCCAATACACGGTAATTCCCTTTGGACTCAAGAATTATCCTTCTATTTTTTCCAGAATAGTAGTGGCATCCTTCAAAGATTTTATTCATAAATTTCTTGAGGTCTACTTCGATGATTGGAAAGTATTTGGGCTCATTAAGGATCATATTGAGAGCCTCAAGATGATGCTGGAACATTGCCGCTAGTATCAAATTTCACATAACTTAAAGAAATGTATCTTTTGTGCCCCATTTGGAATTCTATTGGGCCACATAGTTTGTCATGATGGAATATTGGTCGATCCTACCAAAATTACAATTATCATCGACCTACCACCACCTACCATGAGGAAGCAATTGAGAGAAACATTGGGACATATAGGATTCTACCAAAAATTTATAAAAGGATATGCAGAGGTGACTAATCCAATGGAGAAGTTATTAAAGAAAGATGTTAAGTTCTAGTGGATGGAAAATTTCCAAGAGAGTCTGGACACTTTACAGAACAAGATGGTTACAACACCCATACTTGTATTTCCAGACTGGAAAAAATAATTTCATGTACATGTCGATGCGTCATTGTCGCACTTGACGTGGAACTAGCACATCTTGGAGAAGGGTCGATTGATCATCTTATTGCCTTTTCTAGAAGAAAATTATCAACAACAAAGAATAACTATACCATGACGGAAAGAGAAGGAATAGCCAGGGTATATGCTATGTAGAACTTTCAACACTAATTGCTGGGCAGAGATTTCAAAATGTACACAAATCATTTAGTGTTGAATGCGTGGTTAATAAGCGAGTTTTTTGGGGGAATATTTACCATTGGATTCTTCTCTTTTAGGAATTTTACTTTGAAGTAATTGTTAAAATGGGCCGACTGAATTCAGGACCGAATCACCTATTGATGATCTAAAGTGGTGATGAACCTAGTAACATTGACAATAGTCTCCCCGATGCACAACTATTTGTGATAAAATGTTTGATGATCATTACTGAGACATCATACAATTTTTTACTACGGGCGATGCACCAATTGAACTTACTATTGCACAAAAGAAACAGTTAGTTGTGCAAGCCGTAGAATTCCAGTTAATTGTTGGACAGTTATATAAAATGGGCCCTAATGAGATTCTTCATCACTGCATCTTAGAACATGAGCAACCAATGATACTAAATGAAGTGCATGTTGGTGTCATGGGAGGCCACTTTGTTGGAAAATCTACAGTGCAGGAGATATTCCAAACAGGATTATGGTGGCCCGCTATGCATGTGGATGCATGTGAATACTGTCGTAGTTGTGATGTCAATCAAAGAACTAGAAATCCTTCGCAACGAGATGGAATTCCATTAGTACCCTAAATAACTCTACAGGAATTTTATAAATGGGTTGTTTATTTTGTGGGACTTATTAGTCCAATAGGGAATCCCACAGGTCTAAGACATATAATTACTGCGATTGACTACCTTACCATATGGGATGAAGCAACACTGGTAAAAGATTGTACTGCTACGACTGCTTCTAATTTTTTGTTTGAAAATGTTGTGACTAGATTTGGATGCTTGAAAATTTTGATAAACAACCAAGGCACACACTTTGTCAACCAGTTGATTGAGGAACTAACGAAATAATTCTAGATCCAACATAGAAAGACAATGCCATATCACCCTCAAGCGAATGGTTTTGTTGAAGCACTTAACAAAATCCTGGAGAGTGCATTGACAAAGATTTGCAATGTCCAAAGAGATGACTAGGATAAAAAAATTTCCGCATTAATGTGGGAATATACCACGACCTGTAAGAAGTTGATAGGATGAACTCCATTTCCATTGGTATATGGGAAAGAAGTTGTGATTCCGATGGAATACATTGTACCCAACCTAAGGATTGTTGCGATCAGAATGATGACAAATGTTGTTTTTGTCGAGGAAATACTATCGGAGCTGATACAGTTGGAAGAAGATCTTTTTGTTGTAGGATATCATCAAAACGTTGAGAAAGAATGACAAAAAGTATGGCATGATCGCCACATCAAGAACAAGCAATTTCGGGTCACAGGACTTGTTCTTCTGTATGAAATAAAATTATTTAAGCATTTGGGTAAGCTAAAAGCACATTGGTTAGGACCATATATTGTAACACATATCACTGAAGTAGTTGTAGTGCAATTACATAAATTGGATTGAAACCTATAAAGGACTGGTAAGCGAAAGCTGACTAAAGCCTTAATAGGATAGCCATGACTCATTCGAATGAAAAAAAATAGAAAAACAAAAGATAAAAGGAAAAGAGAAAAGAAAGAAAAGGAAAAACAAGACCCTCTGAGAAATTTTGTTTTAATTGCAGGAAATGAGACGTCGTAAAGAAAAAACAAAGACCGTCGAATATTGATAGTGTGTCACAGAGCGAGGAAAATTGTCGCAGACTCTTGTTTATCGCAATAAAATAAATGATGGCGAATACAATCCGTCTGTCGCAAAAAAGGAAAATGTCAAAGGATGGATACAAATTACAAGAATAGTGACGCTGTCGCAATTTAAAATAGAGTTGTCGAAACTACAGATGGACGTAATTAATTCAAAGACGCCCGTAATTAATTTGAAGGCCCGAGATGTTTTGGTGACGTGATTTTTGGTCACTTTCATCTTTATTGCACAATAACTACAACTGATGTGAAAGGAAAGTTGCATCATGCATATAAGTTTCCTAATAATCATTCAAACGATCAATCCATGTGACATAAAGGACAACTACCTTTCCATTTATTACCTGCTCATGTGGAGGACTGGCGAAATGAAGGGATAGATGTTATCACCATTCACATCTGACTATTCAGTTCATTCTACTACATTCGAGAGAGAGAATGTTTTCTGCAACTGCAGGAGCCAAACTGAGTTTCCATGGAGCATGGCTATTTCAATTTCCTACACAAACACAACTACAGAATCTGGTGTCATAACCACATCACCCACACTCATTATGGAATACAATGCTAGATACGTTCCACCACAGGATATAGTGATTGAAGAAGTTGAATAGGTTCCATTTATTCCTACAGTTAGGCTAATACTAGACCCACTGGGTCCGTTTAGTACAATAATAGGGAAATGTTCCAGAAGCTGAAAGAATAAAGAACCAACACCACCACCGTCGGAGTAGGAGGAAGAATTAGGGTCTGTGGCTATGCCACCACCATATGTTCCCCCAAGATGATCTGATGCACCATGAATTAGAGTTCCAAATAATGCTTGGTACCCACTGGTACCACTAGTTGTGTTGGAAGGAATTCAAGTGTTACAGAACATTCTTCCAAACGTTAAGAAGCTGACCTTTGTTGATCACAACACAAGGAAATATCCAAATTTGGACATGAAGAACTACATGGTGGTTATACAACATACACTGGATGTCTTGAAGCACCTAGCTCCAATGGAATGGGAAAGGGGACTATACTAGGCAGGTTTACCATCATTGTTGTATATGTCACATTTTGGGAGAAGCGTAGAAGTGAATGCATGTGTCAAACAGATGTTGGTATTATTCCAAGGTGGATGCCTATGGATTGAAAGAAAATTTTCAGTGGATGTCGAGCTGACAACAATAATTATAGGACTACCACTTGCAAGCATAGACCCAATGCCATTTTTCAAAAAAGGTGAGGACACTATGTCGATGAACAAGATGAAGGATAAGTATGAGTTGTCCAGAGATACCATAGGCTTTTAATAATATCCATCAATGACCATACTGTTCGGTTCACAACTAAGGTGTTGGCTACCAAATTGTTAAGGAATATGTGACCAAATCAATGTATTGCAAATACAATTGCAATGACTGAACTCTATGTGAAGGGAGTTCAAATGAACTGGTCACATTATTTGTTGAACGAGTTATTAGTAGATGTGGAAGAGTCGTAGAAAAATGTACTTCATTCCATTATTCATGGTTTCTTATCTTGATTTCATTTGTCGCATGGTATGAACCAATGAACTACCAAGGGGTAGACATACCAGTGCGATGTCAAGGAACTCGATACCAGAATATCTGGTTCGAGAAATATAATAAGGAGTGAAAAAGGGACAACAATATTCAAATTTTTATACATGGAAAGGCCCTGTGCTATCAGGTGAAGCAACAAGCAAGAATCAGAAATGAAACCATTCAACAATTTCCAAACATTATCAAATTTATAATTGGGCCCAATCACATCTTGTTGCAGCCGTGACAATATCTATAACGTTAATGATTGGTAACCCAATTCTTGTTTCCTGAAGAAGAAGTCGAGGCCATTACCCAATATTGGTCAGAATAATGATGACTTCTTGTTTCAGATTACCTATTATCTATCGAAGAAGGCTTGTGACAGAATGATCCACCAGTGTAGAAGGGTGGATAATAGGGAGGGGACCCACCACTAGCAACACAAGATCCACAGAATTTTCCCAACCCTTCCAAAAATTATTCAGGACCTTTTTCATCTTCACAACAAATGGAACGTTCCACAAAACACGAAACCTATGGAACGTTCTATCCATGTCTAAAATTTTGTGGCAGATCCATATTTGATTTGACAATATACGGATACAATCGCTAGGGTATAGGGATTTGATAAGTATTTTGAGCGCTTCATGCTATAGTAATTAAAACAATTCTCTTACAGAGTAAGCCACACTAATAAAATCTATAAATGAATGGGGATTGCTTCATCCTATCGTAAGTAAACACATTATTTTATAGAGTAAGCCACAATAACAAACTATGCAAAAGACCCAGATGTGGGTGTTAGCCTGCCTAACCGACACTGCATCACGACTCGGTCTCGGAGTTGGTATTGTGACACCATGCATGACAGAGACATTAATACCCCTTCGCAACCCTTCAGTTTTGTTGCGTGGGTGGGTGAAGCTATCTTGTCCCAGGCCGACGATGCTCAAGCTTGTACCATCGAAATTCAACCTGTTTTAATGGCATTGAGGATTAAGCGTGTGGGTATTCCTCAAGTAGAGAAGGATTGAGATAAGAAGGTGGCCATGGGAGGTGGCGAAATCCACTTGTACCCTATTGTGCATGTTTTCTTCTTTTTTTCTTCTAGTTCTAGTGGCCAATTTGTTTTATATCTTACTCGGTTGTTGCTGGTTTTAGAGTTTCACAGCCTCCATGTAACTCGGGTCTCTGGGATGTCCAGGAAAAGGGGGACCCCTTGTAGGGGGATCAGTGGTTGCGTCAAGTCGCAAAGGGGTCTATGTGTCATGCTAGAGGAGGGATATGAAGCCAAAATTTCAATGCAGGTCCATGGTTTAATCGACGACTGGGAAGGCTACTTGGTTAACGAGCAGCTCACCACTAGGCAAGGAGGGGGGGGGATAAATCATTATTGGATAATAAAAAACATGATGCAGGTTCTTATGGAAGACATTATGGAAAGATGAAGCTCAGCTCATAATACGATTGCTTCTGTCAAGTCCAAAATGATCAACATGGATAACCAATTTAGAGGCCTAGGAACAACCTTTTCCTGGAAATGCCTGGCGACTGAGAAGAGGAATGTAGGAGCCATGGAGGTGGGGTGTGGCAGTTCCACAGGAGGAAGATCAAAATATATAGGAACAACTTCTACTCTGGAAGCTGCAACCAGTGTACCTTTTCCTATCCCATCCATGATTGAATCACTATTCAAACGTGCATGAGATAGTGAAGAGCTACGCAACCATATGTCGCCACCACCTGTGTTCATTCCTGTTACTAATTCAGTCACAAATTCAGAGGAATGGGGTTGGGCCTGTCTCATCCCAAAGGAGGCTCCATGACCCTAATTTATCCATGCCTCCAGAGTCGACACGACCACTTCCTGGTTCAGACTACCATGTTAAGTATTTTTTCCACAAGCTGTTATTATCTCTTCTGTTAATTTTTTTGTATAAAAGTAGATCTTGTAGATAAATATACAGTTTAAGGTTTTCTTGGTGCTTAGGTACACATGAATTTATGTTCTCTAGTAATTCCATAAGTTCATGTGATTTTGAATGGTTCGGGTAGTGGTTTCACCACTTGATACCACCTCAAACCCTCTACCATTATGTAAATTTTGATTTTTCTAGTTAATAGAATGTGCATCTTACAAAAAAAAACTACGTAAAATAATGGGGATAGTTTTACCCAAACTATATGTAAAAATGCAATGCACAAATGAGGATTTCTTTGTCATAGTTTGATATGATTTGAATCATTTAAATAAGTGGAAAAATGTCAATCAACACAAAACAATTCTACTATTGTCACAATAAATGCAACGCTCTTGGAGTGTCACTTTGTGATGACCTTAGTCACATGGTTTTTTTCATGTTTGCATTTGAATTCGTTGACAATGAAATTTGGATTGTATATGACACCTTCCAATGGGAGGATATTCCTTGCAGGTGTCTAGGAAAATTAAGTTTGTAGACAAATACTTGAAATTGTCGTTGTTCAAGCTAACTAAAACTGCATGGTTGCCCACAATATTTGTAATTTGATGTAACCGAATGTATATCATCCGATAGATTTCACTTTTCAGAGAGTCAAATAGGGTCATTTTCAAATCTTTCCATCAATATTTTAAAGGTTAAAGTCTAACTGTTACTAGAGTGATTTATGAATAAGATTAAATGTTAGAAATAAGGTGGTTAGGTAGGATTTAAGATGGTTTAACCAAGTCTAATGTATGTTATTCCATGAGATTCAAATTATTAACAGCTTGAACAATGAAACCCTCAAATTGATACTAAACATATAGCAATTCAAACCAACAATAAATCCACTATAAAAAACAAGGTGGATAGGTAGGCTTCTATGTACCATGTCTGTTATTTCATGAGACTCTATTAAGCCAATTGGAAACAACAATTATGAACAACTTGCACATTGAAACGCTAAAATTGACACTAAGCGTATAGCAATTCAAAACAAAAATAAATTTATTGTCAAATATCTGCAAGATAATCTATTTTTTTTTAAGATCATTAAATGAATTGTATAAATTACATATGTGGACCATAAATTAATGACTAAAACTAAAAATTCCAATGAATAAATTTACCATTGTGGAAATTTTATGAACTCAAAGGCATTGAAATTTGCAGTCTCAATATGTTGAACATAGTGAGAGGTGAGGTGTCTATGTTGGAACTATCTAGGTTGTTCTTTACCATTGGACATGAACCAACCACCAAGTTTTTGGATTGGTAGTTGGAGTTGGACACAGATGGTTACATAGTGACAAAACTTGGTGAAGGAAACGATCAAAGTGGTAACATGGAAAATGAAGGTGAGAGAGCATAACGAAATTAGTAAATGAGTAAACCGATTTTAAATGTGAATTCATTGTTGTTTTGAAGGATGAGGATTATTACCTGGTTTGGAAGGAAGACATAGGAAAATATAAGAATAATATTTGAATGTTGGAGGGAGAATGGGTTAGAGTATAATATTTTGTATTTTTAAGGGAAAGGTGGCCTCCTTAACTAGCACACTCTCAGTGACCTCACACTCCTCCTCAGCAACCTCATCATATTCATGCAGATATGCTACCTTGACATTTACCATGTCCTTGCATAGAATAAGCACCGTGCTTGCAGGTTCCTTGTACCCACAAACCCTCGACGTAAGCCCTTCGGAAAGATAAATTTTCAGATATGGAAATGGGTATGCCCAATATTCTTTGTTCATACCATGACCCTAAAAATATGTAGCCAGAATATTTCACGGGGAAAAACACTAGTTATTAACGATTTGAGGAAGTGATAAAGAATACTTTTCCATAGCCTGAACCTGTGACCACCAATACTCCATTAATGTCTTCAAGGAGGTCTGCAACTATGCTTCCATGGAAGGTAAGCATGTTTTTCAAAAGGAAGGAAAATATTGAATCAGAATGCTAAATTCATGTCATGAAGTAAGCCACCAAATAGGAGGAAAACATGTTAATGGATTGACTAGATGATGACCAAATCAGAGGAAAATAGTAGGCCGACCATCAAATAGGAGGAAAACACGTTAATTATCACCAAAATAGTATGAAGACAAATGTCAGGTTTCTATTCACCATACCAACAAGGAATCTTCGAGACTTTTCTCCATTGTTTAATGCCTTTAGTGTAACAAGCTTGAGTCTAAATTCATCAAAGATCTCCTAGTGGTTGTGTAAACTCTAATTTTTTGTACTTTCCAAAATTTTCAAGTTTGACTATGGACAATAATAAGTATCTAGTTAAAGTTCTCAAGCCCGTGAACTTAAAAACAACCCTTCCAATGATTGATTTTGACTTTGAAATTGTGAAGCTTAGGGTTGAAAATTTTAGAGAAGAGGAAAATTTGAAGATATAGAAAGTATATTAAGATGATCAAATGAATCTTTGTGCTTATTATAATCATATTTTCATTGTGTCTTGCATGTTTTGCACAAAGTACCAAAATTCATTCCATTGATTCAGACTAGCCTTTCAGTATGAAAATTTTGTTAAGAATTTGATTCAAGGGAATTTACCCTTAAAATTAGATTCATACAAAAAATGATACTACAACTAACCCTTGAGGATTAAAAATGTTTAGAAACATCTTGTCCCACCCTCAAGCACTTAACCAAGTATTAGATTGTCAGTACCTCACGAACCCCAATCAATCCACTGGAAGGATCAAACATATCAAAAGTTGTGTTTGAAAAAACAATCAACTCAGACTTGGATTTGGTTGAGTTGACCCTCAATCGAACCAAATCGGCCCTTGAACTGGTTTGAGTGATCAATTCGGTACCAAACCAAGAATAATGGTTAAATTGGACTTGGACTCAATCTAGTTGATCGTTAACCAAACCAATCGGGTCCTTGAACCATTTCAACCAAAAAATCATCAACTGGGCCTAGTCCGTACCAAGTCAATCAAGGTGTTAGGATTATTAATCCTCCCTTGATAAAACTGTCTATTAGATTAATTTAGCCTAACTTAGGAGTTTTAATTAATTAATTAAACTCCACTAGTACCATTGGGTCCACATGGCCTGATGGGGCCACATGTACCAGTTACTAGAGTGTGGGGAACACAACTAGAGGCTATCTTCCACTGACTGCATTTGCATGCATCAGATTAGGTTCATCCTAGATCAATCCATACATTTTAGGAGCCATTGGGAGTCTCGACACTAACCTCCTTCAGTCAGTTAGAGTTGGAACTAGTTAAGCTTAGTTAATTTCCAGTAACATTTAGGTAGATCACAATCAGTTCAGTTAGCGCTAGTTATGCATGGCTTCATGTGGATTAGGTGCCTTTGCTCACCTACCACTTTATTTAGACTGATTTAACTGTTTATTACTGATTGTGTGAGTTGTTTAGACATATGGAGTTAGCTATTTGGACTCCAATATTGATTGAGACATCCTGAGTTAGCTAGTCAGTTAGGTACAATCACATCCATTTAGTAGATTCGAATTCCCCCCTAATCGATTCGAATTCCTTCCTTATGTAAACTATTGTTACATCGGATTTAATTAATGACAATGATACTATAATTACCTGAGCTATACTCATCTATTTCCTATGTGGTTTGTTTTGTTCCATGTGTATCTTCATTCTCCTTTTACTGAGACAATAATATTTGACTCATTACTTGAAGATCTAAATGGCACATCAATTTTAAAATGGTATCAGAGCCATCTCAAGAAGGATTCATGTTTTTCTCCATCCATTCAACAACGGAAGCAGCTGGGTTTCAACAAAAGTATAGTGATTTTCTTCCTCTGAATTTATTCAAAGTGGCTGTGCAGGCGTGACAGACCTTGAAAAACTATTCATGTCGAGAGGGAATGCATGATTCTAACACAGTTCGAATGTCTAAGTGTTTTGTAGTGAAAATCAACAGGTTCTATGTAGCTTGTGTGAATATATTGTATTGTTTCAATTGGAGAATTATAAATTCTCTACCTTTTTCTCCTTAGATCCTTACACCCTTCAATTATATTTATTGGAGGGAAGATATGCAGCTTTCCTCATGCAACAAGGGATACTATAGGATAATACTTGGAAGGGAGTTTGAGCCCCATTAGCTAGTTGAGAAGAACAAGTTTTTGGACTGCTTAGATGAAGATTTCTGTTATCTATGCACTCATATATCCAAATATCTCCTCTTCCACCTTGAATATTTGAGGACACCTAGAGAATCCTGGGAGAATCTTGAAGACTTGTTTGGCAAACAAGAGGAGCTTCAAGGACACCTCTTAGAGAATGAGCAGGTAGCCTTACATCCAATTTTTTTTTTAACAATAGAGAAAGTCTTTACTAAATTCAAGTCTCTTGCACTCCAATGCAGACAGTGTGGAATAGAAAGAAAGGATGAGAAAAATGTGCTTTCCATTCTCAGCAAACTCAGCCAATAGTATTCTATATTTGTCTCAATATTCCATTTGAAAGGGGATTCCTTTCCGGATTGGAAAAATCCTTCACTTGATTCCTTTTCTGAGTCCTTGATCAAGGAGCAAGAGAAGTTTATTTGAATGGGAGTCATCAATACCTCCAAATATCAAGCTCTTCTAGTGGAAGACTCTTTAAAAATGAAATCCAAAGGGAAATCAAAGAAAAAGGAGCCCAAAGCAGCTGATTCGAAGCCTAAACAGAATCAGCAGACTTTTGAAGGAGCCTCCGGATCTAAGAAGAAGAATTTTGAAAAGAAGTTATGTCCATATTATGCAAAGGGTTTCCATCTTGAATATCATTGTATGAAGAAACAGATTGATCAATTGTCAGCTCTCCTGAAGCAGCATAACATTGCTCTCCCACAAGGAGCAAAGAATCTTGATGAAGAGCCACAAACAAAAGAATATGAAAGGTGCCATGCTTTGAAATATATCCTTACTCAGTCTACAACATACATAATTGATTCTAGAGCATCCAATCACACGGTTTCCTCCAAAAAATCCTTCTCAGCCCTAACACTGTCAAAGGGGCCTAATATTCACATTGGCGATGATTCCTAGATTCTAGCAGAAGGAAGGGGCTTAGTGAGAACAAAGCATAGTGAGTTCCATTAGAGGAAATTTTAGATCTAAAATGGGCCTCCTAAGGAAAATAATAAAATAATAAAACAATAGTTATTAATTTTGGAGGAAAAATGAAAAAAACTACTTTTTGTGTTTGTATTTTCGACATATCTCCTTGTGTTTTTTTCTCAAATTTCAAGTGGGAGATCTCGCTGGATGCGGAATTTAATTCTGCATCCAACGAGTACCCACAATGCATACTTTTTATGGAACCCGCTACCCCAAAAACAAGAAATACCTAAAAAAATGTGATGATGATGTCATCATCACATTTTTCAAGTATTTTTAATATTTGGCATAGAGGGGTCCATCAAAAGTATGCAATGCGGGTACTAATTGGATGCGGAATTAAATTCCACATCCAATGAGCTCTCCCACTTGAAATTTTAGTAAAAAGACACGGAGATATGTCGAAAATACGAACAAAAAAGTAGTTTTCTTTTATGACAAATATGTCAATTCAACCATTATGGTTGACTCATTTTATTGAAATTATATTGGTTCTTGAATTCCAACTCACAAAATTTATTGTTGGTGTGTTTTCTTATAATGCCCATTTTAGACTCCAAATTTCCTCTAATGAAGAATGTCCTCTATTTTCCCTCCCTTGGAGCTAACCTGTTGTTTGTTTATTAGATGACTCATACAGGCTCTCTCAAGAGAGTTACATTCGATTCAAATATAGTTGAGATCACAAAAAAAGCCACTGGAAAACTCATAGCGAAAGGTATTGAAAATCACTCTACTAAAGCTTATGAGATCTCACATTTCTTACCTGTCTCTCCTCCTACAACTTCACTGTCTCATGCTAACAACACCAACAATATTTGGCATGAGAGGTTTGGCCATCTAAATTTCAAATATTTGTAGCAAATTCACAATGATAAAATGGTTGAAGTTTTTCCTTCCATCCAAACTTCCAATGGAGTATGCGCTGGTTGATTGGTAGGTAAGCATCCAAAAAAGAGGTATGATCTTGGGAAGGCACATAGAGCTGCCTCTATACTTGATTTGATATAGAGTGATGTAGCTGGACCTATTCTCACAAATGCCATTAATGGTTGCAGGTATTTCCTCACCTTTATTGATGATTGTTCCAGGTACTGCTAGATCTACTTCATGAAAAAAAATCATAAGTTTTTGAGACTTTTAAAGTTTTTAAGGCTATGATTGAGAACAGTTTCAATAAGAAGATCAAGTCAATAAGATTTGATAAAGGAGGAGAGTACATCAAAGGAGACTTCCAGAATTTCTGTGAATCAGAGGGGATTCGAATGGAACAATTAGTTCCATACACACCAGAAGAGAATGATGTGGCTGAGAGGAAGAAAATATCACTGAAGGAGATGGCAACATGGCTTCTTCTCTTCCTCCTTCTCTTTGGGATGAAACTATAAAATGTGCTTTATATTTGTAGAATACAGTGCCTCATACATCAGTGCTTGGGGCCACTCCATTTGAAGGACTGCATGGGTATAAGCCCAATGTATCTCATCTGAGTTTTTGGTTCCAAAGCTTGGGCTAGAATACTACTTGACAAGAGGAAGGTCTTCCAAGCCCAAAGTATCGAATGGATTCTATTGGGATACGTAGAAGATTCAAAAGCTTACAAATTGATGGAGGTTGGAAAAAGGAGATGCTTCATTGAGAGGAGTGTCCAGTTTGAAGAAGATCAGTTGTATGACACACCACCATCAACAGAACATGAAGGTATAACTGTTTCTCCAACTAATTTTGATGATGATGATTTGCTACAGGTTTCAGATTCAGATGACGAAGATCAAATCCAACATGATCCTATTACTGAGACTGAATCTCATGAGATTCTAGATCTAGAACCAGTACCCACACTAAATCAGAAGCCTAAACCTAGATGGTCTCAAAAGATTCTATATGCAGTTGGAAGTGGTACTGGAAATCCAGAAAACAGAAGAAGAACTAGGTCCAAGTATCAGAATGAACATGTTGCACTATCTCTCACATATTTTCTCCCTACAGAGTGGTGCAGTAAAGTTCCAGGTCAGTGCTACTTGATGATTGCGAATGATCAGCTACATGTCCCATAGAAGAAACTTGATCATTCTCTACCTTCACCACCCAGAAGAAACATACACAGTCATCGGTTCAGAAGAACATTGAGAGGTTCACATGCACAGCTTTAGGATGATGCATCACAGATGGACCATGTTGCTACATATAGCTGCAAATTTGTAGCAGTATTTTGCTCAAGTTATTTTTCTAAGGAGGAAGCTTCTTTCTTCTAAATATAGCTTGCATTTTTCCTATTTCTACTTATTTTGAGTGGGGGGGCAGGTTTCCCATGAGGTTTTCCCCTATTTCCTTAATTGTATTAAGAAGCATTATGTCTTTTATATTGTATTTGGGTGACTTATGGCCTTGTTTCCAGGGCCCATAGTTGTCCAAGTTAGGATTCAAGGGGGGTGTTAGGATTTTTAATCTTCCCTTGATAAAACTATATATTAGATTAATTTATCCTACCTTAGGAGTTTTAATTAATTAATTAAAGTCCACTAGTACCATTGGGTCCACATGGCCTAATGAGGCCACATGTACTAGTTACTAGAGTGTGGGGAACACAATGAGAGGCTATCTTTCACTTACTGCATTTGCATGCATCAGATTAGGCGCCTCCTAGATCAATACCTACATTTTAGGAGCCACTGGGAGTCCCGGCACCAACCTCCTTTAGTAAGTGGGAGTTGGAACTAGTTAAGCTTAGTTAATTTTCAGTTATATTCAGTTATAACACAATCAGTTCAGTTAGTGCTAGTTATGCAATGTTGCATGTGGATTAGGTGCCTTTGCTCACCTACCACTTCAGTTATACTGAGTTAACTGTTTATTATTGATTGCGTGAGTTGTTTAGACATATGGATTTAGCTATTTCAACTTCAATATTGATTGAGACATTCTGAGTTAGCTAGTCAATTAGGTACAGTCACATCCAGTTGGTAGATTCGGATTCCTCCCTAATGGATTCGAATTCTTTCCTTATGTAAACTATTGTGAAACCGGATTTAATTAATGACAATGATACTGTAATTACTTGAGCTATAATCATCTATTTTTTGTGTGGCTTGTTTTTTTCAGTGTGTATCTTCATTCTTCTTTTACTGCAACAATAATATTTGAATCATTTCTTGAATATCTAAATGGAACAACAATTTTAACACAAGGAACTATGGGATCCGAAATACACATATGTATGGTGAAAAACTTGATTTTTATAAGAAAAAACTAAATACCTAGACCCTAAATACCTAGAAAAAACTAAATAGTGTAGGTGCAACAATGATAACATGTCTTATGGAAATAAGTGTGTCAATATGTGTGATTTGAACTTGAGACAATAGGTTGGCAAATGAACCCATTGTTGAGATCAAAAGAAGACAAGATATCTACATTGATATTTTCAACAAACCATAATCCAATCATCAAACCTACATATTTATAACAACACTTAATATAGACAAGGGAGATGTTCACATACCATATCTTTGTCCAAGAGACATCAACCATAACCAAGAACAATCAACCACACAAATAGAGTGAAATACCACAAGTAGAGTGAATTCTTAAGTGCCCTTAGGAAAAGAATGAATGCCTTCACTTGACTGAGATGATACAAATGAGAAGTGTAACCTTTGTATTTATACACTGTTTAGGGGCTCATTGTATCTATTTACCACTTATTGTTCGACAAGTTTTTCCCATTTTCCCTATTTTTCAACTTTGTCCTAGATTCTTAATTTGTTGTACCCTTGCCAAATTATATCCACCAAAACTCACGATTTTCAAAACCAATCCAAAGCATTAATGGCTGCTTGTTTCTCATTACAATACTGACACAAAATACATTTCCAAACCAAAGTTATTCCACAAAAGTTCTTAAAAGATTAAAAATATAATGCACACATTTTTTAGACTAGCCAAATCCCATTGATCGAAAGTAATTAATTTGATGGGCTGATACAAAACACTAACATAATACAAGAACATACAGGGAAGGTAAAAAAAACATCCATTTTTCCACCCAAAAATCCACCTCTATGGATCTATAAAATAAACAAATAAAAACGCAAATGGAATCATATAAAATTTCATAAAATTTAACCTTGGTTATTAAAAAAAGAGCATTTTCCTTGGCGTTTCTAAACCCTAAACCCTTGAGAAAAACTCACAAAACAACTACTCATTATACTTTTTCATCTTTTATTTGATTTTTGTTCTATGCAAGTTTACCCCAAATCACAGATCCCATAAAACAAAGCGAACATAACAGGCAAACAATTGATGGGATTCACAAATCCTTTCTATAGAGTTTATTCAAACTTATGCATCCAAAAATTGGTTTAGTAGTGTATTTATTTTCCTTTTGGTCTTCAAAAATATTAGAAAAAATAGCAATCTAAATCTTGCAGTTTGCTTGTTCGAAAAAAAAATCTAGGGTTTGGTCATGAAAAAAAATAGAGGACAATGGGAACATTTTACTTAGATCGATCTTTTGCTGCTCCAACTTAGCAACAAGAATTTCCTCCTTCTCCTTAGTGAGCTCTGATACATATGACATATTGATGTTTATTAATGGTTACTTCACAACAAAATAAATGTATCTAAGCACACAGTGGGGAAGATAACCAAGTGAAAGAAGAATATACCTGTAAGCCTTGACGGTACCACTAGGCATGAGCGAAGGGCCATTGAGAGTCCAAATTGAAATATCGTTGAATCCAATTTGCTCACTATTGCACTAAATATGAACAGAAAGTAGACAAATATGAAGGTCGTGGAGTAGGCAAAGATGATTAGGAAAAACTAGAGGAAAGCTGCCATAGGCATTTCCAAACCCTAGGAACGATGCTCATAACCCTCTTGTAGGAAATTTGCTTTCCTGTGTAGATGGAGGCCACAGTATACACCACAACCGTCATTGAAAGCAATGAGAAGGCCAAAACAAAAACTACATAATCCACAAGAAAGGAGAAGATATCTGTCCATTCCCGTGTCAATTCCCTCATGATCCTCTCGCCAGTGGTAGTGTTGACCTCCACATGATAAAATATTTCGTTCCAACGAATTTTATAGAGCAGATATTCGGAGACCAAATGGCGCCCCAAAATTGCGAAACAAAGGGGAAGAATAGGATTAGGGTGAGAGCCCCTAGAAGTTTAGAGAAGGAGATAAGGATCTTGAAATCCTCCTCAATGATTCCCCCGATTTCAAGTAACTGTAGATCTTTTAGTTCTTTGTCCATGGATTTTCTCTGCTCTAGAAACTAGTATCAGAAACACTAGCTTTATCCTCTACCAAAATTTATGTGTGGAAGAATGAATATTGTCTTCCTGGATGTGGCTGTGGTTGTGGTTGTGTTCGTATAGACGGATGGGATGAAATATTAAAGTGCGGAAAAGGTATGCCAATTTGTTATCAATGCAACTGACCCCGATGAGAGATGAATCAGAACATTAAATTCACACGATGAAGTAAGCCTCCAAATAGGAGGAAAACACATTAATTACACCGATGACCAAATCAGAGGAAAGTAGTAGACTGACCGTCAAATTGGTGGAAAACACGTTAATTATCATCAAAACAGTATGAAGGAACATGTTAGGTTTCTATTTGCCATACCGATGAGAAAGCTTTTAAGAGTTTGCCTCCTTTGTCTAACGCCTTCGACGTAATTAGATTATTTTATCCAAATGAATTTCATAATTAGTTAACTTAGTGATGGAGAATCATCTTCAATATAAAATAAAAATTAACATAGTAAATCATTTAATTTTTAGCCATTGCTATTTTTTTTGTAAGCATCAATAGAGATTCATATTCATAATAACCAAAGAAATGTACAAAGCATCAAAATCTTGCTACGGGGGCTTTAAACTAACAGACCACCTACCCAATCTGTCAAAAATACTGGAGTTGGGGTTTTCAGAAAAAATGGGAAAGTATGCTCTCTCTAGAGCTATATACTTTGACTGACATATTACATATTAAAAACAAACAGTAGACAAACATGAAATTTACACAATTTAAAAACAAGGAGACCCAAAAAACAAGTGAGTCGTAGAGGGAACCAGGGATGATAATGGAGCATCTAGGGTGTTGTATTTCTTGCAAAGAAGTTCAGTATCTCCTCCAGGATTGAGAAAGGTCCATAATATTCCATTGCACTTCGAGGTTGCATCTTCTGTATCAATTGAGCAACGATGACTTTGATTGGAGCCTCGCGGCCATGCTTGATAGGTGTAGCGATTCTCATATTTTCCCTATGTTCTTGTGACATACCAGGATAATTTTCTATCACTGCAGAGGTCTCACCCTTCCCACGCTGGTTCTTGTCTCCATCATCTTCCATGTTGTCTACACTAGGAAACACCAAATAGTGCCTCAAGTTAAAATTTGCTTCTAGGGAGTTGAGCTGCATATCAGTCTGGTTGATACAGGTGCGCATGCATTGGGACAAATCCCTAGAACCATTCCATTTGAGAGTCATGTCCTCCATCAAAAACCCCAACATATTTTTAATCATCTAGTAATGATTAATTCTACCGCCACTTTGTCCGGAATCCAGATGGTCAAAGACCGCCTTGTATTCTGACTCTTCGATCATACATCTAATTGGTATGGATACTTGTGCCACAAAACCATTAGTATCCCCAAGTTTTTCCTTATCACAACCACTGCCTCGACTCATGCTGCCTCTACACGGAGTTCCTTCTTGTCTGGGCATCTTCTTCTTTGGCCTTGCAAGTAGGCTCACAGAGGAGTGAACACAGAGTAGAAGCATGAAAACAAGAATTCCCGTAGAGAGGAGGTTAGTAGGCCTCATAGTTTGAAGTGTCAACATCATGGAGCTCTGGGTTAACATGCTTAGGACTTAATTCTCATGTGTTACGACCTAGACTAGACGTGAAAATCTAGCTGCTTGCGGGGTTGCCAAGAATTTCACTGCCCTTAACATTTAATTCACCTAGGCCACCATCGCCATGTTTCCTGTGTCGTCATCACATGGTCTGGGCGCTAGCTGACACATGTGGAGGTCTCGTGTGTCACCTGCATCCGATAAATTTTTAGTCATTACTATTAATAATTTGAAATAATATTATTAAAAATGAAGATTAATATGTAGACTTTAGATTTTATATATAAATATGATGATAATCATTCTTGAAGATATTATTATTTTTTTTTTTAGGGGTGGGAGGTTTGAGGCTATTTTTTTTTTGCTATAATACAATGGATTGTTAGTTACATTCTACTTTATTCAAGATTGAGTTATGATTGTTAGTTACATTCTACTCTATTTAACATTGAGTTATGAGGGGGAGGAGTTAGAGTCTCCTTTTTCCTTTCACACTTTACTCGGAGTTCCCAAACCATGGCTGGCATCCCTAATGTTTCTACACATTTAGTGAAATATCATATTCTCTAGTATTTTGTATTTGCGTTTGGCTTTTGGGATAGTAATTCTAATGTTTTGGATCAATTGTAAAACCAATTTATATATATATATATATATATATATATATATTTCGTTTTTTTTTGTTTGCCTAGCTCGCAACTAGTTCACTCCTTGGAACTAAACCCAAATGGCCTTGCTAATAAGACCTACATTTTAACTAAATAAACTAACGAGAATTAACAAATATAAATATAAACTATAACCAATCTTATCTTAAAAAAAATATTATGATTTTTATAACTCAAATATATAAACTTTGAAAAACATGTAATTGACCATTCAACTAAAAGACATTAAGGTTTCATTGTTCACATGTCATCAATTATCTTAGCATTCCTAGAATCTTTGTCGTCTTCCATTAGAGACATAAGTTAAATGACAGGAGATTCTTTGTGGGGAACATTGTACCACCGTTGCCTTTGCCTTTGCCTTCACCTCCTACTAACTATTTTCCTTTGCATTATACCACTGTTTCCTTCCACCCATAGCTAGAGATGTGGCCATGGGAGGTGATGTTACCGAAAAGAAGGCTATTAGTCACACTCAGTACCTTGACTTGGT
This sequence comes from Pseudotsuga menziesii, assembly GCA_001517045.1. Classification (NCBI taxonomy): domain Eukaryota; kingdom Viridiplantae; phylum Streptophyta; class Pinopsida; order Pinales; family Pinaceae; genus Pseudotsuga; species Pseudotsuga menziesii. The sequence goes on along the minus strand of LPNX010203593.1, from coordinate 188,439 downwards.
TTATTCCCAGTCGGGCACTTTGTATCATCTGATTCCCCATGCTCCTCAACCTACTACAGGCCCTTCGAGACCTGCTACTGAACCACCTGCTGATGGCATACTTGGTTCAGTTCAGACATAAACAATGGATAAATCCTCTAAGAAACAAACCACCACTCCAACCAATCGACAAGCACCACCTGCCAAAATTGCATCCTCTCTTGTTGCTTCTGCTGAAGTAAATGTGGTTCAATCCACTGAATCTTTAGGTGGGAAGAAAAAAGGAAAAAATAAATCTAAAAAACATGACAACCAACGGGAAGGAAATAAAACACAGAATACAGATAATGATTCAAAAGGAAAGAGAAAGGTGAAGCACCCTTGTTTAATATGCAGAGGTGATCATTTTACAAAATAATGTCCTCGTCATGAGGAAGTTGGTAAGTTTTTAAAATATTCACCCACCCCAACCGTTTTAAAAGATCCTTTCCCTTCCCAATAGCAGTTAATTGATCATAAGTCCCTAAACAAAACTTCTTCCTCCACTGATGAAGTTCATATGATGTCTAGTGAAATGGTGAACTTGAATACAAGAGCACACAGTTATGACCCTCCTCTGGAAAAGAAACCTGATAATATTCCATCTGAAAAACCCTCAACTTCCACACCTCCTACTAATAATGGTATTCATATTGAAAAACGTATACCTCAAGAAATTTTCCGTCCACCAAAGGGTACTCTACGTAAGTCCATAATCAATCCTAACGCTCGTGCTGCCCAATACTATAATATTGTTGAATATTTGGCCCAGGGACCTTGCGCTATGTCAACTTTAGAGGTACTCCAAACCTGCCCAACTCAATGGAAAAATTTGCTTACTGCCCTTGGCGCTATGGATCACGAGAATAGTAATATCATCACTTTTAAACTGGATGATTTCGGGACGAGACTTTCACATCAATTAGCTTTCCAAATAGCTACAAATATTGCTGGAAAGACTATCCACTATACCATTTTGGACGAGGGTGCCTCTACATCAGTTATGTCTTTATCTTGCTGGAGAGCCATTGGATCTCTAGAAATCAACCATTCACTTACCACTCTTAAGGCTTTTGATGGTTACGGGTTTCAAACCTATGGATTACTACCTGCCATCCATGTAGAACTGGGGGGCAAGTCAGTATCCATTCATATCGAATTCATTGACACTCCTTTGGATTACAACTTACTCCTAGGTCGTAACTGGTTTTATGCTATGCAAGCTGTAGCATCGAGCATTTTTTGGGTCGTACAGTTCCCATTCCAAGGAAATATTGTTACTGTTGACCAGTTAGACTTCATCACACCTAGTGTCATTACAAATGATGAAAACAATGTTCTACTCTTGAACACCCCATAGTATCAAGACATCAGAGTAGCCCTCATCAAAGATTCTTCACTTATGGGAGTCTTTCCTTCCTCTGACCCTCCTCTTGCTTCGTGAACTGCATCCATTAATATGATTTCTAGCTCTCGTACAGACAAATGAAAAGAAATTGCTGATGAATCCTCATCCTTTTCCCCTTTCGAAGAGATGTACAATGCAATCCAAGGTGCCATTGATCCCGCCATCAATGATCATTTGTTGTTGGCCTTAAACCGTTATCACATGCCATATTGGCTCGAACACCCCTCTCGACTGGATTATCTTTCACACACACTTCCTACAGATGAGTCTATCATGGAAGTTATGTCGTTAGACGAGATGCCTTGGGAAGATTATCATCACAGATCTTCTTTCCTTCCCCCTTGCCATATGGTAGAAAACCACTTTGCCTCCACGGTTTCATCTAATATAGTCCTCAACCCTTAGTCTCTGATCCTCACTCATAGTGTCAATTCTGAAGGGAATTTATGCAACATTACAAAAACTATGCCTGTAGACATATCTGTGAAATCCGTTATTTTCGAGAACATTCATATTGGCCAAAACTCCTCACTTGAGGAGGTTAGATCCTTCACAGGCCTATTCAAGGAATTTAGAGATGTCTTCACAAGGACATAAGAAGAAATGCCAGGGATTGATCCCTCGATAGTTGAAAATGGAATTAAAACATATCCTGATGCCAAGCCAGTCTGCCAGAAACTTAGACAAGTCCATCCACGGAAAGTAGCAGCCATTGAGGAAGAGGTTGAAAAAATTCTTAAGGCCGGCTTCATATACCTCATACCCTTGACTGAATGGGTGTCCAACATAGTCCCTGTCAATAAAAAACAAGGAGCGATTAGGGTTTGTATTGATTTTAGGGATATGAATAGAGCTTGTCCAAAAGACAATTTTCCTACCCCTTATATCGATCAAATAATCGACAACTGCACCAGAAGTGTCATCTTCTCCTTCATGGATGGCTTTTCTGGTTACAATCAGATCGAGATTATCCCATCCGATCAGCATAAAATGATATTTATTTGCCCGTAGGGAACCTTTGCTTACTGCAAATTTCCTTTTGGCTTAAAGAATGTTGGCGCTACTTTTAAGTGCGCCATGTCATATGCTTTCCATGATTTTAAACACTTTGTGGAACCATATTTGGATGACCTGTTTTCTCATTCCAAGCAGTGGGATTTTCATATAGAACATCCGAGGGCCATTTTTCTCAAATGTCATCATTTTAAAATCCGTCTTAACCCCCACAAATGTGTTTTTTGTGTGGAAACTGGCCGACTCCTTGGACTTATTGTTTCAAACGATGGCATCCGCATTGATCCCCTGAAGATCGAAGCTATCTTGGTTCTACCCACACCAACCAATGTTACTAAACTCTAGAGTTTGCAAGGGAAGGAAAAATTTCTACGCCATTTTTTTTGTAATTATGCTGAAAGGACACATGGTTTTATGAGGTTACTTAAAAAGGATACTCCTTTTGTTTGGTATGATTTCACACAACACGCATTCGAAAATCTCAAGCATGCACTTACCCATGCTCCTGTGTTGCAACCACCTAACTATAATAAGGATTATTCCTTGTATGTGGCTGCGTCCTTGTCTACTATAGGCATGGTCCTCATTCAGATAGATGAACATGACATAGAACATGTGGTTTATTATGTAAGCAAGAGTCTCTTAGACTGCGAAACTAATTATTCACATGTGGAGAAATTGGATCTCGCCACAGTCATTGCGGTCCATAAATTCTGTCATTACATTTTGCTCCACACCACCACTATCTATGTTGATTCCAACCCCATGTACTACGTTCTTACCCATCAAGTGCTTGGGGGCAAATACTCATACTGGATTGTCATTCTCTAGGAATTTGAGTTGGAATTTACTAAGAGCACTTCGAAGAAATCTCTTGTCTTTGCAGAGCTTATGTGTGACCTTCCCCATACTACAGAGGATATGGAGCCGTTTGATTCCCTGCCTGATGAATCATAGTTCCTCATTAGTACGACTGATCCTTGGTATGGAGATCTTATTTTGTATCTCCAAACCTTACGAAATCAGCCCACCGCCTTTCGATATGAACGTCGTCGTGTTCGCCACCAGGCTAAAAGTTACCTTATCTTGAATGATACTCTATACCGCCATGGTGTTGATTCTATCCTACATCATTGCCTTACACATGAAGAGGCTGAGATCGTCCTTAATGATTTCCATGCTGGAGCTTGTGGCGGTCATCTTTTTGGGTTGGCTACTGCCCAGAAAATCCTACGTGCTGGGTACTTCTGGCCTTCCATTTTCAAAGAATGTATTGAAACAATCAAGAAATGCCCACCATGTCAAATGTTTACTTCTAAGAAACGCACTCATCCAGCTCTGCTTCATCCCGTTGTAGCAGTTGGCCCCTTTGCAAAATGGGGCATAGACTTTGTGCACTGTACACCTACCTCAGCTGGGGGGCATGGCTACATTATTGTGGCTGTGGATTATTTTACAAAATGGGCCAAGGAAATTCCCACATATGCCGAATATGGAAAGACTACTGCACTTTTCTTATTCAACCATATTATCGTGAGATTTGGGATTCCTAGGGCCATCGTGACCGATCATAGATCACATTTCCAAAAGAAAATGATGGCAGAGCTTAGTGTAAAGTTAGGGTTTCGACATGACAACTCTACACCCTACTATCCAAAGGCCAATGGCTAGGTTGAAGCGTTAAATAAAGTATTAAAAACAATGCTTCAATGGATGGTAGGGTAGGCCAAGTCAAACTGGCATGTATATCTTTTATCCGCACTCTGGGACTACAGGACTACTGTTAAAACTTCCATTGGTTTTATACCTTTCCAATTAGTATACGGGCTGGAAGCTATTCTCTGAATAGAATGTGAGATCCCTTCTTTAAAATTGACTGTCGAATTATTACCCAATACTAATATATACAAGGAAATATTCCTGTATTTAAACAAACTTGACAAAACTCGACGTGATGCTGCCTTAGCTAATGAGGCACACAAGCGAAGAATGAAAGTTCAATATGACAGGACTGTCCAACCTCGTTCCTTCAATGAAGGAGATCTGGTCTTAACCTACAACCAGAAGCATGATAAGCTGGGGGTAGGTAAATTTGAATCTATGTGCCATGGACCCTATATTGTTAGGCGCATTCTAGAGAAAGGAGCATATGAACTGGTTAATTATGATGGGATACCACTGGGACAGCCCTGAAATGGGATCTACCTCAAAAGATACTATGCCTAGGTCATCTAGCATAGGGTCTTTGTAAATATTGTTTATAGTTTGTTGTGTGTTTTAGACTTTAAGAGGTGTGTCTTTTGTGTGATTTAAAGTGTGTTTTTTATAAAACCCTACTTATGCACGTCTTTTGTCTCATGGACAGATGACTTCCTTCATTGGTTTTGCTGATGGTGCTCATCGGTGTACGCTTAACCTTGCATCTGCAACTTGGGTACTGTACTCTCCTACAAGTGATCTGGTGAGTTTAGGGGGTATTCTTTTAGGTCCCTCCACCAACAATCTGGCAGAATATCAAGCCGTGGTCGGATTGTTGACGAAATCCCTAGCTAATGATGTAAGGGAAATTAGGGTTTACTTGGACTCTGAGCTGGTTGTCCAACAACTCAATCGAGTCTACACCATTCGTAATCCCCTGCTTCTTCATACCTTTTGAAGAGTCAGGTTGTTGGAAAGGTATTTTGAGCAAGTCACTTATCAACACATTCCAAGACATTTAAATGTAGTGGCAGATTCCTTAGCTAATTATGTTTTGGATTGGTATATTTCTCATACATAAAAGTCCATTTGAAACATAAATCAAAACATGTAAATTCATAAGTAGTTGAACATCTCACACATCACGTTTTTCACACACATAACTATAAATATGAAATTCAGTCATATATATATAAACTGTAACATCGAGATACAAGAATGGGTTGAAGCATCGCTAGCTTTTAGTGCCCTCAAAGTTCAGGATCATAAAAAGTTTAGAATTTACAAATACATAGGGAAAAATATGAATCTCTGAAGCTTTCAGTAATACATATACGAACAGAAGATCAAAACAGACTAATCCTCCTACTGTGCATCATAGCATGCAATGGCTTGGGCCACTCTACGGAGTAGCCTAGAAAATAGTTCAGAAACACCTACGGTGTGGCGCTGATAACGCCTAGGTACCCTGTCTATGGCTAACTACATCAGGAATACCCATAGTCAAATGCTATAGGTTTTCCTCTAGATCTCCAAGCTCCTCTTCAGCTTCATAATGGTACACCATCATGTCTCTGGTGCTACTTGCCTAGCAATAGGTGACATCCCCACTGGATGGGCAGATCCAATGTCTGTACGAAAACACTTTTGGTTATCTCAATGTTATAAACCATAAAAATTACATAAAATACAAACTTTTCCAAAAACACAGTTTGGACAGTGTCTTTACTTACCATGATCATTCCACATCTCACCCTCAGGTAAGGAAAAATCTGGATCATGACAAAAATCTACCCCATCATAGGCATAATCCTCTACCATAAGCAACTAGTTTCTCAATAAACGAAAGAATCCAGACCCATAGCTAACTTTAGGCCCTACGCTACCAAGGCATGGCATAGTTGTAACCCATGCTATCATTCTGGGATCTTCAGGCTCGAGCCTGGTGATGGTTACTTGTGGCCACAAATGTGGAATCCGCTGTAAGATGAATGACACCACAACTGCCCCATATCTGAATTGCTTTAGTGCTCCCCTCCTACATTTCATCAACTGCTTATTCAGACACACTAGCAGCTCTCACACCAGTTAAAAATGATAGGCTCCATATACTGCAAAGCGTATCGCATATGAGATCTAGTAGTAAGGTGGGCAGATCTTGTTCCCACCACCTTGCCAATAGTGTATACCACAGTCCTCAATGGGAGATTCACTATGGAACGAATATTTGATTTTCCAGATTGAGCCTCTGTGCACAATGCTAGTCTATTATGTCATCCAAGGAGCCTTCTCCTCCTCGAGCCCTAGATAAGATTGCCTGAATCCCCCTCATGGATAGACTGGTCAAAAAGTATATCTCCTCTATCTCAATGGGAAATATGTGGACCCCTATGACAAAATGTTCTTGGTCGGGTTCCCACATATTAATGATATACTCAAGTAGCTAGATGTGTGATTTCATACTAGGCACACGGAAATATTTCAGCAGTCCACAGTTTCTTAGGGCTTCTACGATAGGTGGATCATTAGAAGATTGTATGTCAGGAATATCATGCTCCCTTTCTTTCTAGATGACCATAGTGCACCTGTAACATACAAATTTCATGATTCGAACAAATGGCATGACTGGAAAAACATAATAACATTTTTTGAAGCAAATTTTGGGCATGAAATTTGTTTTTTTAGCATTTTTTTTCCCTTACGGAAGCAAATGCGCTGCTACCTTTCACCGATAGCTCACCGTCAGCACCTATATCTTTGGCACCCTATGCACCATCTGCATGTCCACCGTAGACAGGGCACCTACGGCGCGCTTGTCCCGGCTGGACAAAGCGTTGTCAGGGACTTTGTCCGGCAGCTAAAAACCCTTGAAAAATCAAAATTTGACTATTTTAAACCAATGAAAGTGCCCATTGATGGTCGATTTCACCATTTCTATTGGAAACTTATAAACCTATCCTTTACTTTGGCTTCAAAATATTTGTAAAGATTATTTTAGGGATGCGAGTCTAAACAATGAAAGAAGCAAAATTGTTGTTTATAAAAGATAGAAGGGAAAATATTATATTACTTACCTCTTACACGATGAACGAAGAAGAAATGAAGTAGAAATATCCTTGCCAAACCGCCAATGGAACTCTTACCAATCAAAACCAACTCTCGAAAGCTCACAAGTGGTTAAAAAGAAATGGTAACTATTTCTTACCCATACTTTCTATTTATAGAGTATTTGAGATTTTCAAAAATGCATTACAATTCACATATTTTGAAACCCAAATTATTTGAGTGAAAGTGGGTTTTTGTTTTTATTTTCTATAGTTTTGGCAAAATGGTTTTTAATGGTCTTTTTTTGAGTTTTTCAAAGTTAATGTTAGTTTTTGGCTCCGATACAAGCCTTTTTGTCTTTTTTGGGCTTAGGACAAAACTGAAAAAGTATCGAGTGTTCTTATACACTTTTTACGTGCTCGTTAAAATTCCAGTAGAAAGGTGTCGAGTCCACTTTTTCTCTTTTTCAGACATGTTAAAAATGGCTTATGAAAAAGGAACCTTGTCCGAGATTTATATTTAAGTTCTTTTCAGTCTCCTCAAAACACAAAAAGATTTCCAAGCGTAGTTGTTGCGTTCATGCTTGTAAAAGAATAAGAACAGTCGACTAGTCGAGGGTAGGTTATCTCTTTTTCAGACTGACTAGTCTTATTTACGAAAAAGGACCTTTTTTGGAGTCTTCTTAGTCATTTTAGACTCTCTAAACATGAAACGACAAATGAGTTTACTTGCATCGAACTCATAAAACACACGATGTGAGACCCTATTTCAGGAACGAATCCCTGCTTTCTCAGGTTCGTGAAAAATATGAGAATGGACTCATCACTTGATGAGCTTCAACCGTGGCTTCAATGAGTATTTGTTACCCTCTTTGGACTCATAAAAATGAAAAGAGGCACTCACCTTTCAAGGTGGGTAAATTAAAGGAAAGGGGAATGGTTTTCATTTGTTTATATGGCAGTACTCTACAATCCACCTTTGAACATGGAACCTATTTGTATTTGCATATCTGAACAGTTTGAGTTTTCAGTTTGTCTTCGAGTCGATCCATTTTTGTGAGTCACCTGACTCCTTTGAGTCAATTCAAATAATGCTTCATTATATTCCTTGCATTACACCTGGTTCAATTCTCGCAAGTCAATACTGCAAAGTCATGTGTCGTGCTGCCTAGTTGTTCAAAGGTTAGCTCTCTTAGAAACATAATTCATTAATAACCTCACTTGTCCTCAAAATTCAGTCATGTCTAAGTCAGTCCTATCATTCTAAATAAACTTTTATTCTCAGTTTTGTGTCATTGATGTGGGAATTATTATGGCCCTCCTGTGACGAGGTCTATTCCTGTCGACTTCAGATCATTATCCAGGGATTAGACCTAGAAACCTAGACAGTAACTTGGCTGCATGCCTCAATGGCAGATTACCTTGCTTTCGACATGAGTTTACATCATTGACTCTTAATTGAAAGATCTCATCGAATGTTTGACTTCAATTCCTTTATTCACATTTGATGATTTGTACTAGGATGCCTTGGGAATCATTGACATCAATGGTGATTTCCCTCGCACTTGTTAACAATTGACATCAGTGACTGGTAATTAAGTGGTTTCTACCATGTTCGATGTCAATACATTGCAATCACATGGTTAGATTCATATCATTCGGATATTGGGATGAAGACCCTGAGTGATTAGGCTTTATCATCATCATTGCCTATGCTCATGTTGCGTTTGGAGATCATTTAGAGTCATGACACTGACCCACATTGTATGTTCGATGGCTATGTTCTATATCTGAAAATGAGAGGCATAGATCTACTTTGTATATCTTGTAGCTATGACCTATCTCTTACAGTAGTCAATCATGGATCTACAGTGTATTATTAGTAGCCATGACATAGTAATCATAATAGATCTACAATGTATTGGTCCACAGCTATGATTGGATTAGATAAAAGTCAGTTATTGGTCCTTTATGAGTCTATCTCTTTTGCCTTTATGTCAGACGGAAAACTTGCAAAGTATTTCACCTATCACTTGCTTCTAGATTCATACTTTGGGGGGCATTCTGTTGCACATGAAAATCTCACAATGCCTAGTCAGCCTTCAGATGACTTTCTTGTTTCCTGCCAACCTCCCAGAAAGCCTGATTTGGATCACCTTAGCCATTTTTTGTCCTGACCTTGAAGGAACGGTTCTCTTTTACCTTTTCCATAGAGAGTCATCAGTGCCTCCATCAGTTGAGCAAAAAATGTCGTTAACCCTTTTGCAATGGGAAAAATTCTAGATCGACGCTCTGTCCAGTTTACCAAAAAGGGTCGGTGGTCACTTAAAGGGGAAAAAAAAAGTTTCTAGAAGATTCCATACATAATCCTTCATGGAATCAGTTCTTGCATGTCTTGGAGAGGTAGAATTCACCTCCCTCACCTATAGGGATCCTATTCTATCCTTTTTTCAATTCATCCTATGAGTTCTTAGCCTATAAATGGAGCCTCCATGAAGAGAGAGGGGGAGGCCAGAAAAAGCATCCTTATGCTGCTCATTTGAAGTCTGGATAGAGACAAAGTAGAGGTAGCTTGTAGCTAGAGAGGTATTCATAGGATTTTGTAGACATTTGTTGATACATAAGTTGTCAACATCAAGGATTTTGGTTGTACTTCTTCTCATCCATTATTAATACAAAAACATTTCCCTTTCCTATATTTGATTATTGTGTTTGTGATTAAATATTATTGGACTCCTTGATCACCAGTATGGATAGTTAATTATCATGATGCTCTCATCTTTTCGTTTGACTTGTGATCCATCTTGCAGGTATTGAATCATCTCAAGGACTTTTCAGAGAGAAGATAAATAGATCTACGATTGAGGTATATGATGTGTTATTTTAATTAGTTTGACTATTCAAGGGAAGGATATGTGGCTATGATTTTTTGTTCTGTAGTTGTGTTTTGCATTACAAAGGTACAAGCAGTGTCAGCACTGGTTGAGAATTCCTAATAACATCGATGTCTTCTCCTACACTGCCAAGAAGACCAATAATGGAGATGCTTGAAAGGTTTGATTAGTTCTCCCAAAAGAAACCAACATGAAAGGTTAGTAAGCTTAAAGAGTTTTTTAAAAGTTGCTTATTGCTAATGCAAGATAAATATGTTGTCACAAATTGACAACTCTAATAGAAGAACCTCAAGAAGACGTGCTACCAGAACGAAGAGTAAACCATGTGGTACAAAAATTAAATACCAATTGCAAATTAATAAGGACTACTCAGATAGGAGATTATGATATGGACTATATCATCCTAGACTTGGGATCTTATGTCAACATTCTGACAAGAAAAACATGGGAAATCATGGGGAAACTATGACTGGAGTGGTCTCATATTCAACTCATATTAGCAAATCAATCGAAAGTCATGCATATCGGTTCACTGACTCAAGTTCCTATTGAGGTAGAAGGCCTGAGAACGTATGCTGACTTTGAAGTAATCGACATTGTTTATGTCAGAAAATTGTATCTTGCAATTTTGGGGATCGACTAGATGATAGATAATCAGACCATAATCAATTTTAATAAAAGAATCTTAACAATTGAAGATTCATATCGAAGAGTGGTCTCACCAATTGATCCACTAGAATGTCATAGATACATCAAGCCAGTAAATAGTGAAGGATAAGGAAACTATCTTGACCATATTTATAACACCATGTTTGCAAGGGATGATTATGTAAATCCAACAACTAATTGAAATCTTAGTTGGTGAAGTATTAGTTACTGTACATCAGATTCTGGCGAAGTATTGGAAAATTGGATGAATCAGATGCATTAAGTATCCATGAGAAAGTGCGCAAGAATTACACGGTCTGTGTGAAGGGTAGGAATTGAGGAAAGTGAGCTACCTACCTATGAAGGTTTACCTAAGTTGGCATATTTTTTTATAGAGTTTGAAGAAAAAGTCACAGAACATCAGCACTTATCCACCCTAGACTTCACATTGAAAGCTACACCCGCCAGATGGTGGGTCACACATAAAGAATCTATCTCAGAATGGCCACAATGTATAAAATTGATGGAGATAAGGTTCAAATAATAGATCATCTATATTGGTCGAAAGTATACAAGATTGACTAATGATATCGAACATATATAGTATTTTCATGTGACATGGGAGGCATGTCCACGATAGGAATGAGTTAATCAGTTCATACACATGTTAGACATGATACCAAGGAGCTGGTATACATCAATTGAACTGAGACGATGGACTATTGAATGGGATGAATTATATACTAGATTCATACACACATTTTAATTTATTGATGATCATCTATCGATTGATGTTGCATTGCATGTAATAAAGACAAAAATATTTGAAGATATCAATGTTGTAATGACAAACTTCAATCGACGCGACGTAACATTCCAACACTAGATGGAGTTCTATAATGTGATGGGATAACCTGGTGACGATGATCCACTCGACGTAAACATACCTGATATGAAGGTAAGTTTGCAGTGGAAGGATTTGGTATTTCTAGCGACCAATTTTTAAATCCACTAAAATCCAATAAAATAAATATTGGCTCACTGGAGAATCCAAAATTCGCCAATACTAGAGATTATTGGGATGATGAGATTGTCGGCAAGATCATGGATCTATTGCATGAGTTTCAATATCCGTTCCCTACAAAATTATTAGAGATGAAAGGTATTGTTGGAGACCTTGGAGAAATGAATATACCTTTAAATCCTAACACAAAACCTATCAAGCAGCGACCATACCGATTGAATCCGATATATAAAGAAAAAGTCAAGGCAGAGTTGGAACGAATGTTGGATGCAGATATCATAGAACCTGTAGAAGAATCAGAATGGATCAGTTTGATAGCAGTGCGACATAAAAATAATACTAGTGAAGTGTGGATTTGCGTCGACCTAAGAAAGTTGAACAATGCTTGTTTACATCACCCATTTTTGACTCCATTTACAAAAGAGGTATTAGAGAGTGTTGGGGGTCAATAAATTTACTCATTCACTGATGGTTTCTCTGGATACCATTATATTAGAATCACAAAGGAATAACAAAACAAGTCAACCTTTGCGATGAAGTGGGGTTATTTCCAATACATGGTAATTCCCTTTGGATTCAAGAATGCTCCTATTTTTTCCAGAATAGTAGTGGCATCCTTCAAATATTTTATTCATAAATTTCTTGAGGTATACTTCGATGATTTGACAATATTTGGGCTCATTAAGGATCATATTGAGAGCTTCAAGATGATGCTGGAACGTTGTCGCTAGTATCAAATTTCACATAACTTAAAGAAATGTATCTTTTGTGCCCCATTTGGAATTATATTGGGCCACATAGTTTGTCATGATGGAATATTGTTCGACCCTACCAAGATTACAATTATCGTCGACCTACCACCACCTACCATGAGGAAGCAATTGAGACAAACATTGGGACATATAGGATGCTACCAAAAATTTATCAAAGGATATGCGGAGGTGACTAATCCGATGGAGAAGTTATTAAAGAAAGATGTTAAGTTCTAGTGGATGGAAAATTTCCAAGAGAGTCTGGACACTTTAAAAACAAGATGGTTACAACACTCATACTTGTATTTCCAGACTGGAAAAAATAATTTCATGTACATGTCGATGCGTCATTGTTGCACTTGACGTAGTACTATCACATCTTGGAGAAGGGTCGATTGATCATCCTATTGCCTTTTCTAGCAGAAAATTATCAACAACAAAGAATAAATATACCACGATGGAAAGAGAAGGACTAGCCAGGGTATATGCTATGTAGAAATTTCAACACTAATTAATGGGTGGAGATTTCAAAATGTACACAAATCATTTAGTGTTGAAATACCTGGTTAATAAGCGAGTTTTGGGGGGGAATATTTACCGGTGGATTCTTCTCTTTCAGGAATTTTACTTTGAAGTAATTGTTAAAACAGGCCGACTGAATTCAGGACTAGATCACCTATCGATGATCTAAAGTGATGATGAACCTGGTAACCTCGATGGTAGACTCCTTGATGCACAACTCTTTGTGATAAAATGTTTGATGATCATTACTGAGACATCATACAATTTTTTACTACGGGCAATGCACCAATTGAACTTACTATTGCATAAAAGAAATAGTCAACTGTGCGAGCTGTAGACTTCCAGTTGATCGTTGGACATTTATATAAAATGGGCCCTAATGATATTCTTCATCATTGAATATTAGAGCACTAGCGACCAACTATACTAAATGATGTGCATGTTGGTGTCATGGGAGGCCACTTTGCTGGAAAAGCTACAATGCAAAAGATATTCCAAGCAGGATTGTGGTGGCCCACTATGCATGTGGATGCACATGAATACTGTCGCAGTTGTGATGTCAATAAAAGAACTAGAAAGTCGTCGCGATGAGATGGAATGCCATTAGTACCCTAAATAACTCTACAGGAATTTTATAAATGGGTTGTTTATTTTGTGGGCCTTATTAGTCTAATAGGGAAGCCCACATGTGTAAGACATATAATTACTACGATCGACTACCTTACCATATGGGATGAAGCAACAATGGTAAAATATTGTACTGCTACGACTGATTCTAAGTTTTTTTTTGAAAATGTTGTGACTAGATTTGGATGCCCGAAAATTTTGATAAACGACCAAGGCACACACTTTGTCAACCAGTTGATTGAGGAACTAACAAAAGAATTCCAGATCCAACATAGAAAGACAATGCCATATCACCCTCAAGCGAATCGTTTTGTCAAAGCATTTAACAAAATCCCAGAGAATGAATTGACAACTATTTGCAATGTCCAAAGAGATGACTGGGATCAAAAATTTTCTGCATTAATGTGGGAATATACCATGACCTATAAGAAGTTGATAGGATGAACAACATTTCCATTGGTATATGGACAAGAAGTTGTGATTCCAATGGAATACATTGTACCCAGCCTAAGGATTGTTGTGATCACAGCGATGACAAATGTTGTTTTTGTCGAGGAAATACTGTCGGAGCTGATACAGTTGGAAGAAGATCATTTTGTTGCAAGATATCATCAAAACGTTGAGAAAGAATGACAAAAAGTATGGCATGATCGCCACATCAAGAAAAAACAATTTCGGGTCATGGGACTTGTTATTTTGTATGAAATAAAATTATTTAAGCATTTGGGTAAGCTAAAAAAACATTGGTTAGGACCATATATTGTAACGCATATCACTGAAGTAGCCATAGTGCAATTACAGAAATTGTATTGACACCTATCAAGGACTGATAAGTGGAATCTGACTAAATGATTAGTAGGATAGACATGACTCATTCAAATGAAAAAAAATAGAAAAACAAAAGATAAAAAGAAAAGAGAAAAGAAATAAAAAGAAAAACAAGACCCTCTAAGAAATTTTGTTTTAATTGCAGGAAATGAGATGCCGCAAAGAAAAAACAAAGACCGTCGAATATTGATAGTATGTCACAGAGAAAGGAAAATCGTTGTAGACTCTTTGTTTATTGCAATAAAATAAATGATGGTGAAGACAATCCGTCTGTCGCAAGAAAAGGAAAATGTCAAAGGATGGATACAAATCGCAGGAATAGTGATCCTGTCGCAAGTTAAAATAGAGTCATGGAAATTACATATGGACGTAATTAATTTGAAGGCCTGAGATGTTTTGGTGATGTGCTTTTTGGTCACTTTCATCTTTATTGCACAAAAACTACAACTGATGTGAAAGGCAAGTTGCATCATGCATAGAAGTTTCCTAATAATCATTCAAATGATAAACCCATGTGACATAAAGGACAACTACCTTTCCATTTATTACCCGCTCATGTGGAGGAATGGAGAAATGAACAGCTAGATGTTATCACCATTCACATCCAACTATTCAGTTCATTCTACTACATTCAAGAGAGAGATTGTTGTCTGCAACTGCGAGAGCCAAACCGAGTTTCCACGGAGCATGGTTATTTCAATTTCCTGCACAAACACAACTACAGAATCTGGTGTCATAACCACATCACCCACACTCATATGGAATACAATGCTAGATACGTTCCACCGTAGGCTACAGTGATTGAAGAAGCTGAATAGGTTCCATTTATTCCTACAGTTAGGCTAATACCAGACCCACTGGGTCTGTTTGGTACAATAATGGGGAAACGTTCCAGAAGCTGAAAGAATAAAGAACTAACACCACCACCGTCAGAGGAGGAGGAAGAATTAGGGTTTGTGGCTATGCTACCACCATATGTTCCCCCAAGATGATCTGATGCACCATGAATTAGAGTTCCAAATAATGCTCGGTACCCACTGGTACCACAAGCTGTGTTAGAAGGAATTCAGGTGTCGTAGAACATTCTTCCAAACCTTAAGAAGCTAACCTTTGTTGATCACAACATAAGGAAATATCCAAATTTGGACATGAAGAACTACATGGTGGTTATACAACATACACCAGATGTCTCGAAGCGCCTAGCTCCAATGGAATGGGAAAGGGGCCTGTACTAGGAAGTTTTACTGTCGTTGTTGTATATGTCACATTTTTGGAGAAGCGTAGAAGTGAATTCATGTGTCAAACAGATGCTGGTATCATTCCAAGGTGGATGCCTATGGATTGAAAGAAAATTTTATGTGGATGTCGAGTTGACAACAACAATTATAGGACTACCACTTGCAAGCATAGACCCAATGCCATTTTTCAAAAAAGGTGAGGACACTATGCTAACGAACAAGATGAAGGATAAGTATGAGTTGTCTAGAGATACCATAGGCTTTTAATAATATCCATCAATGACCATACTGTTCGGTTCACAACTAAGGTGTTTGCTACCAAATTGTTAAGGAATATGCGACCAAATCAATGTATTACAAATACAATCACAATGACTGAACTCTATGAGAAGGGAGTTCAAATGAACTGGTCCCATTATTTGTTGAATGAGTTATTAGTAGATGTGGAAGAGTCATAGAAAAATTTACTTCATTCCATTATTCATGGTTTCTTATCTTGGTTTCATTTGTCACATGGTACGAACCAACGAACTACCAAGGGGTAGACATACCAGTGTGATGTCAAGGAACTTGATACCAAAATATATGGTTCGAGAAATATAATATGGAGTGAAAAAGGGACAACAATATTCAAAATTGTATACATGGAAAGGCCCTGTGCTATCAGGTTAAGCAACAAACAAGAATCACAAACAAAACTATTCAATGATTTTGAAATATTATCAAATTTATAATTGGGCCCCATCACATCTTGTTGTAGTCATGACAATATCTACAATGTTAATGATTGGCGACCCAATTCTTGTTTCCTAAAGAAGTCGAGTCCATTACCCAATATTGGTCAGAATAATGATGACTTCTTGTTGCAGATTACCTATTATCTATCGAAGAAGACTTGTGACAGGATGATCCACCAGTGTAGAAGGATGGATAATAGGGAGGGGACCCACCACCAGCAACACAAGATCCACAGAATTTTCCCAACCCTTCCAAAAATTATTCAGCACCTTTTTCATCTTCACAACAAAAGGAATGTTCCACAAATTACAAAACCTATGGAACGTTCTATCCATGTCTAAAATTTTGTCGCAGATCCATATCTGATTTGATAATATACGGATACAATCCCTAGGGTACAGGGAGTTGATAAGTATTTTGAGTGCTTCATGCTATAGTAATTAAAATAATTCTCTTACAGAGTAAGCCACACTAATAAAATATATAAATGAATGGGGATTGCTTCATCCTATAGTAAGTAAACACATTATTTTGTAGAGTAAGCCACAATAACAAACTATGTAAAAGACCCAGATGTCAGTGTCAGCCTGCCTGACCGACAACGCATCACAACTTGGTCTCGAAGCTGGTAGTGTGGCACCACGCATGAAAAAGACATTAATACCCCTCCACAACCATTCAGTCTTGTTGCGCGGGTGGGTGAAGCTATCTCGTCCCAGGCTGGCGATGCTCAAGCTTGTACCATCGACATTCAACCTGTTTTAATAGCATTGAGGATTAAGCGTGTGGGTCTTCCATAAGTACAGAAGGATCGAGATAAGAAGGTGACCATGGGAGGTGGCGAAATCCACTTGTACCCTATTGTGCATGTTTTCTTCTTTTTTTCTTCTAGTTCTAGTGGTCAATTTGTTTTATATCTTACTCAGTTGTTGCTGGTTTTAAAGTTTCACAACCTCCACGTAACTTGGGTGTCTGGGATGTCTAGGAAAAGGGGGACCCCTCGTAGGTGGAGCATTGGCTAGGTCAAGTCACAACGGGGTCTATATGTCATGCTAGAGGAGGGATACGAAGCCATAATTTCAATGTAGGTCCGTGGTTTAATTGATGACTGGGAAGGCTTCCTGGTTAACAAGCGGCTCGCCACTAGGCAAGGAGGGGAGGAAGATAAATCATTATTGGATAATAATAAAAAATGATGGGGGTTCTTAAATAAGACAGGATGGAAAGATGAATCTCATCCTGCAATACGATTGCTTCTATCAAGTCCAAAATGATCGACATTGATAACCAATTTAGTGGCCTAGGAACAACCTTTTCCTAGAAATGCCTGGTGACTGAGAAGAGGAATGTAGGAGCCATAGAAGTGGGGTGTGGAAGTACCACATGAGGAAGATCGAAATATATAGGACCAGCTTCTACTCTGGAAGATGCAACTAGCGTGCCTTTTCCTATCCCATCCATGATTGAATCACTATTCAAACGTGTGTGAGATAGTGAAGAGCCAAGCAACCAGATGTCGCCACCACCTGTGTTCATTCCTGTTACTAATTCAATCGCAAATTCAGAGGAATGGGGGTGGGCTTGTCCCACCCTAAAGGAGGCTACATGACCCTAATTTATCCATGCCTCCAGAGTCAACGCGACCACTTCCTGGTTCAGACCGCTATGTTAAGTCTTTTTGCCACAAGTTGTTATTATCTCTTCTGTTAAGTTTTTTGTATAAAGGTTGATCTTGTAGATAAATAGACAGCTTAAGGTTTTCTTGGTGATTAGGTACACATGAATTTATGTGCTCCAGTAATGCCATAAGTTCATGTGATTTTGAATGGATTGGAGTAGTGGTTTCACCACCTCATACCACCTCAAACCCTCTACCGTTATGTAAATTTTGATTTTCCTAGTTAATAGAATGTGCATCTTACAAAAAAAACTATGTAAAAGAATGGGGATAGTTTTACCCAAACTATATGTAAAAATGCAATGCACAAATGAGGATTTCTTTCTCATAGTTTGATATGCTTTGAATCATTTAAATAAGTGGAAAAAATGTCAATCAACACAAAACAATTCTACTATTGTCACAATAAATGCAATGCTCTTGGAGTGTCACTTTGTGATGACCTTAGTCACATGGTTTTGGTTCATGTTTGCATTTGAATTCATTGACAATGAAATTTGGATTGTATATGACACCTTCCAATGGGAGGAGATTCCTTGCAGGTGTCTAGGAAAATTAAGTTTGTAGACAAATACTTGAATTTGTCGTTGTTCAAGCTAACTAAAAATGTATGGTTGACCACAATAGTTGTAATTTGATGTATCCGAATGTATATCATCTGATAGGTTTCACTTTTCATAGAGTCAAAGGGGGTCATTTTCAAATCTTTCCATCAATCTTTTAAAGGTTAAAGTCTAACTGGTACTAGAGTGATTTATGAATAAGATTAAATGTTAGAAATAAGGTGGTCAGGTAGGATTTAAGATGGTTTAACCAAGTCTAATGTATGTTATTCCATGAGATTCAAATTATTAACAGCTTGAACAATGAAACCCTCAAATTGATACTAAACATATAGCAATTCAAGCCAACAATAAATCCACTATAAAAAACAAGGTGGACAGGTAGGCTTCTATGTACCATGTCTGTTATTTCATGAGACTCTGTTAAGCCAATTGGGAACAACAATTATGAACAACTTGGACATTGAAACACTAAAATTGACACTAAGCATATAGCAATTCAAACCAAAAATAAATTTATTGTCAAATATCTGCAAGATAATCTATTTATTTTTAAGTTCATTAAATGAATTGTATAAATTACATATGTGGACCAGAAATTAACGACTAAAACTAAACATTCCAATGAATAAATTTACCATTGTGGAAATTTTATGAACTCAAAGGCACTGAAATTCGCGCTCTCAATCTATTGAACACAGTGAGAGGTGAGGTGTTTGTGCTGGAACTATCTAGGTTGTTATTTGCCATCGGACATGAACCAACCACCAAGTTTATGGATTGGTAGTTGGAGTTGGACACAGATGGTTACATAGTGACAAAACTTGGTGAAGGAAACGATCAGAGCGGTAACATGGAAAATGAAGGTGAGAGAGCATAACGAAATTATTAAATGAGTAAACATATTTTAAATATGAATTCATTGTTGTTTTGAAGGACGAGGATTATTACCTGGTTTGGAAGGAAGACATAGGAAAATATAAGAATAATATTTGGATGTTGGAAGGAGAATGGGTTAGAGTATAATATTTTGAAGTTGTAAGGGAAAGGTGACCTCCTTAACCAGTGCACTCTTAGTGACCTCACACTCCTCCTCAGAAACCTCGTCATATTCATGCATAGACACTACCTTAACATTTACTGTGTTCTTGCACAGAATAAGAACCGCACCTGCGGGTTCCTTGAACCCACAAACCCTCGTCGTTAACCCTTCGGAAAGATAAATTTTCAAATATGGAAATGGGTATGCCCAATATTCTTTGTTCATACCACGACCCTAAAAATATGTAGCCAAAATATTTCGTGAGGAAAAACACTAGTTATTAACGATTTGAGGAAGTGATAAAGAAGACTTTGCTATAGCCTAAACCTGTAACCACCAATACTCCATTAATGTCTTCAAGTAGGTTTGTAGCTATGTTCCCATGGAAGGTAAGCATGGTATTCAAAAGGAAGGAAAATATTGAATCAGAATGCTGAATTCGTGTGATGAAGTAAGCCACCAAATAGGAGGAAAACACATTAATGGATTGACCAGATGACAACCAAATCAAAGGAAAATAGTAGACTGACCATCAAACAGGAGGAAAACATGTTAATTATCGCCAAAATAGTATGAAGATAAATGTCAGGTTTCTATTCACCATACCAACAAGGAATCTTCGATACTTTTCTCCATTGTTTAATGCCTTTGGTGTAACAAGCTTGAGTCTAAGTTCATCAAAGATCTCCTAGTGGTTGTGTAAACTCTAATTTTTTGTACTTTCCAAAATTTTCAAGTTTGACTATGGACAACAATAAGTATCTAGTTAAAGTTCTCAGGCCTGTGAACTTCAAAACAACCCTTCCAATGATTGATTTTGACTTTGAAATTGTGAAGCTTAGGGTTGAAAATTTGAAGACATAGAAAGTATATTAAGATGATCAAATGAATCTTTGTGCTTATTAGAATCATATTTTCATTGTGTCTTGCGCGTTTTGCACAAAGTACCAAAATTCCTTCCATTGATTCAGACTAGCCTTTCAGTATGAAAATTTTGTTAAGAATTTGATTCAAGGGAATTTCCCCTTAAAATTAGATTCATACAAAAAACGATACTACAACTAACCCTTGAGGATTAAAAATGTTTAGAAACATCTTGTCCCACCCTCAAGCACTTAACCAAGTATTAGATTGTCAGTACCTGATGAACCCTAATCAATCCACTGGAAGGAGAAAACATATCAAAAGTTGTGTTTGAAAAAACAATCAACTCAGACTTGGATTTGGTTGAGTTGACCCTCAATCGAACCAACTCGGCCCTTGAACTAGTTTGGGTGATCAGTTCGGTACCAAACCAAGAATCATGGTTAAATTGGAATTGGACTCAATCTAGTTGATCGTTAACCAAACCAACCGGGTCATTGAACCATTTCAACCAAAAAATCATCAACTGGGCCTAGTCTGTACCAAGTAAATCAAGGTGTTAGGATTATTAATCCTCCCTTGATAAAACTGTCTATTAGATTAATTTTTCCTAACTTAGGAGTTTTAATTAATTAATTAAAGTCCACTAGTACCATTGGGTCCGCATGGCCTGATGGGGCCACATGTACCAGTTACTAGAGTGTGGGGAACACAACTAGAGGTTATCTTCCATTGACTGTATTTACATCCATCAGATTAGGTGCCTCCTAGATCAATCCCTACATTTTAGGAGCCACTGGGAGTCCCGACACTAACCTTATTCAATTAGTTAGAGTTGGAACTAGTTAAGCTTAGTTAATTTCCTGTAACATTTAGGTAGATCACAATCAGTTCAGTTAGTGCTAGTTATGCATGGCTTCATGTGGATTAGGTGCCTTTGATCACCTACCACTTTAGTTAGACTGAGTTAACTGTTTATTACTGATTGTGTGAGTTGTTTAGACATCTGGAGTTAGCTATTTTGACTCCGATATTGATTGAGACATCCTGAGTTAGCTAGTCAGTTAGGTATAGTCACATCCAGTTGGTAGATTTGAATTCTCTCCTAATGGATTCAAATTATTTCCTTATGTAAACTATTGTAACATCGGGTTTAATTAATGACAATGATACTGTAATTACCTGAGCTATACTCATCCATTTCCTGTGTGGTTTGTTTTGTTCCGTGTGTATCTTCATTCTCCTTTTACTGAAACAATAATATTTGACTCATTACTTGAAGATCTAAATAGCACATCAATTTTAAAATGTTATCAAAGCCATCTCAAGAAGGATTCATGTTTGTCTCTCTCCATTGAACAACGAAAGTAGCTGGGTTTCAACAGAAGTATAGTGATTTGCTTCCTCTGAATTTATTCAGAGTGGCTGTGTGGGCGTGACAGACCCTAAAAAACTATTCATGTCGAGAAGGAAAGCATGATTGTAACACAGTTCGAATGTTTTAGTGTTTTTTAGTGAAAATCTACAGGTTCTACGCAGCTTGTGTGGATATATTGTATTGTTTCAACTGGAGAATTATGGATTCTCTACCTTCTGCTCCTCAGATCCTTACACCCTTGAATTATATCTATTGGAGGGAAGATATGCATATTTCCTTGTGCAACAAGGGATACTATAGGATAATACTTGGAAGGGAGTTTGAGCCCCATAGCTAGTTGAGAAGAACAAGTTTCTGAACCGCTTAGATGAAGCTTTCAGTTATCTATGCACTCATATATCCAAAGATCTCTTCTTCCATCTTGAAGGTTTGAGGACACCCAGAGAATCCTGGGAGAATCTTGAAGTCTTGTTTGGAAAACAAGATGAGCTTCAAGGACACCTCCTAGAGAATGAGCGGATAACCTTACATCCAAAGTTTTTTGAAACAATAGAGAAATTCTTTGCTAAATTCAAGTCTCTTACACTCCAATGCAGACAGTGCGGAATAGAAAGAAAGGATGAGAAAAATGTGCTTTCCATTCTCAGCAAACTTAGCCCATAGTATTTATATTTGTCTCAATATTCCATTCAAAAGGGGATTCCTTTCTGGATTGGAAAAATCCTTCACTTGATTCCTTTTCTGAGTCCTTGATCAAGGAGCAAGAGAAGTTTATTTGAATGGGAGTCATCAAGACCTCGAAATATTAAGCTCTCCTACTGGCAGACTCTTTAAAAATGAAATCCAAAGGGAAATCAAAGAAAAAGCAGCCCAAAGCAGCTGATTCAAAGCCTAAACAGAATCAACAGACTTTCGAAGGAGCCTCCGGATCTAAGAAGAATATTTTTGAAAAGAAGTTATGTCCCTATTATGCAAAGGGTTTCCATCTTGAATATCATTGTATGAAGAAGCAGATTGATCAATTTTCAGCTCTCCTCAAGCAGCATAACATTGCTCTCCCACAAGGAGCAAAGAATGCTGATGAAGAACCACAAACAAAAGAAGATGAAAGCTGCCATGCTTTGAGAGCTATCCTTACTCAATATACAACATACATAATTGATTCTAAAGCATCCAATCACATGGTTTCCTCCAAAAAATCCTTCTCCGCCCTAACACTGTCAAAGGGGCCTAATATTCACATTGGCGATGATTCCTAGATTCCAGCAGAAGGAAGGGGCTTAGTGAGAATGAAGCACAATGAGTTTGAAGAATGTCCTCTATTTTCCCTCCCTTGCAGCTAACCTGTTGCTGTTTATCAGATGACTCATACAGGCTCTCTCAAGAGAGTTACATTCGATTCAGAGACAGTTGAGATCACAGAAAAAGCCACTGGACAAATCATAGCGAAAGGTATTGCAAATCACTCTACTAAAGCTTATGAGTTCTCACATTTCTTACCTGTCTCTCCTCCTACAACTTCACTGTCTCATGCTAAACCTTCTTTCGCATGAGAGCTTTGGCCATCTCAATTTCAAATATATGTAGCAAATTCACAATGATAAAATGGTTGAAGGTTTTCCTTCCATCCAAACTTCCAATGGAGTATGTGCTGGTTGGTTGGTAGGTAAGCATCCAAAAAAGAGTTATGATATTGGGAAGGCACATAGAGCCGCCTCTATACTTGATTTGATACAGAGCGATGTAGTTGGACCTATTCCCACAAAATCCATTAATGGTTGCAGGTATTTCCTCACCTTTATTGATGATTGTTCTAGGTACTGCTAGATCTACTTCATGAAACAAAAATCAGAAGTTTTTGAGACTTTTAAAGTTTTTAAGGCTATGGTTGAGAACGGCTTCAATAAGAAGATCAAGGCAATAAGATTTGATAAAGGAGGAGAGTACATCAAAGGAAACTTCCAGAATTTCTGTGAATTAGAGGGGATTCCAATGGAATAATCAGTTCCATACACACCACAACAGAATGATGTGGCCGAGAGCAAGAAGATATCACTGAAGGAGATGGAAACATGGCTTCTCCTCTTCCTCCTTCTCTTTGGGATGAAACTATAAACTGTGCTTCGTATTTGCAGAATATAGTGCCTCATACATCAGTGGTTGGGGCCACTCCATTTGAAGTACTGCATGGGTATAAGCCCAATGTATCTCATTTGAGTTTTTGTTTCCAAAGCTTGGGCCAAATACTACTTGACAAGAGGAATTCCTTCCAAGCCCAAAGTAGTGAATGCATTCTATCGGGATACACAGAAGACGCAAAAGCTTACAAATTGATGGAGGTTGGAACCAGGAGATGCTTCATTGAGAGGAGTGTCCAGTTCGAAGAAGATCAATTGTATGACACACCACTATCAATATAACATGAAGGTATAACCATTTCTCCACCTATTTTTGATGATGATGATTTGCTACAGGTTTCGGATTCAGATGACGAAGATCAAATCCAACATGATCCTGTTATTGAGACTGAATCTCATGAGATTTTAGATCCAGAACTAGCACCCACTCTAAATCAGAAGCCTAAACCCAGATGGGCTCGGAAGATTCTATATGCAGCTGGAAGTGGTACTGGAAATACAAAAAACAGAAGAAGAACTAGGTCCCAGTATTAGAATGAACATGTTGCACTATCTCTCATAGATTTGCTCCCTACAGAGTGGTGCAACAAAGTTCCAGGTCAGTTCTACTTGATGATTGCAAATGATCAGCTACATGTCCCATAGAAGAATCTTGATCATTCTCTACCTTCACCACCCAGAAGAAACATACATAGTCATTGGTTCAGAAGAACATTGAGAGGTTCACATGCACAACTTCAGGATGATGCTACATAGAAGAACCATACTGCTGCATAGTGTTGCAAATTGCAACAAAGTTTTTGACAAGTTATTTTTCTAAGGAGGAAGCTTCTTTCTTCTAAATATAGCTTGCAGATTGCTATTTTCTTGCTTATTTTTAAGGGGGGGGGGGTTTCCCATGAGGTTTTCCCCTATTTCCTCAATTGTATTAAGCAACATTATATCTTTTATATTGTATTTGGGTGACTTATGGCCTTGTTGCCAGGGCCCACAGTTGTCCAAATTAGGATTCGAGGGGGGGTGTTAGAATTTTTAATCCTCCCTTGATAAAACTATCTATTAGATTAATTTAGCCTAACTTAGGAGTTTTAATTAATTAATTAAAGTCCACTAGTACCATTGGGTCCACATGGCCTAATGAGGCCACATGTACTAGTTACTAGAGTGTGGGGAACACAACTGGAGGCTATCTTTCACTGACTGCATTTGCATGCATCAGATTAGGCGCCTCCTAGATCAATACCTACATTTTAGGAGCCACTGGGAGTCCCGGCACCAACCTCCTTTAGTAAGTGGGAGTTGGAACTATTTAAGCTTAGTTAATTTTCAGTTAGATCACAATCAGTTTAGTTAGTGCTAATTATGCATGGCTGCATGTGGATTAGGTGCCTTTGCTCACCTACCACTTCAGTTAGACTGAGTTAACTATTTATTAATGATTATGTGAGTTGTTTAGACATATGGAGTTAGCTATTTGGACTCCGATATTGATTGAGACATCCTGAGTTAGCTAGTCAATTAGGTACAGTCACATCCAGTTGGTAGATTCCGATTCCTCCCTAATGGATTCAAATTATTTGCTTATGTAAACTATTGTGAGACCAGATTTAATTAATGACAATGATACTGTAATTACCTGAGCTATACTCATCTTTTTTTTGTGTGGTTTGTTTTTTTCGGTGTGTATCTTCATTCTTCTTTTACTGCAACAATAATATTTGACTCATTGTTTGAATATCTAAATGGCACAACAATTTTAACACAAGGAACTATGGGATCCGAAATACACATATGTATGGTGAAAAACTTGATTTCTATAAGAAAAAACTAAATACCTAGACCCTAAATATAGTCTAGGTGCAACAATGATAACATGTCTTATGGAAATAAGTGTGCCAATATATGTGATTTGAACTCGAGACAATAGGTTGGAAAATGAACCCATTGTTGAGATCAAAAGAAGACATGATATCTACATTGATCTTTTCAACAAACCGTAATCCAATCATCAAACCTACAGATTTATAACAACACTTAATATAGACAAGGGAGATGTTCACATACCATATCTTTGTCCAAGAGACATCAACCATAAGTAAGAACAATCAACCACACGTAGAGTGAATTCTTAAGTGCCCTTAGGAAAAGAATGAATGCCTTCACTTGACTGAGATGATACAAATGAGAAGTGTAACCTTTGTATTTATACACTGTTTATGGGCTCATTGTATCTATTTACCACTTATTGTTCGACAAGTTTTTCCCATTTTCCCTATTTTTCAACTTTTTCCTAGATTCTTAATTTGTTGTACCCTTGCCAAATTATATCCACCAAAACTCATGATTTTTCAAAACCAATCCAAAGCATTAATGGCTGCTTGTTTCTCATCACAATACTGACACACAATCCATTTCCAATCTGAAGTTATTCCACAAAAGTTCTTAAAAGATAAAAAATATAATGCACAAATTTTTTAGACTAGCCAAATCCCATTGATTGAAAGTAATTAATTTGATGGGCTGATACAAAACACTAACATAATACAAGAACATACAGGGAAGGACAAAAAAACATCCATTTTTCCACCCAACAAGCCACCTCTATGGATCTATAAAATAAACAAATAAAAACACAAATGGAATCATATAAACTTTCATAAAATTTAACCTTGGTTATTAAAAAAAGAGCATTTCCCTTGGCGTTGCTAAACCCTAAACCCTTGAGAAAAACTGGCAAAACAACTACTCATTATACTTTTTCATCTTTTATTTGATTTTTGTTCTATGCAAGTTTACCCCAAATCACAGATCCCATAAAACAAAGTGAACATAACAGGCAAACAATTGATGAGATTCACAAATCCTCCCTATAGAGTTTATTCAAACTTATGCATCCAAAAATTGGTTTAGCGGTGTATTTATTTTCCTTTTGGTCTTCAAAAATATTAGAAAAGATAGGAATCTAAATCTTGCAGTTTGCTTGTTTGAAATAAAAATCTAGGGTATGGTCATGAAAAAAAATAGAGGACAATGGGAACATTTTACTTAGATCGATCTTTTGCTGCTCCAACTTAGCAACAAGAATTTCCTCCTTCTCCTTAGTGAGCTCTGATACATACGACATATTAATGTTTATTAATGGTTACTTCACAACAAAAGAAATATATCTGAGTGCACAGTGGGGAAGATAACCAAGTGAAAGAATAATATACATGTAAGCCTTGAGGGTACCACTAGGCATGAGCGAAGGGCCATTGAGAGTCCAAATTGAAATATTGTCGAATCCAATTTGCTCACTATTGCAATGAATATGAACAGAAAGTAGAAAAATTTAAAGGTCATGGAGTAGGAAAAGATGATTAGGAAAAACTAGAGGAAAGCTGCCATGAGGCATTTCAAAACCCTAGGAACGATGCTCATAACCCTCTTGTAGGAAATTTTCTTTCCTGTGTAGATGGAGGCCACAGTATACACCCGAACCGTCGTTGAAAGCAATGAGAAGGCCAAAATGAAAACTACATAGTCCACAAGAAAGGAGAAGATATATGTCCATTACCATGTCAATTCCCTCATGATCCTCTCACAAGTCGTAGTGCCGACCTCCACATGATAAAATATTTCATTCCAAGGAATTTTATAGAGCAGATATTCAGAGACCAAATGGCGCCCTAGAATTGCAAAACAAAGGGGAAGAATAGGGTTAGGGTGAGAGCCCCTAGCAGTTTAGAGAAGGAGATAAGGATCTTTAAATCCTCCTCAATGATTCCCTCGATTTCGAGGAATTGTAGATCTTTTAGTTCTTTGTCCATGGGTTTTCTCTGCTCTAGAAACTAATATCAGAAACACTAGCTTTATCCACTACTAAAATTTCTGTGTGGAAGAATGAATATTGTCTTCCTGGATGTGGTTGTGGTTGTGGTTGTGTGCGTATAGATGGATGGGATGAAATATTAAAGCGTGAAAAAGGTATGGCCCATTTGTTATCAATGCAACTGACCCCGATGAGAGCTGAATCAAAACATTAAATTCACACGATGAAGGAAGCCACCAAATAGGAGGAAAACACATTAATTACATCAACGACCAAATCAGAGGAAAATAGTAGACTGACCGTCAAATTGGAGGAAAACACGTTAATTATCATCAAAATAGTATGAAGGAACATGTTAGGTTTCTATTCACCATACCAATGAGAAAGCTTTCGAGTGTTTTCCTCCATTGTTTAACGCCTTTGACGTAATTAGATTATTTTATCCAAATGAATTTCATAATTAGTTAACTTAGTGATGGAGAATCATATTCAATATAAAATAAAAATTAACATAGTAAATCATTTAATTTTTAGTCATTGCTATTTTTTTTTGTAAGCAGCAGTAGAGATTCATATTCATAATAACAAAAGAAATGTACAAAGCATCAAAAGCTTGCTACAGGGGCTTTAAACTAACATGCCACCTGCCCAATCTGTCAAAAATACTGGAGTTGGGGTTTTCAGAAAAAATGGGAAAGTATGTTCTCTCTAGAGCTATATACTTTGACTGACATATTACATATTAAAAACTGACAGTAGACAGACATGAAATTTACACAATTTAAAAACAAGGAGACCCAAAAAAATGTGAGTCGCAGAGGGAACCGAGGATGATAATGGAGCATCTAGGGTGTTGCATCTCGTGCAAAGAAGTTCGGTATCTCCTCCAGGATCGAGCAAGGTCCATAATATTCCATTGCATTCCGAGGTTGCGTCTCCTGTATCGGTTGAGTAACGATGAATTCGATTGGAGCCTCATGGCCACGCTTGACAGGCGTAGCGATTCTCGTATTTTCCCTATGTTCCTGCAACATACCAAGATAATTTTATGTCACTGCAGAGGTCTCACCCTTCCCACGCTGGTTCTTGTCTCCATCATCGTCCATGTTGCCTACACTGGGAAACACCGAATAATGTCTCAAGTTAAAATTTGCTTCCAGGGAGCTGAGCTGCATATCAGTCTGGTTGATACAGGTGCACATGCATTGGGACAAATCCCTAGAACCATTCCATTTGAGAGTCATGTCCTCCATCAAGAACCCCAACATATTTTTAATCATCTAGTAATGATTAATTCTACCACCACTTCGTCTGGAAGCCAGATGATCTGAGACCGCCTTGGATTCTGACTCTTCGATCATATATCTAATTGGTATGGATACTTGTGCCACAAAACCATCAGTATCCCCAAGGTTCCTTACGACGACCACTGCCTCGACTTGTGCTGCGTCTACGTGCAGCTCCTTCTTGTCTGGGCATCTTCTTCTTCGGCATTGCAAGTAGGCTCACAGAGGAGTGAACATAGAGTAGAAGCAGGAAAACAAGAACGCCCATAGAGAAGAGGTTAGCAGGCATCATTGTTTGAAGTGTCAACATCATGGAGCTCTATGTTAAGGGTGGGAGGTTTGAGGCTATTTTTTTTTGCTATAATACAATGGATTCTTAGTTACATTCTACTTTATTCAAGATTGAGTTATGATTGTTAGTTACATTCTACTCTATTTAACATTGAGTTATGAGGGGGAGGAGTTAGAGTCTCCTTTTTCCTTTCACACTTTACTCGGAGTTCCCAAACCATGGCTGGCATCCCTAATGTTTCTACACATTTAGTGAAATATCATATTCTCTAGTATTGTGTATTTGCGTTTTGCTTTTGGGATAGTAATTCTAATGTTTTGGATCAATTGTAAAACCTATATATATATATATATATATATATATATATATATTTGTTTGCCTATCTCCCAACTAGTTCACTCCTGGGAACTAAACCCAAATTGCCTGTGCTAATAAGACCTACATTTTAACTAAATAAACTAACGAGAATTAACAAATATAAATTTAAACTATAACCAATCTTATCTTAAAAAAAATATTATGATTTTTATAATTCAAATATATAAACTTTGAAAAACATGTAATTGACCATTCAACTAAAAGACATCAAGGTTTCATTGTTCACATGTCATCAATTATCTTAGCATTCCTAGACTCTTTGTTGTCTTCCTTTAGAGACAGAAGTTAAATGACAGGAGATTCTTTGTGGGAAACATTGTACCACCTTTGCCTTTGCCTTTGCCTCCACCTCCAACTAACTATTTTCAGAACTAAATCAAATCCCTCTCAGATTTAATTTAGCTTTGCCCTTAAGCCACTTGCCACCCTAATAATTAAAAGGCCATGCTAAACCAAAAAAATAAAAATAAAAATTATAATTCGTAGTCGTTTCAAGATTTTTCAAAATGCTGCTTAGTTATATTTAAATTAAACCTAACTGCATAAATTTAAAACGTTCATGTGACAGTTCTAAATATCCACATGCACGCCGTTATATTTAATTCAAATGACAAAATACCTGCAATTAATAATTATTTAATTAAAATATTATTTTCCCGAACTCTGAGAGTCTGAGTACTGCATTTCGTCAGATCTTTGACCAAGAAGACATTGTCGGCTGTTATCCAACTCGTTTCCACGTGGTAAAGTTCACAAGTGAAACGTAACTATATGACACGTGTCGTTATCAGCACCCACGTTTTAGTCATGGACTAATAAGGTCCACATCGACTAAGAGGGTACGAGTCATGACTTGTGCAGCTGTGCACATTTGTAGTTCTTATACGTCCCTTATCTTACAATTCAAGATGGCTTACAAATTGTGACAATATAGTATATCTACAAAGTAGGAAAACTTAAAAGGTATTATAATTAAAAAACTGATAATTATCTACAAGATAATGATTCACACATGTTTAAATCAATTAAATTTTTTAAACACCTTTAAATGCTTTTCTTCTTATTTGAGACAATGCTATTATTTTGATTATATTATTTGAACACCTTTAAATGTTTTTTCTCTTATTTGAGACATTGCTAATTATATCATCAGTAGTATTATAAATGTTTGAAATTTTTATTTTTGTTTTCCATATAATATGGAATACATTTTAGATTAATTTTTGGAAAAAAAATATATGATATTTAAACTTTTATTCTTTTGGGTCTTAAAGGTATTTGAAGATACTCAATTTATTTATGTTTTCAAAAAATGATTTACACACTTCAAAATTTAGATTTTGGGAAAAGAAGACCTACAAAGTAGTATGAAAAGATAAGGATGATGAGAAAGTATGACATTAAAAGGTCAATCAATGGTGATAGAATTGTGACATAATTATTATAGATGCCACATATATAACAAGTTTCACAAGACAAAAAGGACCCACAAAGTATGACAAGACAAATAACACTTATAACACATGACTTTGAAATTAACAAAATATCAAATGAGTAAGAAATCACAAGAAAAGAAACACCTAGCGTCGTACAAAAACAATAATTCAAATGTGGATGTTTACCAAACAATGTATATCCAAATTATATTTTAGTTGAAACTTGAATGGGATAGTTCTGAACCACTAATTTATAGGAGTCTTTTGTTTAATAATTGCCTTGAAATGTCCATTCTACAGTCCAATTTAGTTGAGATGTGACATACAATAGTAGATATGGAATCTTTAAACTTAGTAAAGCAACACTGAAATGTAGATTTTATATATAAAAACCAAAATCCTCTATGTCACAATGCCAATGCTTTTACCTCTAGTCGTATTCTCATTCATTTCATTTTTTGACTTTTTGTTTCATGCTTTTATAGATTTTGGTGCTATATATATTGTTATCTTTTCAATGTACAAGTTAAAATATTGTCTTAAAATATACATGGTGAATTTTTTTATCTTTTATCTTCTAAAATGTAGATGGACCATTGGGTTGTAGCGTTGTAAATTTGCATTAATATTTTAAAACTAGTGTACGTTCTATTTTAAATTGAGATTTATTCATCTTGGGTATCAATATGGATGTAATTTTGGATTACATGTGGCTAGTGCATTATAAACCTATAATTATATACATGAACATTCATATATAAAGAGAGTGAAGAAGAAGAAGTAGTGGTCACATCCATAACAAGTTTAATATTATATCAGAAGGACATAATGTACAGTGGGTGATATTCATCTCTATCACATTATGGATCAACAACTTCTAAATATGCAATGTAGAATCATTTGGACAATTATAACTGTTAACTATTTGCATGTTGTCCTAACCAAATCGACTACACTAGGACAACCATTATGTGGTCGGTTAGGAGGACCTAATTAACTCGTTGACTAGGCTCTTCCAACATCTTTCCCACCTCGAAATCCTTCTTCGTCCTGAAGAGACCAGGAAGATGTGCATATACAAAAGTTACAAAATGACCACAAAAATCTTTTAATTTTTCATGGTTGTGAAGGAGTGAACGTTGCCCTAGGTGAGGCGGTTTCAACACATGCTTCGACTATGCCATCGATAGAGATAGTAAGTCGTCGTTGAAAAAATTCCCAGTCGGTTAGAATATATTGTATATTTGTTTTGAGTGTTGTAAGTTCTGAGAATCACAAAACTTTCTTTGACAATGACCTATTTTGTATTTTTTGAAGGTTGGGACTGAGATATTGGTGTTGAAGTTCGAAGACAAGAATTAATTTGTATATGTGATTGGTTAGAGGACTAACTTCGCCCTATGTAGTCTTGGGTTCATGGAACCATTGATTCACCTTCGTCTACATATCTAAACTGCGTTGTTTTTCCATTGTAATTTGTTCTTCTAAAATCACATTGATCTCTGGATCTATTGCAATCTTTCTGGTATATAAATATGTTATAAATAATAATCAAATAATCAAACATATATTATATGTAATAATAAAATAAAATAAAATAAATTATAACTAAATTGAATAATAATAATAAGAAGAAGAAGAAGAAGAAAAAGACATGACTATTTACATAAAGGCGTGTTAGCACTCCATAAATTTCATGCCAACCACTTTTGTAGCACTGGAAGTACAAAATAGAGCAGTTTCATTGCAAAAGTTTCTAGTTTGATCATTACCGCTTCAATCATGACACCCTATAATTACATGCCAAATGATGAGCCTGATTGATCTCATTCTATAGCACTTGCTTGCTTGTTGTTGGCATCGTTGTTGAACAATGAAAAACTTAAAGAATATTTTGGGAAAAGGTTATAAGTTTTGGCAAATAAAAAAGGGGGGTTTTAAGGATAAATTAGGTCTCGGTCACTATGTAGGTTTTTAATTGTTTTTGTAAAATGTATTGGGTTTGGGGCCCAATATCCAAGTTGCATGCCAATGCAACAACCAACACACAAGTCCAGCGACCATGCGCTAGGCCAAGACATGAGGAGGAGGAGCCCACAAGGGGAATATATTTCTCTACCTATCAATATGTTTCACAAGCATTAGCATATATAAGCAGTGGTTGTATTGTTTCCCTCAATGAATGTGGGATATATCCCATAGAGCAAACAAATAAAAGGTGCCAACAAAATATCTAATCCCTAACACTATGTTTGCAGGTGTCAAAAAGGCGTGCCTAAGCATCGACACCACCGAGTTTAAATCCACATGTCAAAGGTATTAAAGGCAAATGACATATATTTTATCATTATTTCTTGAAGAACCCTAGGATTTTCATGTGTCGATCATTGTAATCAGACTGAAATTGGAAAAAGAGGCATCAAAGTCTCTACTTGAAATCCCTATTCAACAAAAGAGGAAAAAGATTCCTAAGGTTCAACCATACAAACAGTAACAGGGTGATGATCCAAAAATGAAGACGTTAAAAGTACAATTAAAAGGAGCCCAATTGATGATTGTTCAGTTAAAGGAAGAGGAAAAAAAAATAGGGTTGAAGTGGATGATAGTTTGGATATATATGAAAGAGATTTGATGGATTCCATAGGAATGTTAAGGAGAAGACTACCCCTACATCGACAGGAAACTTATACAAGCAAAACATATTCCTTAAAGAAAAAAAATACAATTTTGAAAAGAGAGATGCAAATGACGAAAGACGAAGTCAATAAAGGTAATCTAAGGATTCTTGTTGAAGCTATTTATAAGCTTGATGAAGTCAAATACCAACGTGATTAAAATGAAACATTGGAATCTTGGAGTAAGTATAAAAGTGACTAGACAATGTTTTTGCAGAAAACACAGTTTTCATAATTTTTGCAATGCCAAGAGTATAAAAACAGGGGAAAACACTACAGAAGTTCTGGAGACCTAAAGAGAAGTTTGTAGTTCCATCATGCAGTAGATGGAAACATCATGGGATACAAAGCAAGATTCGCAGCACGAGGCTTCTCACAAAAAGAAGGCATAGACTACAAAGAGACATTTGTAGCCAGTAACAATTGAAACACATACATGATGATATTGATGAAGATCTTAACCTTTGCTACAATCTTGAAGATGAAATTATATACACTAGATGGATACATAGAATACTAGTAGCATAGGAAGCTACTTGTCACTCCGGTACAGAATGTTTCAGTACATAGAGTACAAAAGACAGAGGGAGTATGATGGTTCGCTTTAGAGGGAGCGACCACAGAAAATCTAAGGTTCGACATGGTATGACAGGATGGATAGATTACTGATGACTCTAGGTGTTACTGAGAGTAAAGTAGATTCCAACCTTTGCTTCAAGGTTGAAGGTGAAAGACTAGTGATGCTCCTGTTATGTATCGATGTACTATTTTTCTAGGCATGGAGGTGTGGCAGAATACAGATGGAATCTTCCTTGGACAAGGGAAGTATGCAGTAGAGATCCTGAAAATATTTGGGATGATGGATTGCAAGGCTGTGGCCACACCTATGGCATCGAACCTGAAGCTATTGAGCGATGCTTCATCAGAGTCGGTTGATGCTTACAATGTATCGTCAGATGATTGGGTCCTTGATGTACCTGACGAACACGAGACCAGATATTTGCTTTGCTGTGAACACCTTGAGCCAGTTCCTGACAGATCCGAGACATGTTCACTTGATTGCTGCAAAGCATATTCTGAGGTACCTGAAGGGTACAGTTGATTATGGGATCAAGTACAATGCGAATTAGAAGATTAACCTAGAGGGTTATGTTGATTCAGATTGGGCAGGAAGTGCCATCGATAGGAAGAGCACTTCAAGGTGTTGCTTCAGTATGGGATCAGGTGGAATCTCTTGGTTTAACAGGAAGCAATCCTGTGTGGCACTGAGTACAACTAAAGCACAGTATGTCATAGCTTGTTCAACTAGTTGTGAGGCAGTATGGATGAGGAAGCTACTGTCTGATTTATTTGATCTCCAGTTGGATGCTACTTGTATACATTGTGACAACCAGAGCTGTGTAAATTTGTCAGAGAATCCAATGTTCCATGACCAGTCGAAGCATATCGAGATCAAGTATCACTATATCAGGGATATGGTGCAGAGGGGAGTAGTGAAGCTCCAGTATGTTGTGACGAAGGAACAAATAGCTGATGTATTGACGAAGCCATTGGCTAGGCTGAAGTTCGAGTACTTCAGGGATAAGCTTGGTGTTCTCCAAGTAAAGGTTTCCTCCAAGGGAAAGTGATGAGACCCATAGCCATTTTGACATGGTGAGAGGATTGGTTCCTTCCATGGTCAGATGTAAGGGTTGAGCCATTTTGTCATGGTGAGAGGATTGGTTAATAATAATAATAACTTGTTATTGTTAGTGGTCACATCAATAACAAGTTTTATATTATATTAGAAGGACATAATGTGCAATGGATGATATTCGTCTCTATCATATTATGGATCAACAACTTATAAATATGAAATGTACAATCACTTGGACAATTATAACTGTTAACTATTTGCATGTCGTCCTAACCAAATTGACTACACTAGGATAGCCATTATGTGGTCGGTTAGGAGGACCTAACTAACTCGTTAACTAGGCTCTTCCAACATCTTTCCCACCCAAAAATCCTTCTTCATCTTGAAGAGAACAGGGAGATGTGCATATACAGAAATTACAAAATGACCACAAAAATCTTTTAATTTTTCATGGTTGTTAAGGAGTGAACATTGCCCTAGGTGAGGTGGTTTCAACACATGCTTCGACTTTGCCATCAATAGAGATAGTAAGGCGTTGTTGAAAAAATTCCCAGTCGGTTAGAATATATTGTATATTTGTTTTGAGTGTTGTAAGTTCTGAGAATCACAAAACTTTCTTTGACAATGACCTATTTTGTATTTTTTGAAGGTTGGGACTGAGATATTGGTGTTGATGTTTGAAGACAAGGATTAATTTGTATATGCGATTGGTTAGAGGACTAACTTCGCCCTGTGCAGTCTTGGCTTCATGCAACCATTGATGCACCTTCTTCTACATATCGAAAATGCGTTATTGTTCCATTTAATTTGTTCTTCTAAGATCACATTGATCTATGGATCTATTGCAATATTTCTGGTATATAAATATGTTATAAATAATAATCAAATAATCAAACATATATTATAATAATCTTACATATATTATATGTAATAATCAAATAAAAGAAAATAAATTATAACTAAATCGAATAATAATAATAATAATAATTAAAAGAAGAAGACATTACTATTCACATAAAGGCATGTTAGCACTCCATAAATTTCACGCCAACCCCTTTTGCAACGATGGAAGTAAAAAATAGAGTAGTTGTTCGTGATTGATCTCATTCTATACCACTTGCTTGCTTGTTGTTGGCATCATTGTTGAACAATGAAGAACTTAAAGAATATTTTGAGAAAAAGTTACAAGTTTTGGCAAATAAAAAACAGCGGTTTCAAGGCTAAATTAGGTCTTGGTCACTGTGCAGGGTTTTAATTGTTTTTGTAAAATGTATTTGGTTCAGGGGCCCAATATCCAAGTCACATGCCAATGTGTCAACCAACACACAAGTCCAGGGATCATGCGCCAGGCCAAGACATGAGAAGGAGGAGCCCATAAGGGGAATATATTTCTCTACCCATCAATATGTTTTACAACCATTAGCATACATATGTAGTGGTTGTATTGTTTCCCTCAATGAATGTGGGATACATCCCACAGAGAAAACAAATAAAAGGCACCAACAAAATATCTAATCCCTAACACTATGTTTGCAGGTGTCAAAAAGGCGTGCCTAAGCATCAACAACACCAAGTTTAAATCCACATGTCAAATGTATTAAAGGAAAATGACATATATTTTATCATTATTGCTCGAAGAACTCCAGGATTTTCACGTGTCGATCATTGCAATTAGACTGAAATTGGAAAAAGAGGCATCAATGACTCTACTTGAAATCCCTATTCAACAAAAGAGGAAAAAGATTCCTAAGGTTCAACCATACGAACAATAACAGGGTGATGATCCAAAAATGAAGAAGTTAAAAGTATAATTAAAAGGAGCCCAACTGATGATTGTTCAGTTAAAGGAAGAGGACAAAAAAAATAGGGTTGAAGTGGATGATAGTTTGGATATATATGAAAGAGCTTTGATGGATTCCATAGGAATGTTAAGGAGAATACTACCCCTACATCGACAGGAAACTTATACAAGAAAAACATATTCCTTAAAGAAAAAAAATACAATTTTGAAAAGAGAGATGGAAATGACAAAAGACGAAGTCAATGAAGGTAATCTAAGGATTCTTGTTGAAGCTATTTATAAGCTTGATGAAGTTAAATACCAACGTGATTAAAATGAAACATTGGAATCTTGGAGAAAGTATAAAAGTGACCATAGAATGTTTTTATAGAAAACACACTTTTCATACTTTTTGTAATGCCAAGAGTATAAAAGCAGGGGAAAATACTACGGAAGAAATTCTAGATGTTTCCTTTTTTAGTCAACAAATTTAGGAGCATATAACAAGAATATGGTAGGTGATATCAACAAAATGAAAGAGGTTTTCCTCAATAACAAGTTCATATACAAAACCTCTCTCAGTTTTTTCCGAGGCGTAATATTTTGGGAGATTCGAAGGGATATTTGAAACCTATTTTTCTGAAATTTCGGTAATTTTCAGAACTTCTGTAGTGCCTGCAGTACACAAATAGAGAATCCACTATGAGAGTTCTGGAAATAGCATTTTTGAAGCAACAAAGTCCAAAGTTGAATTGGGAATGCTACAAAAATTCTCAATTTTGCTCCAACTGAAATAATACGCCAAATTTTGACCATTTTGTGGATAAATTGACATCAAGGCAATATGGAAGTCATGGTTTGTAAATATTTTTCTTTTCGAATAGTTAAATAGTTTTTAATTAGGAGTGAATCCTAAAAAGTAGGAAATTGGTTAA